>CM052886.1:109603757-109626641 GCA_028534135.1 Potos flavus
TATCCGTGTAAGAATGGTTTTAGAAATGCAAATGTCTACTGATAAGTGGACAAGTAATTGTGTTTACCTTTTACTCCTATGAAATTGCTATATTTTTAGATTTCAGGACTCTATGAAGCCGCGTTTAAAACATCACTTAAAAAATGAAAAAGAACCAGTGGATATCTTGCCACTGGAATTGTTTCTGTCAGAGATGGCAGAGAGCTTTCAGCACTCATGTCAGTCAGTTAATTGGACTGAGTGGGAAAGAGCTGCAGGACCAGGCCAGTGGCAGAAGAAAGGATCTGGGATGGGTTGCAAGTGCTGCCACAGGTGAGGGGAACTAAGTAGCCTCTTGATCACTACATAGCTGTCATCCCTGGCAAAAAAATGTACCCCCATGGGAGGCTTATTTGTTGCCTGACAAGTAAAAGTAATTCCTCATGTTCCAGACTTTCCTTATCTTTGAAAAAAGAAAACCCAACTTTCCAAATTTGCTAGCCCTATTAGTCAATGAACACTCCTTGAAAACTCTGACACCTATTTCAGATCAGTAGGACAAAAAAAAAAAAAAAATAGGTCTGTTAAATAGTGAAACCATAACAACTATCATTAATTGTGCATTTACTGTATGTTAGTTATGGGACTGAGCTCTTTATATACATTATACCACTCACTCCTTACAACAATCCTGTTATCCCCACTTTACAGGTAAGAAAATGTACTGCAGAGTGGTTAAATACCTTGCCTAACTTGTCTCATCTTATAATCACAGCTAGATAACTCTCGAATCATCCTAAATACCCTGGAAGTCGACCTGAAGACTGATGGAACAAACTGCACAACTACAGGGAGAGAAGAGGCCACATCAAAGAAGGTAGGAAGTGAGGGGATGTGGTTTGGGGGATAAATGGATCACAGGTGATGTGGAGCAGCGGGAGCCCTGGTTGTGGAGGAGGGCAAGAGAGAGAGGAACACACAGGGGAATGCACAAGAAGAATACTTCCCCAAAGCTACCAGCTGGGAAAATGAGAGGGGGTGATTTTTGTGAGTTCTTGGAACCAGTGGGGCTTAAAGACTGGAGTTTTAGAGGTTGGTGGGCTTGGCTGGGATGGAGCCCAGATGCCACTGTGCTGCTCCTGGAGAAAAGGCTGACAATCAATCCAGAGGACAGATAGTGTGGAAACAGCAATATGAAAAATACCTGGGGCACACAGGGAGTAGATCATTAGCTCTTCTCGGAGCACATCCCTGAGAGGCAGCATTCAGGGAGACCCCTCTCCAGGAACAAAGGAGATAGCTGGTACCATTTCTGTCCCCTGCTCCTCAACATAGGTACAGAGCCGCCTGCAGGAGGTAGCTCAGGCCCGACACTAGCTGGCTAACTTACTTACACTACATCCTAAACCTTTGAGGTCTGGTGGTACTGCCCTTTTCAATCAAGTTTGCCTCCATCACAGCACAGCAAGACTCTCCCCCAGAAAAGAAGTAGAAACCCCTGCCCACAGCCTGCCTCCCAACCAGAGAGCTGTGCAGGCCTTCAGTTCTGGTGGAAGTAGTATCAGGTCTCATTTAACAAGCAGACCAGAGCGCACCTAGTTAAAACTCACCACATTCTGGCCGAGGTCTAAATACTGCCTATGCAGGCAAGGAGAGCCTCTGCGGAAGACTGGCCTGAAGGACAGAGCAGCCAAAACACAGGAGCAGAGTGCACGCAGCACATACCAGAGACACTCCCTGAAGGGCCAGGCCCTGGACATCATATGGCCTCTTCTTCATAAAGCCATTACACTCGGCAGCAGATGACATAACAGGCTTTTCTAATACACAGAAGAAGACGGAGACCTAGACAAAAATGCCAAGGTGGAGGAGTTTATCCCAAATGAAACAATAAGATAAGGTCACAGCCAGGGATCTAATGAAAACAGATATAAGTCTTATACCTGATGGAGACCTTAAAGCAACAATCATAAGGATACTTGCTGGGCTTGAGAAAAGAATGGAAGACTTCAGGGACACTCTTACTACAAAGACGAATGAGTTAAAGAATCAGTCAGAGATGAAAAATGCAATAACTTAGATTGGAAACACATTTGATGCGATGAACAGCAGGCTGGAAGAAGCAGAGGAACAAATAAGTGGTATAGAAGATAGGATAACGGAAAAGTGCAAAAATAGCAAACATTCTCAATGAAATATTTGCAAACTGAATCCAACAATACATTAAAAAAATCATTCACCATAATCAAGCAGGATTTATTCTTGGGCTGCAAGGGTGGTTCATTATTTGCAAATCAATCAATGTAATACATCACATTAATAAAGAAAGAATAAGAACGCTATGATCCTTTCAATAGATGCAGAAAAGGCATTTGACAAAGTACAACATCCATTCATGATAAAAACCCTCAACAGATTAGGGTTAGTGGGAACACCTTGACATCATAAAGGCCTTATATGAAAAACCCACAGTAAAAATCATCCTCACTGGGGAAAGATAGAGAGCTTTCCCTTAAGGTCAGGAATAAGAGAGGGATATTGACTCTCAGAACTCTTGTTCAACATAGTACTAGAAGTCTTAGCCTCAGCAATAAGACAACAAAAAGAAATAAAAGTATCCAAATTGACAAGGAACAAGTAAAACTTTTACTGTTTGCAGACGACGTGATACTCAGTGTAGAAAACCTGAAAGACTCCACCAAAGAATTGCTAGAAGTGATACACAAATTCAGTAAAGTCGTAGGATACAAAATCAACCTACAGAAACCTGTTAAATTTCTTTACATCAATAATGAAGCAGCAGAAAGAGAAATCAAAGAATCATTGCCAATTTACTATTATACCAAAAATAATAAGATATGTAGGAATAAACCTAACCAAAGTGGTAAAAGACCTGGACTCTGAAAACTATACAACACTGATGAAAGAAATTGAAGATGACACAAAGAAATAGAATAATATTCCATGCTCATGGATTGAAAGAACAAATATTAAAATGTCTATACTATCCAAAGCAATTATGGAAAGTGCCCAAATGTCCATCGACCTATGAATGGATGAAGAAGATGTGGTGTATATATACAGTGAAATATTACTTGGCCATAGAAAAGAATGAAATCCTGCCATTTGTAAAAAAAATGGATGGCACTAAAAAGTATAAAGCTAAGTGAAATAAGTCAGTCAGGGAAAGACAAATACCATATGATTTCACTCATATGTGGAATTTAAGAAACAAAACAAATGATCACAGGGGAAAAAATGAGAGAGAAACCAAGAAATAGACTCTTAACTATAGAGAAAAAACTAATGGTTACCAGAGGGGATGTGGTGGGGGGATAGGTGAAATGGGTGATGGGGATTAAGGATTGTGATGAGCACAGATATTGTGTAAGTGTTGAATCACTCAATTCTATACCTGAAACTAATATTACATTCTTTGTTAACTAATTGGAATTTAAATAAAAACTAACTAAATCAATAATTAAATAAATAAATAAGTTGCCTAAGTCACCTAGCTAAAAAGTGTTAGAGTCAGGATTCGAACCCAGATCCATCCGTCTGCAAACTCTGGCACTCAACCACTTCAATACAATTTTTACATCGGGTGGGAACAGCTGTTTAACTCATTTGGGGAAAGCACATTTAAAAGAAATAAGGTTGGATATCTTCTCTCATAGTATATACTTACACCTAAAGTATATTCCAGAAATCTAGAATGTAAGGTAAAATCTTTGCCTTGTTCCCACAGCATCCTCAGCCCCTCAAAGAGAATCTGACTTAAGAATATTTTCCACCAGGAGCAAGGAACTCAGACCTAACTCTTCCCCTGCTATAACTTGCTTCCTTTAGCTGAGAACATATTTAAGGACCACAGGATATTTGTCCCTTTTACCCTTTGCCAGCCTTTGATTCAATAACCAGAAACTGTGTAGACCAAGTTCTATAGAGGATTTTCTAGTTTAAAAAGAAAACAATGGCAATACGAGGGTGTCCCGTAATCCAGCCAGAATCAGTGTAGGTAACTGTCAGAACAGATCCTACCTCCCTTCCTTTTAAAGTATATATAATTGGAACAACTTGGAACAGAGACCAAATGCCTCACATGGGCATTTCACACTCAAAGCAACCAGGAAGGCAGGGTTCCTGATGTATCTTGCTGGCAAGTTCCATCATCCCAAAGCAGGGGCGGTCAGAAGACAGAGAAGCTGTTGGCAATCTTACCTAGTTTAACGCTGCGATAAAACAAACTTATGGAATGCAGCAAAGATCCCAATCACAGCCATCAACACGTTCAGCTCAGGGTACTGGGGTGCAGTGAGGAAAGGAGGGCAGGTGGGGGTGGGAGGAACACATCAGCGTTGCCTGCAGGGAGGGTGGTTGTTGGGGCTGGGTTTAGGAATTGTGGAAACCCGTGCGGAGAGGAGAGACTTCCTCCGTGCAGACCTGATGGCCCCAACAGTTGCTCACGTGATTCAGTCTGGCCTCCTTACCCAACCCTGCTTCATTATTTTAACTCCTTCACACGCCTCAGCCCTTGCTCCCTGCCTTGTCCTCCATCAGATCAAACACTGATCCAGAATGGGACATGGGGGTCTGCTGTGTGAGAGGTGGTGTGATGTTGTACAAAGAGCAGGAGCTCAGACCGAGGAGTGGACACTCACCTGTGCAGGCCTGAGGGCCTGTAGCTTTCCTAGATGAGTCACAGGGATGGATTTCAACTCTGACTCCCTACTTGCTCCCAGGGGGTGTCACTTTCCTTCTCTGTAAAATAGGGATGTTTTGAGTACTAATAGAGAATAAAAGAACACCACTAACTGGCTGTGTGCTTGTGGATAGGTTGGCTTCTGTGCCTCTGTTTCAGCATCTATACAATGGGGAAAATGATAATGGTCTTGCCTAGCTCACAACACGTTGGGAAGATTACAAACTGGCTTGTACATATAAGGGGGCCTCTGACTTGTGACATTACAGAGATTCATATGTCCACAAGAATCCTAGGAGCTGAAGCTCATTTGTCTGACCTTGGCCCTTCTTACCCATGGTTTTATCCTCCACAGCCTTCCTGTGCCATTCTTTCAATCTTGTCCTATAGTAAAGTGGCATTGGTTCTGCTCCAACCCCCATGCCCTGGGCCATCCTTCCCATACAACACCCACATCTTCCCACAGCTGACTTGCCCAGCACACAAGGGAGCAGGGCATGGAGGGCCATGTTCCATAGACTTCTCTGATGGGACGGTGTGGGGGGCGGAGACTGAGATCCTGAGCCCCAGAGTAAGCGCAGAGAGGACACAGAGATCTCCTGACCACGGAGGCATTGTGTCAGGATATTTGCCCTCTCATATCCATGGAGAAGCCTGGCTTGAGGGGCAGGAGCGAGAGCTGCCATGGTGGCAACGAAGATGCCTGTCCATCCCACGTTGCTGGTATTGATGGATCCCAGAGAGCTAATGAAAGAAAGGAACAGCTTACTCAGCTCAGCATAAAAATGTCAATAAAATCCCTACCATTTATAAAGTCTGCTTACCACTTACAGCTACTTACTATGTGCAGAAACCTCTTACCACTGAATATGGATTGCATTAACATGATGTAAGTTCATTTCACCACAGCACTAAACTCCATGGCCGTCCTATCTCCTGCTCCTCTGATTCAGTAGTCATCTGCTCATCACTTAAAACATTCAAGAGGTATATGTAACTTTTATGAATTAATAAATTAAATCAATAGATTCAGACCAGTGTGTTTCTCAACACTTATTTTTCATTATTATCCTCCTAAGGAACCCTTTTGGACATTTTATTCCTAATTACCCACCCCATGAAATTTTAGTATCACAGATTTCCTATATGTGTCTCTGAGATTTATACATAAAATGATTAAGGTGTTTAAGGTGTTTTCTCACTCCTTAAAAACCAATTTCCTCCCTCTTGGGGTAATACCATCCCAAATGAGAATCCATGCCATACACGATGATCACCAATGGTTACTAGCATGTCCAAAAAGAGATAACCAGACACTATGTGACCCCTTTTGGAAGTCTTGCCAAATAACGACACCCAACAATTAGCTAAATTTCAGCGAGCATCTAGATCTAGTTACCAGGTTATAAGAAAAATGGGGCATGGAAGAGTATTAAATAATAGAATAAGGATGCAATCAGGCAGATTATAAAAAATTCTGCAGGACAAACAACTTCTCCCCTTTTTTTTAAAAATTAAGTTGCAGGGGAAAATAAAGACATGGAGGGGAATCAATAGAAAGACATATCAGAGACAGATCAGTGAACATAAGCTCTCATACAACTGCTATGTGGGTCACTTATTAGGATCTGATCCAACCGAATTTGAGAATATGCATGAGACAAACAGGGTAATCTAAACACAGACTAAACAGGTGATGATATTAATAAATCACTGCTAATTTTTAGGTGTAATGATGGCATTATTGTTGTTTTATCTTTGGTCATAAATATAATATTAAGGTAAAGCTATATTAAATCTAGGACTTGCCTCCGAATAATCTGGAATGAGGAGAAGCGTGTGGGGATGTAGACGAAACAAGATTGGCCATCAGTTGATCATTGTTGAAGCTGAATAAGGGACACATGGAGGCTCGTTTTATTATTCTCCTTATTTTTTGTGTGTGTTTAAAATATTTCACAATTAAAAGTTTTAAGAAAAATAATTAGGTTGTCACCCAGTGGTCTTCTCTGGGGGAGCTAACTGAACTCATGGCCTCTCTCTGTGGTGGGTTCTCCGGGGAGGAGATGCCGGCCATGAGCCATTTTCTCCTGCCAGGATGCCAACTGTGTTTGCAGCAGCCCTTGCCTCCTGGAGGCCCTCAGAGGGTAAGCAGCCATGCTGCAAAGAATTTATTCTGCTGGTCACATCCACACAAAGGCCAGGGTGTTCTTTCCTCACCTTCCCGGAGAAGCCCACATTGCCTTTTTCTATTTTCCTCTCCATTGTCCCAGTATGAGGAGCTGGAGCTTGGACTGAGACAAGCTAGCATCCAGTCCCAGCTTTGTGTATAGGGGCTGCATGACCTTGTTCTTAACCGCCTGAGCCTGCTTTTCCCGTCTGTAAAATGTAGGTGAATAAGACAGGGTTCTTAATTGATCCTATTAGGATCAATTTAAGCAGAAAAGGACCTTATTTAAGGATATGAAGTAGTTCATGGAATCATCCTAGGTGTGTGTAGAAGGATCAGGTCTGGAGGCTGGGCAGAGAACAAGTGCATCCAGCCTCTCCCAGTGAAGACAAGTCATCGCACCATCGGAGCCTGAGTGCCCTGGCCACCCTCTCCAGGGCCGGTGCTGTGTGGCACGTTCTTCTCCATACTGACATCTAAGAATGTCTCCTGTGGTGTTGCTGAATGACTGAGCCTAGGTCCCATACCAGCACCCTAGATGCAAGAGAGAAGTCTGGAAAGTGAGTTCTGCTTTCCTACTTGGGGTTGTGGGTAGGGGAGACCCAAATACAGAAAGGATAGTCAAAGATAAGGGATGACCAAAGGCAATCGTGACTATCTACCCCAGACATGTCTCCACTGTCATTCCAAGGCCTCTTGCCCACCCTTTCTGCAAATCCCCTCCCCCCCAATCTTACCTCCTTGGTTTTCCTCACTGCTGCATTGCCACATCCTCCACTGTTTGTATTTATTACAAGACTCTCTAATCACAGAACTCATCGCCTTCACAGTTTTAAAACAAAAAGAAAAGCAGAACTCTGCTCACATTAAGGGTTTCAGGATTTAGGTACTGTTTACCAAAGATTTGGGGGTGATGGAGAGGGGACTCCTACTCTCTTTCTCTCCTTCTTTCTCATTCGTTCCTTCTCCAGTTTCACATAGAGAACTTCTGCCTCTCTCCCCCTCACTCCTGGGGATACAGGGACCTACCTTCCAACCTAAGCTCTCCTCAAGGTATAATTCCTAAGTAAATGCAATTCTCTTCCTAGGTGTCAATTTAGTGAGTGCAATTTTCTTCATCTCATTACAGAGCAAGATTTTGAGGATTAAATTAAATAATGATTATAAAGTACTCAGTACATTGTATGTTCTCAGCAAATTAAGATGAAGCATGTCATGTCCACTCAGTATGTGGGAAGAATTCAAGGTTACAAGGATAGCTTTACTGGGGGTCTTGGTTAGAAGTGAGTTGGTGATGAGCTTCAACTCCCTGATTCCTAGGCCTGTGATTCCATTGCTACGTGAAATTTCTGCGATATTTTGTAGCTCAGGGGTGACTCCTTCCAGATGACAAAGAAGGGATTTCTTTGTTTAGGGTGAAAGTAAACAGAGCTTCTTATCTTTAAATCATTGAGGATGGAACTTTTCTAATGTCAATTTTGTTCACTTCACCCTGCAAGGGAGCAGGAAAGTAAGTCTAGATAGTGAGCTATGAATTTTGTAGGCTTCCATGCTGTGCCTCTCTAGTCTCAGACCTATGAGTGCACAGAATTTCATGCAGCTGGACACATCCATGTGCCATGTTTGTTTTGCCAGACCTTCTGGTTTCCACTTGATTCTTTTCTTTGAGATATCTCACCTACCTACTGATACACTCCTGGCCAAATGAATGGCAGCCCTATCAAAAGCAATTTCTCCTTGGAATCCTTTCTTCTGAGCTACTATAAAATCACTATGAGACAACACTGTGAAGGGGGCTTGCTTCTAAATTTAACCAAGAATTTAGCACAGAGCCTTCCGGGCTCCATCTCTCCGCCCGCAAACTAATGAGTGTTTTCATTCCTATGAGAAGTTGCCCGTGATGCCGCATGTTGACTAAATAGCAAACATGGTGGGAAGGTGGCAGGTCACCACTCAACCAGAGCTGGACCACGTTGCCAAGGAGGACTGAGTCTGACATTTGGAGATGATGCTAGAACATTGTTGCCTTGCGATCCATTTCTCTGACAAGAACGTGAAGTAATTGTAACAAAACAAAACAAAACAAAAAAACCAAAAACAAACCTGTATTCTTTTATTGTTTTTGTCATGATTAGGGACTTCAAAATTTAGGAACTCTCAGTATTTGAAACTCTGCCTATATTCCCTCTTCCTGACCCTCGGCATGTCAGGATGCCACTTGGCATCTTCCCAGCTCAGCTCAGATTAAATATGTGTGTGTCTCTGTGTGTCTGTGTGTTCTGCTATTTCCTGAGAACTATTCTTGGCCAGGTCATAGCCTGGCAATTCTGTTGTCTGCTCTGGTGTAGACCAGCATTCCTGCCCTCCCCCCCGCCCCAGGGCCCTTGGATCCAGCTTTAGAAGCCGATTATCACACTGTACCAGTCACCACAGATGGCATTAGATGACCCTACGCTGGGAGCAGAATTCAAAGAAGTCATTCTTCTGTAGGAGAACTCCCACTTGTGCTAATCTCAGGCACTATGCTCTCCAGGGAAAGAACACCTAAGCCCAGGAACTTGGTGCTTACATTTATTTTGTCATCCCACAGTTTGAGTCTAGTAAATGCTTTGCCTTGGTTTGTACAATGCCAGGGAGTTGGATACAGATTCAGATCCCTAAACTAGCTCCTTAGTATTGATGCCTAAAGAACCAGCGAGGAATCTCAGGGATATCTAAGAGTGTACTTGGAATAGTAGTGTTTCTACTAATAAGGAGAGTAGGGCTAGTAGTAGTAATCAGCAACATCTGATGTTTGTGTAGAGAGTGTGGGATACAGAGGAGACAGAGAGTAGGCCATCATATTCTATGAGCTCTAAATGAATTTAGTGGATACTCTTTGTAGACACTTTACCTTGTGTTTACAACTATTACCCACCCAAGGAAGATGGCAGAGATGTAAGAGAAGGGAGAAGCAGTTGCATGGGAAGCCGTGTGGACAAGTTACTGACCCTGAGACTATTTCTTCATTTGTGAAATGGGGTTATACCAATCTAACAGGGCTCTTGGGAAGATATGTGAGTATGCCTTCGTCTAAGCTACTAATACCTATTATGGGCCAGACACTGTTCTGTGCACCAGGACTGCCTTCATAGATAAAAAGATAATTCACAAGAAAGGCATAACTGTCTGAAGTAACTGAATGTTGAGGTAATTAAAGCAAAAAGAAATAAAGAAAGAAGTTAAAAATAAAATGTACTGATGCCATGAAATTTGAGCATCCTTTTCTAGTAATAGAATAGATTTTTAAAATAGTAAAGATATAGATGGCATTATCAACTATTCTAATCCAATCAATATTTACACTACACTATACTCTACATAATATATATTATTTTCTTTCAAGTGCACATGGAATATTCCTCTAAGTCAGACCACATGCCAGTCTATTAAATAAGTCTCAAAAATGATCAAAAGTTTGAGATCCTACACAGAATTGAATTAGACATCAGCAACACTGAAATATCTAGAATATTCCTCAAAATTTTTGGAAGTTCAAAGCACATCTAAATAACCCATTAGTCAAGGGCTCCTGGGTGGCTCAGTTGTTAAGCATCTGCCTTGGGCTAGGGTCATAATCCCAGGGTCCTGGGATCAAGCCCTGCATTGGGCTCCCTCGTCCATAGGAAGCCAGTTCTCCCTCTCCCACTCTCTCTGCTTGTGTTCCCTCTATCGCTGTGTCTCTCTCTGTCAAAAAAATAAATAAAACCTTTAAAAATAAATAAATGGATAATGCATTAGTCAAAGAAAAATCACAAATGAAACTAAAAGATAGCTTCTAATTGGGTGATAATGAAAACAGAAGACACCAAAATTTGTAGGATATTGTTAATGCTGTGTGTAGATGGAATTTTATAGCTTTAATTAATTAATTAATTTTTAAGATTTTATTTTTTTATTTGACAGAGAAGCTGATGGACAACAACCCTAAGAAATTGCCGGCTAGTGAGTGGCAGAGATGCAAATTGGTCAGTCAGTCTTTTGCTCCAAATTCCGTACTCTAACATCATTGCTATAATTCCTTCTTCTTTTCCTGAAATTCCCTTGTGCACATGGTAGGCAACACCCCCTGCTAGTGGAGTGTTGATATTCAATTGTCAGGCTGTAGTTTTGGAGCTTAGAACTCCATTCTGATAAAGTGTGGCCCTACTGCAAGGCCACTGTTTTAATACACACATTTACAGGGGCCGAACCCAGGCCAGGCCCGTACAAGAATAGTGTTCACTTTCAGCAAGGTGTTTACATTTTATGTAGGCCAGACAATGTAAACAAGCACTAACACGGAGTCGAAACGTGTCAAAAGATGGGTCAGCTCAACATTGTCCATTGGTGATTCTCATCCTTGAGTGTGCATCGTGCTCATCCAAAAAAGGACTCTGAAACACAGACTGCTAGTCCTCACCCCCAGAGCTTCTGATTCAGTAGGAGTGGGGTGAAGCCTAAAAATTTGCATTTCTAACAAATCCCCAAAATGAGAGGGCAGAGATCCTGCTGGTGGTTTGGGGATCTCATTTCAAGAACCACTAGTATAGATGAATAATTCTCTACCCTGGTTATATATTAAAATTATTCAGGGAGCTTAGAAAAAAATAACTGGTGCTTGGGGCTCAGTCTAGATGAATGGAAGCAGTCTCTGAGGATAGTGCTGGATCATTGGTAGCTTTTTAAAATCCCCCAGGTGATTCTAACGTGAAGCCGTAGGACAGAGGCTAATTGGGTGACCAACCATCCAGATTTGTTCAGGACTGAGGGGTTTGCTGGGATGTGGCACTTTCAGGGCTAAACTAGGACAGTCCCATGCAAATGAGGATGAGGGGAAACCCTGGATGCTATAAAGGAAATGAGTAGGTCAGTGGTCCTCAACCTTGGGTGACATGGAAATCACCTGTGGGATTTTAAAGAGTAATGATGTCTGGGCTCTACTCCCAGAGATTTTAATGTAATTGAACTGTTCTGGGTATAGCTAGGGCATCTGGACTTGTTGAAACAGCACAGGTAATTTTAATATGTAGCCAAAGTTGAGACACACTGGGCCAGGTGAAGGAAAGAAGAGGTTGGATTTTACAATTAAAACTCCACTGGTGACCTCTAAAAGATCCATTTCAGAAAAGTGTTTTAAGTAATAGCCATGTTTCAGAGACCAGGGTATATAAATGTAGGAGCGTGGGGAGAAAGAGGAGGTGGTGAATATAAGACTTTATTTTGAAAAGTTTGGCAGAAAGGAGTGAGCTTGATTGGAAAGAGTTTGGCCTTCTGTGGGTGAAATAAAAATTTCCATCCATATATATGCTTTTCAGTTAAAACTATGAGCACTTCAAGGGCTCCTGTTACTTGAACACAGGAACCAGAACAAAGTATACTGGGTCCCCATAGCATATGGGGGAGTAGGCTTTGTAGTTCACTTTTTTTGCATCCATTCTCCTGTGTCCTCATTGGGTAGCAGCAGTACAGCTTGGTGAATAGACTATCTCCATAGGAGAGTGGGACTTTGAATAAACTGACTAACCATGATTAACTCCTCTCTCTTTTCAGTTTTGGGTTCAGAAATCCAGACCCAAACCAGTTTGCAAATGGCATTTCCATTGCAATAGATACTGGTTAGAAGTAAGAAAGTGACCCCAGAAGGGAAGACTCTTGTTTTATGATTAGAGGAAAGATGCTTCCCCCACTGTGTGTGAGCCAGTATGCAGCCAGGATTGCTACCAGGTGACCTTCAACACCCAAGAGGAGACAAACCATTCTTAGCATAGGACTGATACTGAGGATAACAGAGAGAGACACGGAGGAACCTAGCTCTTGGTGACATGATTGACCCTGAGGCTTGTAAGTCTATTCTTACTTGCAGGTTCCTGGTTGTATGAGCTAAGGAACTGATTTTGTATCGGCTTTTCTATTATTTACAGCTGAAGGCATCCTAATTGATATGTGGGATCAGAAGGGACAGTAAGAAGCAAGTGTTGGGAAAAACAGCCCAGTTACAGAGGCAGCTCTATGAAGGCAACCAGCCATTTCAAATCATAGTGCATGAGACTGAGACATTTGAGGGTGATTCAGACAAATCATTGGTGCCAGAGAGGCCAATCTTGTGGAACAGGGCACAAAAGCAAGAAATCCAGACTGTAGTAAAATACTCAGAGGCCAAGTAGACTGCAGTGGTATTCTGCATGGCCACACAGCAGGCCCAGCCACACAGTGATACAATCCAGCCCTTGGGCAGGAGTGGGAGGTAAGATGGGTGTACTTGCAATAACTAGTAATTAAACGATGATATCTACTGCAATTTATTAAGGGCTTACCACATGTCAGATGTTGTACTGAATGGTTTACATATATTATATCACCTTAAATGTTCTTAAAAAAACACTCAGAAATAAGTGATGATTGCTCCTGCTTTCAGATGGAGAAGAGGTTTAGGATTTAAGTGAAGTTGGTTCAATACTCAAAAACTGATTCATGTCATTCACCATATCACAGACTTAAGGACATGACCATCTCAATTAATATAGAGAAAGCATATGACAAAATTCAACCACCATTTTATGATAAATCTCTCAGCAAAATAGGAATTAAACCAGGAATTTTCCAAAATTGGTAAAGGGCATCTGAAAAAAAACACTACAACTAATAACATACTTAAGTACCAAAGACCAAATGCTTTCTCCCTAAGAACAGTAATAACACAAGAATGTCTACACTTACCCGCCAAACTGGCATTTTACTAGACTTACTAACCAGTGAAATAAAGCAAGAAAAAGAAGTAAAAGTCATCCAAGGGAATAAAGGAAGAAATAAAACTCTATTTGCAGATGATATGGCTGTCTACATAGAAAATCCCTCCAAACTAACACAAAAGTTACTAAAACTAATAAGTGAGATTTTCAAGGTCAGAGAATACAACATCAACATACAACCAATTGTATTTCTATATATGAGCAATGAACAATTGGATATTGAACTTAAAGTTAAGTGTGGGGCAACAGGTAGATAGTAGAAATCAGGAGAGTGGGGAATCTGATTGGTTGCTGAGTACTATTACGTCTGCTTCCAGTTTCTCTTTATACTCATTGCCAGCAGAAGGCACGGTGTGTGCATGGGATCACAGTACACATCACTGAGCTACTTGCTGTGAATTTGATGCAACAAGACTGGATTCCAGACGTTTGGCTGTTGGGACTGAGATATCTGACATAGTCCCTCTCTCAAGATTGCCTCGACCAGAGCAGAATAAAAAGACATAAGAGAAGGCTCTGGGACCCAAGTTCAAGGAGCTAAGAAACGGGCAGTAGGGACTGACAGTCTTGTGGTAAAGAGACCATTTTTTTTGGCAGACATTATTAATTCAGATTGCTATGAACTCACTTAGCAAGTCCCCTTTTTCCTAGGTTAAGTGGAACTCACCTGGCTTGAAAAATTTCATGGTCACCCAGTAGGCATGCTGGCTCCCACTCATGGTTTAGACTGGAGGAGACTTGGCAACATTTGACAGTCTCCCCTAAGTAAGAACAGAAGTAGATGGGGACAAAAGTGCCCATGAGGAAATGGCTAGACAGAGAAGATGCAAACAAGAAGAACATGGGCTATTCATCCAGCCCAATGCAGATGTAGGAGTGGGCAACATGCTTAAGATACCACTTTTGCCTTCTAGGAAATTTGACAGCAAATCCATGATATTGAACTACAGATAGAATAACATACAGTACACAGAGTTACGACTTGACAACAATGAACCATGAAATAAAATATTCACTTTGTGATGGCAGAGTGGAGGGGATGAGTGAAGGAGGGGGACGAACATCAAGTGAGCTACTTCAAGATGCTGTCACGATGTTCGGTACTTGACTTATTGAATAAGCTGTAAGGCACCCAGTATGCTGGTCCTGGCCTGTGAGCCCTCAGATCTGTGTTCACCTTTCCCTTCCTATTCTCTGGACAGCAGGCCTGATCCTGCAGGCCATGCTTTCCAGACCCCCGAGACATCTGGCTTCCCAGCCAGGTTCAGTCAAAGGAAGATACTAGCTGAAAGCTGGAGAGTAGCAGGAAGATGGAGCCAGGTATATCTCCTCCTTCCACTCTACCTCAGACATCTCCTCAGAATGCCTTCTCTATGACCCATTTCATGTCAGACAGCTTCCATGGCATGGTCCCAGCTCTTGGACTATAAAAATATAGCCCCCCTCCCGTTGTGTCTCCAGTTCAGGAGTTGAATTGGCTTCCTATTAATGCCAACCTCTAGGTAAACTCGCCACTGTCCGTTTGATTTCTTGACTGTTCCATCACTTGCCTACCCAATATCCTGCATCAAATCCCTCTGATGTAAATGTTTGCAGTGACCTGTTTTCTTGGTTCATGTCTGACTCTCCTACTAAGTGTCCAATCATTCAGAATGGTTTTTCCTATGCTGATATTATCATGTCATTTATTCACCAATGGCCTGAAAAATAATCATTATTTCCCCAGTTTTAAAGAGGAGGAAACCAAGTTTCAGACACGGTAAGTAACTTGCTCAAAGAGAAAATGGAATTTATAAACAGATCTTTCAGACTCTCGGGGCATATTTGTTCTCACTGTGCCACGTCATCTCTCTCGTTCATTATCTTAATTTTTCAAAGTGTGGAGTATTTCCCCAAAGTTTCAGCGGGGATGTTGACTCAGTCAGAAAGAATATTAGAGGGACAGTGATATTCCACAAGAATCTACAACTTCTAAATCCTAATAGAGAAAGCACCCCAGACAAGATTTCCTCTGTTACCTGGTAAGTTAGTTTTGCTACCAAAATATTTTGTTCCTCTCCAGAATTGTGATAGAAATGAAGCTTCAAATAGTGACATCTAAATGGGAACCTTTCGGCAACTAGCAATAGGAGTGCTTCCTGCAATTGAATCATTATGTTCAGAACAGCCTTCCAGTGTGGTAAAAAAAAAAATTATCTAGATCTTAGATGTGATCTTAGATGTCAATTATAAAAACAAAACAAACTAAAACTCAAAGTCACATATAAGCCACGTATATGTTGCCTTACTTAAAACCATTTCTACTAACAAGATTCAAACTCGGAGGGAAGCAGCACCCAGCATCTGGGACTTCCATGGCATTGTGCATTGCTTTTTGCAATTCCCTGGGGTCAGAAGAATGAATGCAAACAAAGTCATCATGGAAATGGTGATTTCTAGAAAAACCCTGTGACCAAACAGAATTTGTTTTATTTGAATGCTTTTAATTCTGCAGATTTATGTCCTCTCAAGTTGGTAAGACCTTGAGAAGCCACTTACACCAACTTTCACCTCCATCTTCTACTGTCATACCTGCTGATCTCTGGAAAAGCCCTCAATCCTTCTTCTTCTTCTTTTTTTTAAAAATAAATTTACTAAAGCACAACGGGCATAGAATAAATTACACGTACTTAAAGTGTATAATTTAGTAAGTTTTGACATGTGTCTATATCCATGAAACCATTACCACAGTCAAGATAGTGACACATCCACCAGAAATTGGGGGTAGGGTGGTAGATATGTTAACTCATAGTATAGGTAGTTATGTTTACATATTTCATGAAAAATTTTGTTTTGTTTTGACTTATTTATGTATTATTTTTAAAATCATATGGCTCAGTGTTCTGTAGTAGTCACACAGTTGCGCTATCATCACCACCATCTAATTCGAGAACATTTCCTCAGCCCTAAGAGAAACCTTATACCCATTAAGAGCCCCACAGTCACTCCTCTCATTCCTTCCTGCTCCAGCCCTTGGTAATCACTAATCTACTTTCTATCTCTATAGATTTGCCTATTCTGGACAGTTCATATAAATGGAATCATTCATCTTTAATGTCCAGCTTCCCTCACTTAGTGTACTATTTGCAAGTTTCATTGATGTTGTAGCATGTGTCAGTAGTTCATTCCTTTTCTATTGCTAAATATTATTCCATTGTATGGACATACCACTCTTGTTGATTCATTAATCAGTTGGTGGACATTTGGGTTGTTTCCTCTTTTTGGCTATTGTAAATAAGGCTTCTATAAACATAGCATAAGTCAGGCCAGAATTTCTAATAAAGTGTTGAATAGCAATGGTGAAAGTGGCATCCTTTCCTTTTCCCTGATAATTGACAGAAAGCTGTTAACCACTAACTAAGATGTGATGGTGGTTCAAACTGGAGTGATAGTAGTAGAGGTGGTAAAAAGTGGGAAGATTCTGAGTATGTTTTGGTATGGGATGTGAAGGACTACATGTGATATATGAGAAAAAAAGATTGGTATACAGAGTGACACCAAGATTTTAACCCCAGAACCTGGAATGAGGGAGTAGGCATCACTGAGATGAAGACTCTATAGTAGAACAAGCTTACATGAAAAAGGTCGGCAGTCCAAAAATCCCACTTGATTTTAATAAGTATGCCATCTTTGGCAAACACTGCTAATTACAACCCCAAAATCTATTCTTTCTTTCTTATTAGAGAAGCACTGATTCTGGTCAGTGTGGCTGTATGCTCAACCAAAAAAATCCCCCCCAAAACAAAAAAACTCTTCATCTTCCGGCTTTCCTTGAAGTTAGGATTCAGAATTCTGGCGAATTGGAATTCTGCTTAGGGAAATCCTAGGGCATTCTTGGTTTCCTGACATAGATGCTTCTCCATATTCCTTGCCATATATTTAGCTTACCTCCTACATGTGGCTGGAGGTGAAGCAGCCATGAGGTAATCCTGAGAATGAAACCCACATAAGGGATGACATAGAAGAAAGAGAAAGTGACTGGGGTATTTCGAATAGTATGAAACTCAGACCAGCCCTAGACTCCTGTTTTGGTCTTCCAGTTGATTGTCAAAAATAAACCCCTATTTGGCTAAGCTACCTCTGTTGAGTTTCTATGACAAGAAGCCAAAGACAATCTATGTTAACACAATGGCTATGTCTAATTCATCAACTTAAATAATGATAAGCTGAGCTCTAGAGCTCAGCTCTCTTTAGGTAGGTACAACTTGTACTTTTTCATGTTTTATCCTAAATTCACTAATCATATTATCATCCAGCCCTTGAAACTGCACTGTGCCCACAAAGACATAATGAGAAGTTTTGTCTTCTGGAAATCCAAATATACTATGCCCATGTCACTCCTCTGATCTGTCAGTTTAGTAATGTTAGCCAAAAAGTATCTGCAGTTTCCTTGCACTTGGGCGAACACATGTCTGCTGCCCATGTCTCCTCTTCTTTTTCTAAGAGTTCACAGGCCAGTTATTGGATTGTCTGTGTCAATGTTTTTCCTAGAATCCACACCAAGGCCATTGGTCTATAATCTGTGGCACTACATTCTTCCCCTTGTTCAAAATAAGTACCACATCTGTCCACCTCCAGTCTCTGGCTCCTCTCCCACTTTCCACAGTTTCTGGGAGATCATCTTACTAAGCTGAACTGCAGTTCAAGTAACTTTCAATTATGATGAGATGCTAGTAGCTCTTCCATAGTCTGCTCAGTTGTCTTGGTCATCAGTTTCCTCAAATGGTGCTTCTTCCACCCCCACTCTCAAGATGGCTCAGCAGACTCTGTGTTCTTTGTCAACATCACACTACTCACTATTCCTCTCTCTCTTCTTATTCCAAAAATAGCACCTTGTTGCTGTGACAGGCTGCATTTGTGGATTCTAGCATTAGATCTCCTGACCCTGTCCTTATAGATCATGGCTCTCTGTCATATTCTTCCTCAGAATATGTCCTTCCTCCATTTTCCTTGTTCATTTTCTTGACTAGCCTCTTTATTCTGGGATAATTTTAGATTTACAGAAAAGTAGCAACCACAGTACATTGAGTTTCCATATACTCCTAACCCAGTTTCCCCTAATGTTAACATCTTATGTAACCATGGCACATTTACTAAAGCTGAGAATTTAACGTTGGCACATGACTATGAACAAAACTACAAACTTTATGCAAATTTCACCAGTGTTCCCACTAATACTCTTTTTTCTGTTCCCAGATCCACTCTAGGATTTCACATGGCATTTAGTCTGCATTCATTTTTTTAAATCTCTTTTCAAAATCCCTTTAACAATTTTTTTTCCTTCTTTGTCAGGATTATTTGATTTGGACTAGAGGGATCACTCTGTCTTCCTCTGAAGCTATTTTAATTTGCTAGGCAATGGAGTTTTTTCTTGAAACGCTGTCCCTCGAGGAGCTCATGTCATTGAATGAGTCCCAGAGATCAATGTGCCTGGAGCGCACGCCCCCTCAGTGACTGATGAGCTCCTTGACTGGCTCAGAATTTATGGCAAGGTAGTCACCTTATCCCAAGGTTCTGTTTGGCTTTATTTTACCAACTGTTCTTACCTGGTGGCCAAAAGCATGCCCAGTAGTCATTCCCCTCAGTGATTCCTTCTAAGCTTCTATAAATTGTGCCTAAGATGATTTGCTCTAAATGGAAACTGAAAGGTGCAGAGAAGTCTGGCTCACTGTGTGACTGAGGAAAGGTTTGTCTCAGAGCCCTGAGGAGAAGCTTCCCAGTGGGTGTGTGAGGAGAGCAGCAGCTGTCTCCGGCACAGCCTGTCTATCCCCGGGCTGCAGATTGATTGTCACTAAAAGAAAAATCTTTAGCTTCCCTAAGTTAATAAACCTTTAACTAGGTTAAAAGGTAAATGAAGTGGTGATGAGCATGGCCAGGAGCCTGATCTCATCAGAGTCTTGTCAGGGCCTCTCGCCTGGACAAGTGACAAGTCTGTGATTGGATGGGACAGTCGGCCTGCTCAGAAACATAGCTGTAGGAAGTTAGTGCAGAATAGAAACCAGTAGAGGTATTGGATTGTAACTCCATTGTTATTTAGAGATTCCTGGCCATTTCATATGACATTTCCTTTTAATCACTTCATATTATGAATATATAACGAGTTTAACATGTGTTTAAGTATTCTTCTCTGTTTCATGTTATCTCTATGCATCAGAATAACTGAAATTCTGAACTGGCTAGAACTGAACTCAAAAATACAAGTAGTCTTGAATTGAGCTGAACTAAATTTAATTTCTAGCACCTGCAACAGAATGTAAGATTCTTGGTTGTGACTTTTAGAGGCCCCAGAACTCTATTGATGAAGTTGTTATATGTGAGAGTGAGTGTCACTCGGAGCCTGGAAGTGTCTGCAGTCATTATATCAGAGAACAAAGCCTGAATAGTGGCCAATATGCCAATTAAATAAGATATGTATGTTGAATACTCACACTATTGAATTTCTATACAATTTTTGAGCCCTGTTAAATCAATCCATAACCATCAACAATTGGTTCAGGAGCCACATTTCTTGAAAAATAAAAAGATTTGATACAAAGATGCCAGAAAAATTTTACAGTTTTACCCTAGTACCTAGTTCCATGCAAAGCTATGTGAATTTGCATCTTCTTTGGAAAGAGAAGAACCAGGATATGATTGAAATCAATGAGGTCTGGAGGAAGCAGAGAGAAAAAGAATCTGTTCTACTGGACAACACAATCAAATGAAAGAAATGGCTCCAAGCACACAGGTAACATCATTAGGGATTGGTCATGAGCCTCAAGGTGTGACTAATGTCTTCTGTAGATGGTGGGATGGTCCTATCCTTCAGCAGTGCTCCTGGGAGACTGCTATCTGTTAAAGTGAAGAATATTTTTCCTAGATGCAGACATTGCAAGTAGTTTGTCCCTTCAAGAAGCCTTCAATTATTTGTGATGTCAGCCTCGAAAAACTTCTCTCCCAGAATCTGGGCACTCGACTTAGAGAATAAATTGGACAAGAATGAAAATAATAATGAGGGGAAATGAGAAGCATTATTTTTTTTCTAGAGAATGAAGAGACTTAGCTTGCAAAGCACATAAGGATTGTCTCTGCTCTGAAAGGTCCTGATCCTCCTGGGGGAGGTAGATCCAGTTGCCATCTGTGCACATGATCCTTCCCTGCTGGCCATAGCTGACTTATGCGAGGTGGTTCCTGGCACAGGCTGAGCCAATCCTTATTTCTCTTTTGGGAATTTTAAACCGTTCAGTGACCCAGAAACTGAGGATCATTGGAAGAGGTTTATGTTCATGGCCATTTTCAGGATCTCCCAGTCTTGGGGCTTAGGGAACTTATGCTCTTCCCAAGGATTGAGCTTTCAGTTCTTGCCTTGGATTTTAAGAGCTGCACCAATACCCTTTCTAAATTTTCCCTTTTATGTGTAGGCTAGCTATGATTAATTTTTGTTGAAATCAAAAGAAACTTACTGAATACAAATATATAACCCACAGGGCTATTTGATTAAATAACATTTTGATATATATAAAAGCTCTTTATAAACCAAACTTTATAGTATAGGGTTATTAGGTGTGCTTTTGTTTTTAAACATTTCATACACATAACCTGAGATTTGCTATAATTAGAGTATACATCTCACTCATTGTTGACTCTTTGCTCAGATCTACATTGATATGATCTTGGATTATAGTTAAGTCTTCAAGCTTTAGTTTCCCAGTCTGCAAAACAGCTCATAGGGCTGTTATGAGAATAAAATAAGGTACTATATGTAAAGTATTTAGCTCAGCACCTAGCACATAATAAACAATAAATATGAAACATTATAATATGATGAGTAGCAATGAACTACATATGCAGAATTAGAATAGAAGGCCATTATGAATGCTTGAATCTGAATATTTCTCAATTGCAGATTTTTTTTTAAGTTTCATTTATTTTAGAGAGAAAGAGAGAGGGAGGGAGGGAGTTTGAGCATGTGCACTCACCTCAACAAGTGGAGGGAGGGGCAGAGGGACAGAATCTTTAAGCAGACTCCTCTCTGAGCGAGGAGCCAGATGTAGGGATCTATCCCACAGCCCATGAAATCACAACCTGAGGGGAAACCAGGAGTAGGAAGCTCAACTGCTTAAGCCACCCATATGCCCCTCAGTTGTAGATTTTGAACTTCCACCTGTCAACTGATTTTGTATGCATCATATTCACCTGCCTAGGGACGACTTTTCATATCACTATTCCTATGAACATAAAGGGAATCTGTTGCCGTTATAATTCTTTGAATCATATTCCAAAGGAAAATTCTAAGCCTTAGTCAAATGTTTCTTTCTTTGTGGGAATTTCTTGAGATTGCTTAAGTAGCCACATCAGCAATAATATAATAGCCCCCAAAATATGTCAATCTTTTTTGCTTCTTTAAGTGAATAACTGTATGTGTTTTGACATGGTAGCTAAAATAATACTATGCCTCTCATTTTAGAAAGCTGAAAAAATATCGTAAAATCCAGACAGCTAACATAAATGGCTTCACCCTCCTTCATTATTATGTCCCCCAGAGAAAAGGGACATTTCATCCCAGAGATAAAATCAAACCTCTATCTCATTGAACATGCCTGTAACTTTTTAATGTTTTGCTCTCCCCATGCCTACATCCACCTGGGTTTTAATAAATTCTTTGGCACTAAGTACTGGGCTTTACAAATAAAGAAATAAAGCACAGGAAGGCTAAAAGATTGCCCAAGGACACTTGCCTCATTCGTCTACAGCTGGGACTCCTATCTATGTCTTGTGACCACAACCCCACGCTGTTTGCACTAGGATTGAATGCTGTCTGGTACAGCAATATTGCCTCCATCAGGTGACCCATCCCATAGGGGCAGAGCATTAGAACAAAGAACAAATAACAAAGCTTTAAACCTTAAGCCATGTAATGAGTCACCAATTGGAGCACTTTCTGGCAAAATGCCTGGCACCAAGCAGATGCTCCGTAAATATTTGTGCAATGATTACATGACTTCGTGGGTGATTAAGGGAATGTATTAAGGAAGCAATGTGGAATAAGTTGGTTAAGAGACAGGAGACTTTTTTTGGCCTGTAGGTGCCTTCATTCTCCACCTAGGTTTCTTGGTTGAGATTTAGAAAGACTCGACATCATATTTCTTCTGTGGCATAGTCACCACTGGTGTGAAACCAAAGACTTTCCCCAATTCAAAAAGCATTTTCAAGAAGGGTTTTCTCTCAATACAAATCAAAACCTC
>CM052886.1:109627141-109680363 GCA_028534135.1 Potos flavus
GAAAGAACCTAGATGTCCATCAACAGATGAATGGATAAAGAATATGTGGTATATATACATGCAATATATGGAATACTATGCAACCATCGAGAGAAATGAAATCTTGCCACTTGCAACGACATGGATGGAACTAGAGGGTATTATGCTAAGCGAAATAATCAGAGAAAGACAAGTATGATATGATCTCCCTGATATGAAGAATTTGAGAGGCAGGGTGGGGGGTCATGGGGGGTGGGGGATAAATGAAACAAGATGGGATCAGGAGGGAGACAAACCATAAGAGACTCCTAAACTCATGAAACAAACTGAGGGTTGCTGGGGGGTAGGGGGGTAGGGATAGGGTGGCTGGGTTATGGACATTGGGGAGAGTATGTGCTGTGGTAAGTGCTGTGAAATGTGTAAGCCTGATGATTCACAGACATGTACCCATGTGTTCACAGACATGCAAATAATACATTATATGTTTTTAAAAAAAAAAAAAAGAAGAAGAAGGGTCTTCTCTCTAGACCACCTGAACCTGCCTGTGCCCAGCGATGAGATTACTGTGAAACAAGTTTACTATGAAACTCCTCACTCACACTGACCCCTTCCAAGGCCCTGGGGAGGGTTCCAGCAGAATGTTTGTGAATTCATACCTTTCTGTAATAGCTTATTTTATTAGCTTTTTTCAAACTTACATTATCTTTATTAGATATTTTAGATTACAAAATTACAAATTCAACTTAGGAACAAAACATACAATAAAAGTAAATTGCTTAATGTATGTTAAGCACAGCAGTAAAAAAACAAAAGAATTAGCAAAAAAAAAAAGACAAAAGCTGTATGTTTACCTTTTCTAAATATGTTATTTTAACTGCAGTCAGTTAAAACTGCTGTCTCTTTCCATCCTAATTACCCCTTTACACATTTTTCCTCTTATAGGATGGTGTGGAAAGTGCAGGCATTGCTAGGATTCTCCGAGGAAAAGTTAGGTTGAAAAAACATTTAGTTTGGACTTAATATGTGAACAAGGTTAGCAGTTACTTCCATGCATGGTTAAGATATTTCTAGCCACCCAAATGTGGTAGTGGCTTCCAGAAGGCCTTGACCACCACCGCACCAATTCACGGGCATTGACGACATTAAGGTGTGCTGTCAGATTGTAGCTCACGGTGCCCACGACGTTGTGTGGCCCCAGCAACGGAGGGGTATGGGAATGGAGGAGAAGCAATGTTTATATGTGCAGGGCCAGAAACTAGCCTGCGGAGAGCTCATCTATTTACTGGACTTGTCAAACTACAAGCGAAGAATCCAGTTCTAATCAACACCTAGGCAAATTCGAAACTCTCTCCTATCAAGAATATACTTGGTAATCCAGTATATACACTTTGAAATATACCATATTTTTTTTTCTTTCTCATGGAAATCGTGATGTGAGTTAGCTAGGACTTCTGTCACAGACAACATGGCTTCAACAACAGAAATTTTTTTTCTCATGGTTCTGGAGGTTGGAAGTCCAAGATGAAGGTGTCACTAGATTATGGCCCAATGTAGCCTCATTTTAACTTAATCACCTCCTTAAAGACATTATCTCCAAATAAGTTTACATCCTTAGGGACTGGGGGTTGGGACTTCCACATAGGAGTTTGTAGAAGGACACAATTCAGCTCAAAATATATTGGAAATAGAATGTACTAGAAATCTTGTGTAGCAGCAGCATTAAGCAAATCTGTGTGTGAAGCCCCATGTTATATGCATCCCATCCATCAATAATAGAAAGCCAAATTTTGATCAGATGTACTAGAAAGACAACTGACTTCTCTTCTAAACTATAGAAATCTATATGACAAAGTTGTTGGCATGGGAAAAAAAACAATAAAAAAGGAATGCACAAAAGATGCAGGACAAAAACTATAGAGGTGTGTCTGGCAATTATTTGATAAAAATGTTTTTCAAAGGGAAACATGTGCCCTGATGATTATAGCAGCATTATCTATAATAGCCAAATTATGGAAACAGCCCAAGGGTCCACTGACTGATGAACGGAAAAAGAAAATGTGATATATATACAATGGAAAATTACTCAGTCATCAAAAAGAATGAAATATTTTTGCAACAATGTGGATGAAGCTAGAGTGTATTATGCTAAGTGACAAATCAGTCAGAGAAAGACAAATATCATATATTTCACTCATATGTAGAATTAAATAACCAAAACAAAGGAGTGAAGGAGGAAAAAAAGAGAGAAGGGCAAACCAAAAAACAGACTCTTAACTCTAGAGAACAAATGGATGGTTACCAGAGGGGAGGTAAGTGGGGGGATGGGTGAAATAGGTGATGGGGATTAAAGAGTGCACTTGTGATGAACACCAGGTAATATATGGAAGTGTTGAATCACTATATTGTACACCTGAAACTAATATTACACTGTATGTTAACTAACTGGAATTTAAATAAAAACTTTTTAAAAAAAGAAAAAAGCCATTGCGTTAGTTATCTGGAATTTGTGACATTTTTCAGCATTTTAGGAGTGTCACTTACTTTGATTTCTTTTCTGATCCTAAATAAATATTCACTTTTATGACTAAATTTGTATTTGTAATGCTGTATTATTTTACTTAGAGAGGACCTCAAAAACTGTACCACCTTTGGGCCACAGAAACCTGGATCCACCCTGGTCTGTCGCAAGTCAGCCAATTCCCACCTGTTTTTCCCTTGGAAATAATGGTCATTTAGACTTCAGTTACATACTCTCCCAGAAATTTTGCCTGCACTGTGAACTTTGTAAGGGAGAGAAATCATCCGCATCCACGCAACCCCCTGTTTTTCACAAGATTCTTTAACTGAGGCCGTCGGGGTAAGAAAGAAATGTCTGGAAGTCCCTAAAATGTTTCTACTAAAACATCTGACACAAGAATTCTTGGAACAAGCTGAACTAGTTTTGGTTCAAAGGAAGCAACTGGTGAGAGCTCTCAAAGCCCCTCCCCTGTCTCCTGAGGTCCTACTGCTTCCTGGACGCAGGGTTCTGAGAGAACACCTTTCTTTCTTACAGGATCTCAGCCGGGATCTATTCTGACTTTTTGGTATTTCCAAACACTCTCCAGAGGTAAAGACAATCTTCTCCCAGGATGGAAGCTATGTGGTCAGGAAATGGATAAAAGTATTTAAAAAATGGTAAATATTAAGTGTTTTTTTTCTTTTTATTTTTTTTTAAAGATTTTCATTTATTTGACAGAGAGAGAGATCACAAGTAGGCAGAGAGGCAGGCAGAGAGAGAGGGAAGCAGGCTCCCCGCTGAGCAGAGAGCCCGATAAGGGGCTCGATCCCAGGACCCTGAGATCACGACCTGAGCCGAAGGCAGAGGCTTTAACCCACCGAGCCACCGAGGCGCCCCTTTTTTCTTTTTTTTAAGATTTTGTTTATTTATTTGACAGAGAGAGAGATCACAAGTAGGCAGAGAGGCAGGCAGAGAGAGAGGGGAAGCAGACTCCCTGCTGAGCAGAGAGCCCGATGCGGGACTTGATCCCAGGACCCTGAGATCATGACCTGAGCCGAAGGCAGAGGCTTTAACCCACTGAGCCACCCAGGTGCCCAGTATTAGGTGTTTAAACGTTAAATGCTTTTTAAAAAGAGAGTGTGACAACAAACATGGCAGCCAAGCCTCAACGCCAACACCTGCAGGCAGCTGGAGGACACAGGGATCCTGCACAGGTGGCAGAGCTGAGGGAGGGGCAACAGTGGCTCAGGGGACACTGGGCAGTACCTATGTGGGAAGACGCTGTTTGGATACTGAGGTCCATCCCATAAAAGAAACTTCACAGTGGAGCCTCTGTGTTTAAGCCGCTGAGAAGCCCCATTTTATCAGAGGCGTGGTACAAACCCTTTACATGGAAAACGGAGGAGATGGGCCAGTAGATCATTTCATCAGAATCCAAGTGATTTAAAACAGTGATAGACTAGTTCTTTCTTTGTTAAAATGTGTATTTTTGTTGATGCTCTTGAATATCTTTTGCAAAGACTGAGAAGCCATAGAAGGATGTTGCACAGTGTGGTGGAGGAACCCAGGAGGGCGTCCAGAAGCCCTTCTAGACACATTCTGCTACTTTTATTTTTTGATGAACATGACCATTACTCCCAAGATTTCCTCATGCACTTTGTAATCTCTCCCCCAGCTCCATCCCCAGGCAACTACCGATCTGCTCTCTGTCACTATAGATGAGTTGCCTTTTCTAGAATAGTATATAGATGAACTCATACATTATGTCATCTTTTTGTCTGGCTTCTTTCACTCAGCATAATTATTTTGAGATTCATCCATGTTGTAGTGTGCATTAATAATTCATTCCTTTTTATGAACTCTTGAAATAGAGGTAAATGAACGATTAGATGATGCACAGAATCCATTCAGGAAAGCTTGTTCCAGAACCTGGTATAACCTCAGTGGAGATTTGGCCACATGGCCTTCTGCAATCCCTGGATCCTACAATGACAAACAAATCAACAACCTGACACTTATTTATAGCACATGCCAAGTGCCAGGCATGGGTTTGACACTAGGAGAACAATGGAGAGTCACCACTCTATTGTCAAGGAATCTTTAGCCTGGTGAGAGAAAATAGCATCCGTGGTGAGAAACCTCAGACGTTCTGAGATCTAGAACTATCTCTTGAATAAAAGGAAGATACGATTACTTCACCTTTAGCGATAAATATGTTTTATGACATTTTTATATTTTTGTACTAAAAAACAATTTATTAGTTATCTGTTGCTGTATGACAGATTTCTCCCAAAGTTTGGAAGCTTAAAACAACCAACACTTGTTATCATGCAGTTTTCATAGGTCAGGAATCCAGAAGCAGTCTGTTGGGTGGTCCTTGCTCAAGGCCATCAGGAGATTGAAGTCAAGCTAGTGCTGCAGTCACATTTGAAGGCTCAAGGGATGGAAGATCTGCTACCAAGCTCACTTACATCCTTGTTGGTGGCATTAGCTCTTGACTGGTTACTGGTCAGGGATTTTAGTTCCTTGTCACAGGAGCCTCTCCATTGGCTGAGTGATTTCTGGGCATGGAGCTGGATTCCCCCAGAGTGTGCAATCTGCAGAAACCACCATCTTTTAATAACCTAATATTGGAAGTGACGTTCCATCACAACTGCCAAATTGCATTGGCCGAACAGACCAATCCCCATAAAATGAGGAGAAAAGGACTGCATAAGGGTGTGAACACCAAGATGAAGCCATCTTGGGAGCTAGCTAACACAAGAGATAACTTTGAACAGGTGTATTTACTTAGTCATCGTACTTGATTCTGGGGTGTGTGCCGTATGAATGGAAGTTTGATGTGATTAAATCTGCCAAGAACATTAAAATATCACAATGGGCTTGAATAGGACAGATTGCTGGTAAAAGAGGGAATATCATTGCCATACCATCACTTTCATCCCCATTTATTTACATGTCACGAATTTGTTTCATTTAGACAGTCCCCTAGTTACCATGGCAACAGTTTTCAGAGGTAAATTTTACTCAAGCATAAATGCAGTGTGAGAAACAAAATTAAGGAGACTTGGAACAAAGAACAGAACAACTGTCTTTATTTTTACCAATGGACCTGGGCAATTTAAAATTAGGCAAGAAAAGCCAAAGAGAGTCTCAAAAAGAGATTATGCAAAGCTTCTTTTTAAAGAAATATAACAGAAACATTAAAAAAATTAAACTCTTGATAGAAGATACTCTGAACGTCCAGAATATATGCATTACACAGAAATTTGAAAAGGAGCCTAGGGTGGAGTGGGAAATGGAGGAGGAGTGAGAGATGGTGGGTGGGATAAGGAGTGAGGAGACATGAGCAGGAACTGGTCCCAGACCAGATCTCCTGAATTAATTTGGTCCCGTGTTTGGTTACTGGTGAGGTCTGTGATTTCAGCTAAGTCAGTTCACCTCTCCGTGTCATGAACACCTTGTTCCTATCTTCTTCCCAAAGTGGCTTTGAACAATGTGAAACCCATATCTGAGGTTCTCAAAAGAAGGCATCCAGCCAGTGGAGGACACCAGAGACCTCTGAGTAGACCCCCAAATGCCCTTTCCCTACCTGTTGATTCCGTGGTGGAATGAAAAAAGGAGATCAATGCAGGCCATGTAAAACAGGTTCACTGGGAAACAATCTTGCCATGTGTGAGGTAATAGAAAATATATATATTGGTCTCTACCCACAGTTCCTGGCACAGGGCTTCTGAAAGAAATCCTTGCAATTTCCTAAGTGATAAAAGCACAGGAGCATTTTTGTTCTATTATTTGGTCTTTTACCCCAGTTCCTGACACAGAGCTTCTGAAAAACTGTGTAATTTCATGGGTAATAGGATCGTCTTTTGTTCTAATGAGGCAGCTCCAGGGGAGGGGGGGGGGTCCTTGAGGAAGGTTGATCACAGGCGAGACCAAGCAATGATTAGAAACTTGGGATTTTCAGCCCCACCCCCCATTCTCATGAGAAGGGACAAGAGTTGAAAATGGAGTTAATAATTGATTATGCCTACACGGAGATTCCACAAAAATCCCAAAAGGATGGGATTTGGAGAGTTTTCAGGTGGGTGAACACATCCACAGTGGGAGGGTGACGTACCCCAACTCCATGGGGAACAGAAGTTCCTGCACTCTTGACCCTCCCAGACCTTGCCCTATGTATCTCTTTATCTGAATGTTCATCTGTATCCTTCATCATATCCTTTAATAAACTGGTAAATATGAGTTAATTGTTCTCCTGAGTTCAGTGAGCTACTCTGGCAAATTACTCAAACCCAAGGAGGGGGGACATTGGAATCTTCAAACTATAGCTGGCCTGTCAGAAGCAGAAGTGACCACCTGGGCTTTCAGCTGGCATCTGAAGCTGGGGAGGGGGCAGTCTTGTGGGACTGAGCTCTTGACCTGATGTGACACAAGCTCCAGGTAGATAATGTTAGAACTGAGTTCAGTCATAGGACCCTCAGCTGGTGTTTCAGAGAATTGGTGGATCTGTAGGGAAAGCCCACCCACACAGTGTAATAGGTCTTAGAATCAATACATCATGCATAAATTTTAAAATCTGTGTCTCCAGAATTAGAAGTAGGAACTTCTAACTGCATGACCAAAGCTTTCCTGGAGCAACGGATTCCCCTACTGCTTCTGAATTACTTCTCTTATCTGGAAAGAAAAGGGCAACTAACAATGTTTGACATACTCATTAAAATTTCCAGGTATCATTATGAGTTTGTAAATTTCTCCTTGTAATTCTGTCAATTTTTGCTTTGTGTACTTTGAAGCTATGTCTTAAAAACATATACATCTGCCACTTTTACATACTTTGGGTTTTTTTTTTTTTTACCATTAACTAATGACTTTCTTTATCCCTATTCCTGCTCTTTTTATATCTTATTGTTTTCTGATATTAATTCTGCTGTATCACCTCTCTCTTAGTAATGGTCTTTTTGGATTATTAAATTTTAGGTGTGTTTCTTATAAAATCAATTGACTGGATTTTGTTTTTTATCCAATTTGAGAGTCTCTATTTTGAAATTGATAAGTTTAATCTGTTTATATGGATTGAATTATGGATATACTTGTACTTGTCCTCCATTTTCTTTTGTATTTTCTATTTGCTGTGCTTTTTTTTCCCTTTTATTTTTTTATTCTCCTTTCCTGTCTTCTATTGGATCAAGTTTTCTTTATTCTCTTTTTCTTCTATAATTTTTAAAGTTGAACATTCAATTTCTATTCTTTTGATTATCTCATCTTTGATACACATTCATAATTCATATTTTAAAAAGGCAAAAAGCTAATCAATATGTCTGTCTTATTCTTCAAAAAGTCAAGGGCGTCTAAGCTTCCTTCCATTTTCTACATTATTATTATCTACTATGAAAACTTCACCATGTTTTTAACTGTCTCTCCAGAATGAATTATGATTAAAATTTAACAGTTAGTTTTTATGCTGGTCTACCAGCAGGTCATTCTAACATTTTTGCTCCACATTGCTTCTTGCACCCTACTTCAGTTTTGTGAATTCACTTTTCTTGATAAAGTGCATCCTTTTGTGGTTCTTTGAACAAGAGATCAGTAGGTAGTAAAATCTCCTAGATTTTGTTCATCGGAAAATGTATTTATTTTACCTTCTTTCTTGATTGGTAGATTTGCTAATTATAAAAATCTAGGTTTTCAATTATTCTCTTCTATCACTTTGAAGATATCATTCTTTGGTCTTCTGACATTTGTCATAGCTAATGAGGAATCTGTTGATCATTCTTTTGTAGATAATCTGTACTTTTTCTTCAGTAATTTTTAAAATATCTCTTTGCCTTGTTTTTGTTTTGTTTTTGTAAATTCATCTACGTTATTTTGTGTATTTGTTTTCCTTGGGATTTGGCACAGTTTCAATATAGTCATCCAGATTACATCATTAGCATTATCAGATTCCATCATTAGAGGTAATCTGATGAGCTTGGAGTTGCAAAATCATAGATTTAAGTTGTCTAAGCACATAAACTTAGAAGCATATTTTTCAAAAACATAAACATACAGCTATAAAAAGACAGCCTGTAACACAGACCAGAATCCTGAGCAGATAAGAAAATTTACTGTCCATTTAGTTAGGGAAAAGTTTCTGCTCTTTAGCCCTCCACAATTTTGTTTGCTCATGCTGAGGGGAACAAAGAAGAGGACAAAGGTAATATGGTTGCAAAGGAAATGACTAGATGTATATTTAAATAATACAATACAAAGCTGCTTAACAGGAGGGAGAGGCAACATGGATCAATTATAATGATAATTTTTAAAAGGTTACAAAGAAAGAAAATGACAAGACTAGAATCAACCCTGTGGTACTGGACTTATAGAAAGTATCAGTAGAAACTCATGGTTTTCAACATAAAGATACATCAATAAATGATAGATAAATAGAGAGAGAGAGAGAGAGAGAGAGATGTGTCTATGTATGGGTGAGTATACATACATTTATTTTCTAGTCCTGTTTGCTTAAAGGGTCTAGAAGCTATGATACCCCAATAGTAATGAATACATGTAGGACCCAGATCTGTATTTTTAAATAACACTCCCCAATAAAGGAACTAAAGATCCATGAAGAACTGATTGATTTCAGGGCTGGGACAGGAAAAATACAATAAAAAGTGCCTAGAACGTCTTGTGGTGTCAGAAAGTGAGGAAATGTTCAAAAAAGATAGAGTTTGTCAAAAGGGCATAGAGTGAACCCAAAGGAGCAACCAATGGCCAAATCTGACACAATTTTAGCAACAAAATAAATAGCAACAGTATTAGTTATAACCCACAGAATAGAGTCAATATTCATGAGTCCATACTGATAAATATATAATTGAGTAAATAAATATTATGGGGAGAAAAGACAGCTCTTCCTTACAGAAAAATTCCAACTAGTAAAGGTAGAAGGAATGAGAAAAATAGAAAATGGCCATAAGAAACCACAGCAAAGGTTACTGCAGACGAGATCCTCTGATGGGTGCCAGCATTAGTAAGCCAAAGTTTGAGGAGAAATGGGATATTTAGAGTCTCAAAGTATCTCCCCCAGGATAGTATTAATTACAAAAGGAAAAATAGTAACTTCAGAGTGGAGAAATCCAGCTGAAACTACTCTAACCAAGTGATCAAGGTCAATAGCAGTAATAAGAGATAGTGACATTATTTCCCCCTCAATATGAGGCGTTGAGGAGGGCCCATCACTTCTGAGATATTCTTGCCAAAAAGGCATAACCTTAATCTAATTATTGGACAAAATCAAATTGAGGGGATATGCAACAAAAATGACCAGAACTAGGATTCTTCAGAAGTACAAGATCATCAGAGGAAAGACTGAGGAATCATCAGAGGTCAGAGGAGACCAAGAAGCCATAATGTCTAACACAAGGTGGGAGCTTGGAGTGGATCCTGGGCCAGAAAAAAAAAGAAAAAAAAAACAAAACCGTTAGTGGGAAAACATGAACAAAGTCTGCAGTTTCATGCTGGATTATATCAACACTAATTTCTTAATTTTGATCCTTGACCTCTGGTTACATAGAACATTAGGGGAATTTCAGTGAAGAGTGTATAGGAATTCTCTGAACTATTTTGGAAAATTTTCTGTAAGTCTAAAATGATTTCAAACTAAAAGTTTTGGGTTTGTTTTAAAGGAGGCAGAATTCGTAGCCGTGAAGAAACTTACAGTAGTTGGGAAGAAGCTAATCACAAGGGTTTGGGGGGCTGGTGAGAGTACTCTGTGACTGTCATCTTCTCTTCCTGGAGCTGTGCATGCAGAAGGACAGTCCTTGAGCCAGGGAACAACAGTGGGGAGTTACAAACCGAAAAGCATTCATTAGTACAGGAGATGCAAGAAAGCTTCAGGATTTAAGACTGTCTCGTTTGGGGTGTTAAAGCCCAGCATGAAAGTGTAGATGTGTGATGAAGCTTCTGAAAGTCCCACAGCCTCACACAGGCCAGGGAGGGTGGGAGACAAGAGTGAAAAAGGAAGAAGAAAAGGAGATAAGGACACTCAAGGGAAGCCAGAGCTAAGTGATTTGGGACAGCTCTTCAAGAGTGGGGGAAGGTTAAAGGGCCAAGGCATACTTTGAGAAAATATGATGAAACCACCTAGGAATTATTAGATTGTAGATAATAATGTAGGGTATTTAAGGTAACTGTCTTTATTTTAGTGTTCAAGTTTTTTAAATTCTTGCTCTAAGTTGAATTCTATGTTTTTAATTGACAGCGCAAAATGTTCATATTTAATTGTTGCACTAAAAGCTTCTGTTTTTAGTTTTTGATAAAAATATGATTGAACTGAAAAGCACGTGAAGCTTAGTTACTTGGAAGAGCCACAGCCTCCTCACCCTTCACCTGGTGATGGCTTACTCTAACATCAGGCAAAACATCACTGAAAATGAGCCATTTTATGCAGGTTGGTTTTATAAACCTGCAGCTTTAAGAAGGCAGCCAACAGCACAAACCCGAAGCCTGAGCAGAAAACAGAATTTGCTGTCCATTTAGCCAAGGACAAGGTTTTGCTCTTAACTCTCTACAGTTTTGCTTTTTCATGCTGAGGGGAACAGAATCATGAGAAAAGAAGCAGCAGAGAGCTCAGTCTTCTCTCATGAGTATCAGCAGCCTGAGAGGATGGGTCCTTACCTAGAATTTCCCTACTTTACCAAGGATTCTTGGGACAGGCTCTTTAGCCTCCCCTCTGAAATCCTAGAGAAGATCTCTCCCCAGTGGGAGACTTAGACAGTGGGTTGTCCTCATTACTCCAGCAAAGATTGGACCTGCCACCCAAAGGAGTGAGCAGCAAAAGAGAAGACTCAAGGAATTCAAACTAGGACCCCTGATTCATAGAACTATCTCATCCTTTTTTCCTTGGAATGAAATAAGTAATTCCATAGGTCCATGAGATGCAGACAGGCTTCCAGTGACTTTGGAAGAAGGGAATCTTATGAGAAAAACCTTTTAGTCTTTCTTCCAGTCAAGGTTTAAGTAGTGCCTACACCATGCCCAGCACTGGGACATCTTCTTATGAGAATAACAAGATGGTTAGTTTTGTTCACCAAAAATACTGAATAAGGATTCTTGGAGGAAAGTTTTCAGTACTAGTGAAGGTCTACACACAAGACGGCCAGCAGCAGGGATGAGTTGGAAGGCGAGATGGAAGGAAAGCAAGAAACGGATGGGAAAGAAGAATGGCAGTGTGAAACTGTGAGATGGGAAAAGGAGAAACATAGAGTGACTGCCCCCAGTAAGGAACTTTGGAGGGGCATAATATCTAGGGTTTCTGAGAAGCTTACTCTATAGTGCACCTTGGAAAACTCTTGGAAGGGGGCTCATTAAAACAACAACAGCCCTATAGCAAAGCTCTTTATTATGACCCTGGGCTAATGTTCTTTGGATTCCAGTCCCCGTAGAGAGTGGACATGAGGGACCCTGGTAATTTACTAGGGTTCCGAATGATAGATTTTGAGGTTTTTTCCAAATCTAATATTTAGTGATTGTATGCTTCTAAAAAATGAAGCTAAGATCATACAAGCAGATAAAGTAAAGAATGGAGACCTTTACCTGAATATTTGGAGCCACTTAAGTCCTGCTTTGGAAAGAGGGGGTACACTGAACAGTCTGGAATAGACCAGTAGCCCATCTCTACACCATGACATCATTAGTCTCCCACTTCACTGTTTTTGCTATTTTTATGAATAAACATACTTTTTTTCCCCTTTGGCTTGGCCATTAGCAGGGGATGGTGGAAGTTTGTAAACTGAGCCTTTAAGGCACCTGTCAGGTCCTCCTAGAGAAGCTGGATTCCTCCTCCTGGAGTCTCTCTTTCCCTTCATAATGTTTTTTGTTGCTCGACAGGAACCAGTGCATGTCTCCCTACTTCCTTATCCAATGGGCCTTGGCACTTCTCCCTTCTTTTTTTCTTTCCCTTTTTATTTCTTTCTTTCTTTCTTTCTTTCTTTCTTTCTTTCTTTCTTTCTTTCTTTCTTTCTTTCTTTCTTCCTTCCTTCCTTCCTTCCTTCCTTCCTTCCTTCCTTCCTTCCTTTCTTTCTTTCTCTCTCTCTCTCTCTTTCTTTCTCTCTCTCTCTCTTTCTTTCTTTCTTTCTTTCTTTCTTTCTTTCTTTCTTTCTTTCTTTCTTTCTCTTTCTTTTTTATTACTTCTCAAGCTGTTAGACATGAGAGATACCAATCTTTCCACATTTTGTATTTTTGGCCCTTTTCCCTCAACTTAGAGATAAGTTCACACCCCTTACTGCAATTACATGCTGAGTCATTCATTGCTCTCACCCTCTCCTTCCTAGACTTCATAAGATTCATGTTGCGGAGGAGCACCATGGAGCCAGAGCAGGCTGGAGGATGATTTTACAAACCTTCCCAGCAATGTTTTCCCAGCAGTTACTGCAATGAAATGTGAGAATTGCTGGAAACATTTAAGGCCACCAAGCATGCAGACCTTCTGCAATCTGGTCCCAATATTACTTTCTAGTCTCTTCCCTCGCTAGTCATCCACTTTGTCAATACCTATTAAGTCACGGTAGGTGCCAGGCATTGAGCTACACGTGGGGGTTACAGGAGAACAAGAACCATGAAATTCCTGCCTTCACAAAGCTTATAGTCTAGTGGGAGGAAGGAACGGTCAATATTGAATCACACAAATAATCCATTTCTGCTGTGAAAAGTGATACAAGAACTATATCTGGGTTTTGTCCCAGTTCCTGGCACAGAGTTTCAGAAACCTTTGGTATTTCCTGTGTGACAGGAGTGTCTTTGTTATGCTAATGAGGTGACCCTGGTGGCCCCCAGCTAGCTTTAGGATGGGGCTGGTCACCATGTGATTAGAAGGTTGGAATGTTTAGCTGCCCAACTCTCAGGGGAGGCAATGGGGTTGGAAATTGAGTTCAGTTGCCTGGCCAATGATTTAATCAGCAACACCCATGTAATGAAACCTTAGTGAAAACTCTGGACATGAAGGCAACAAGACTCAGTGGACCTTCCTGGTTGGCGAACACATTGATTTGCTGTGAGGGTGACGTACGTGCCTGGATTCCAGAAAAAGAGTGCATGGAAGCTCTGTGTTTCCCCCTCCTCCCCATCCTTGCCCTGAGCTTCTCTTCATTTGCACTTGATCTTAGCCAAAAGGCTGAGAAATGATGCATGCATCTCTTCATTTGGCTGGTCCCAATTTGTATCCTTGACAATGAAACCATAATCTTAAGTATAGCACTCACTTTCCTGAGAGTTGTGGGTCATTCCAGGAAATTATCAAGTGTGGGTGGCCTGGGGACCTCCCAAGTGCAGCTTCCATATAAAGTGAGGATAGTCTCGATGAGACTGTGCTCTTTGATATGTGCAATCTGATGCTAATACCGGGTAGTTAGTGTCAGAGTTAAACTGAGCTGCAGGAGAGTTGCCATCAGAATATCACAGCATGGAACAAGAGGAACTGGCCTGTAAGGGGTCCTGTAAAGCCTGAGTCATGGCATTTCAGCTAAGACCCATGGATGAGTTGGAGAGGTAGGGGGAATACCCGCATCTTTGGGGCTCACTCATTCAGCTCTTGCACCTGGAATTCCTCTTCACCCATCCCTCCAGACCCAGCTCAGACTCACCTCCCATATGCTCTCCCTGGCCCAGCGTGGGCCCCAGAGCTCCTACACTCATGTCAGCTACCACAGCCATTTTTGTCCACATTCAATACTGATGGGATGTTGTTCCTTTACTGATGTGTCTGTTTTGTTCAAAGGCTAAGCAGCTTGGATTCAAAGGCCATGCCTTCCTCACAGTAGTAATGATCCTAGTTAGAGTCAGATACATTGCTAACATATACTGAGTAGGTCATTTGTACCAGGCCCTATCCTAAACCCTCCCCAGGAATGCTTCACTTAATGTGCACAATAAATTTATGAGGTAGACATTAGTATTCCCATTTCAGAAATAAGAACACTGAGGCTGGGAGAAGCTGAATGATGTAAACAGGTTTCCAGAGCCAGTGAGAAGAGAGCGGAGCTACGAGGACCTCTGCACAGCTGTGGGGGAAGAGGGGCCTCTGCAGCTAGAAGCAATCACTGGTCTCATCCTTGCAGTTCTTCACTTGATGACAAAGCCTACATGAAGGCAGTTGATGAAAATCTAAAACTTTTGATGATTGTGGTAATTGTTACAAGACGATAATTGTGGGGTGCTAATGCCAGAGCCCCTAACCTCTATGGTGCCTCCGTGTGAATTAAGAAAATGTGCCCCTCTAAGTGGGCCCAGGGCCTGACTGGTAGGACTTGTGGAGTGAAGAAGCGCCTTACCTTCCAGAGGCTGCCCGCCTCCCCTCACCAGAGCCCAAGGCTGATCGTTAGCCCCACTCAGGCCCTCAGCTCTGTTTGGAGCAGAGCCATGGTTCTGCAGAGCATGGAGGTGCCCATAGCCCAGACTAGCTGAAGGCAGGTGTGTCGGGGGCAGGGGGAAGTGGCAGAATGTGGGAGCCCATAGCAGGGCTCTGGGATCACAGCTTGGCTCAGAGCCAAATCTCACTCCCCGTGCAACCTTGAGGGAGCAAATTCACTACAAAGCTCATTTTCTTCATCTAAAAATGAAAAAGAAGGGAAAAATGGTGATGATGGTGATGATGATGGTGGTGGTGATTGTCATGATGAGATTGTCCCACTCATAGTGTTACTTCGAGGATTAAACGAGGAAATGCTTGGAAAGCTCTCGGCACAGGGCCACTCTTAATAAATGTGAGTTCTCAATGTTTTCAGTCAGCCAAGACCTGAAGGATGGATGACACCTGAAGGGTCCCCAGGAAAAGAATGGGCCAGCATGAAAAGGGACCATAAAGGGTAGAGCCAGTCAGTTGGTTAAGTGTCTGAGTCTTGATTTCTGCTCAGGTCATGATCTCAGGGCCCCGGCATCAAGCCCTGCATTGGGTTCCTGCTCAGCGGGGAGTCTGTCTGGGATTCTCTTCCTCTCCCTCTGCCCCTCTCCCTGCTCGTGCTCTCTCTCTCTCTAAAATAGATAAATCTTTTAAAAAAAATTTAAAAAACACTTCACTGAGGGGAGCCAGGCTTGCCCCTCCCCCACAAGTCCACTGAGAGTCATCCCTGGCTCGTGGTCTGCTGACACTTCTGGGAACCATTTTCCTCACCTGGACACCTGCTCTTCCAGGAAGGGATGGAGCCATGGCTCTGCTGTCCAGTCTTCCAGGAACTGCTGGGAAACTCATCCCTCTCCCTTTCCGCCTCAACATGAGGATGGCTAGTGAATTCTAAGGTCTTCCAACCCTGTGGATTGAGCTAGTTGAGCTCAACTGTGTGCTAGAGGCCAAAATGTCAGGGGCCAAGCAGCAAGTGGGCAGAGAGAGACCACTTCCCACCCCTTTCCTCTTGGCTGGTTCCTCCAGCCATAGTAAGAACTCTGTCCAGGCTTCTGGGAATTTTTCTGAATTAAGACAAAGACAGACAGACTCCAATAACACATCTGCTGAGTGTGTGTGTGTGTGTGTGTGTGTGTGTGCATGTGCCTGTGTGAGTGTATATCCATGTGTCTTTAAAGAAAGAGCAAGGTCAGAGGTGAGGTGAAAGTCATTTATTTAGACATATTCTGCCCCAGCTGTTCCAGAAGTTACCACCTCTGGAGAAATAGTGCACTCACAACCCAGTGTGTACGCTGACTGCTGACCACTGAGGCAGATCCCACAGCCCATAGCTTAATCAGCCCTTCCGATTCCCCCTTACTCCTTTCACCCACATAGTTATGGAAATGGAACCCACAAGTAACTTTTCCTTAAAGACTTCTCTGTATCACCTGGAGGGCTAAAGCCCCGGGGGACCTAGCAGTGGATGGATGTGAGACATAATTTAGAAGTAGAATCTACAAGATTTCATAATGGCATGAGTGTGGGGGAGGGAAATGTTAGGGGGTGTCAGAAATGGTTCCCCAGTTTCTGAATGGAGCAAATGGATAGATGAAGGTGTCATTCACCATGATGCAGAGTGCTTGGGGGAAAGTAGGTTTGAAGAAAGAAAGAGATAAGTTGCTTTGGACATGGTAAGCCAGAAGAATATGAAATCAGGAAGGATATTTATTTATTTATTTGGTGGTAGGAAACACTACACTACGTTTGCATCCAATAGATGGAGAAGTCGAAGAGGAGAGAGGAAACAGCAAAGGGAATGAAATTCTTGAAAGCTTAAGAAGGGATGGGATCAGGAATTCCATGTAGAGGGATCGCAGCTGGAGAGACTCCTGCCCACAAAGAATAAAGGAGAAGATGAAGGTAGATGCAGGTAAGTCTGTGGATTTGGTAGCGGGAGCTCCCATCTGATGGTTTCTGTTTTTTTCAACGGAGTGTGAAACAAGGTCATCTGCAGAGAAAGAGTGTGGAGAGGGGGACGTTTTAGGAAACAGAAGGTAAGAAAATCATTTTGGAGAGTGAAAAGGTCAGCCTAGTGGAATAAAAATGGTAAGACTGTAGGGTAGTGCTAAATATTCATTTGTGATAACGATTATGAATTTATAGTGACACGGGTCTGCCCCACTTTCTCCAGATCCATTCTATTGAAATAAGAGGATTGAACGAGTTAATTCACATACAAGGCTAAGAACTGAGCATTCAGTGTACATTCGCTATTATTACCGTAATGGTAGCACCAGCCCCCCGTGGCAATAACAGTAGTAGCAGCCCGTTAGTCCAGGCAGGGATAAGGCAGATGGTTGGGTACGGAAGCTTGCGTGAAGAAGAGAGGGAGGAGCCAGGGTGTTGGGAATGTTTGCAAGAAAGCAATGATAATGACGCACCATGGATGAGAGCCTGAATGAGAGCGTGGACAGACAGGAAGAGCTCCAGAAATTAAAAAAAAAAAAAAAAAAAAAAAGTCACGAATAGAAAAAAAACCTATCTTAAAATTGATATGGAATCTTAAGGGATCCCAAATAGCAAAGACAATATTGAAAAAAAAGGACAAAGGTCAAAAGTTCATACTTCTTGATTTCAAAACGCACAAAGCTACAATAACCAAAATAGTGTGGTACCCGCATAGAGACAGACACATGGATTAATGGAATAGAGAGTCCAGAAATAAAATCTCACATATATGGCCGAATGATTTTTAGCAAGCATACCAAGACCATTTAATGGGGGAAAGGACAGTTTTCCAGTAAACAGTGCTGGGAAAACTGGATATTCACACGCAAAAAAATGAGGTTGAGCCCTTACCTTATACCATATATGAAAATCAACTCAAGATGTATCAAAGATCTAAACATAAAAGCTAAATTATAAAAGCCTAAAACACATAGGGGAAAAGCTTCATGATATTGAATCTGGTAATAATTTCTTGGCTTTGACACTAAAGCACAGCCAAGTAAAGAAAATAGATAACTCGGGCTTGGTCAGAACTAAAAACTTTCGTGCATCAAAGGTCACACTCAACAGAGTGAAAAGGCAACCCACAAAATGGGCAAAAACATTTGCAAATCATATATCTGATAAGGGATTCATATCCAAAATATGTATTTTTACATGTATTTTTAAAAACCCAACCCAACAATGACAAAAGAACCTGGTTGAAAAAAGGGCAAAGGACTGGAATAGATATTTCTCCAAAGAATGTATACAAACAAATGACCAGTAAATACATGAAGAGAAGTTCAGCGTCAGGTACATTAGGGAAATGCAAGTGAAAACCATAATGAGAGACCACTTCACACCCATTAGGTGGCTAATATAAACAAACATGTAAGTAAGGAAAAATAACAAGTATTTGTGGGGATGTGGAGAAACCGGAACTCTTGTACACTATCGTTAAGAGTGTAAAATGGTACAGCAGCTATGGGAAACATTTTGGCAATTCTTCCAAAAGCCAAACAGAATTACTATATGACCCAGCAATTCCCCCTTTGAGTATATGCCCCAAATAACTGAAAGCAGGGACTCAAAAAGAAGTTTGTATACACATATTCTCAGCAACATCATTCACAGTTGCCAAAAGGTGGACACAACCCGTGTCCATCAACATATGAATGGATAAACAAAATGTGGTTGTTACATATCATAGACTATGATGGGATCTTAAAAAGGAAAGACATTCTGACACATGCTACAACATGGAGGCATCTTAAAGCTATTGTGACAAGTGAACTAAGCCCGTCAAGAAAGGACAAATACCATATGATTCTACTCCTATGAAGTATCTCTAGGATAGTCAAATTTATAGAGACAGGAAGTCAAATGGTGGGTGCCAGTGGTAGGTAGGATGGGGTGGGAATAGGGAGATAGTGTCCAATATGGACAGTTTCAGTTGGAAAGATGAGAGAGTAGTGGAGATGGACACGGTGATGGTTGCACAACGGTGGGGAAGATGAGAGAGGAGATCAAGGAGCTAAGGCTATAGTGTCACATCCCTGCGAGTGAGGAGAGAAGAGGGGCAGTGAGGAGTGCTGCCCCCTAGAGGTCAGGGACGACTATGGGGGCAGAGGAGTACCAGCCTCCTTTGCAGAGAGAGCTTACAGTCTTCTTGCCGGTAATGTGCAAAGCTTGGAACGCCAGGGCTGTAGGAGAATGAGCAGCCTCTGCTGAAAGGGGAGCAGGAAAAGGTCTCCTGGGGTAGAACCAGGGCTCTGCCAGGCTGGAGAGGTGAAGTTGGGCAAGGGAGAGGCGCAGGGCCCTGGAGACGCTGCTCCCGCCATCTGGGTGGGGTATCTCAGAAAATCCCAGCCACCTTGTCAGCAGAAGGAGTCCACATTTGTCTTGGGATTGGGCTCCCTGTCCTTGGCTCTGTCAATTTCCAATTTTAGGCACTCCCGGCTGAGAGGAGGATTTTTGCCAAAGATCTGGTTCACATTTTACAACAAGTGATCAAGAATGCAAACACATAAGAAATCTTGGCAGACTTATCACCAATTGAGGATCAAATATCATCTGGCCCCAGGAGCCATGGCCCAACGACAGGGTCTGACCACATTTCTCCCTGTCCAGAAAGTATTGGCAAAGTCGCTTTTCACACCAGCACACAGCTGTGTCCTGAAGTCAGGGTAAGTCATCACTAACCAAACCCCTCTGTTCCTACACAAATTAAATCATCAAGGGGCCTTCACCCCCTGCCAAACGCTGTTTACACAGCCCCTTGTTTACTAGTAAACCCATACCGCACATGCCAATTCATCGGCTTGAATAATTAATCCGGCACATATGAATAATTAAGGCTCAGCTGAGACCTATAGCTGAGAAATCCTACAGTTATTAGGCTTTTTCATGCAGCATAATGGAAGGAACCAAGAATTCTTTGACAAAGGTACACGGTGACAGAGGAAGAACTCACCCAGGTAGCCAGACCCATAGGGAGCCACAGATGACGCCACAACCGCCTGCTGCCCAGCCCTCGGTGAAATGATACCATCTCACCCCCTTGTCATTTTACGCCTCAGCCCTTCTGGAGCTGGTGGTTCCTCGTGCTGTGTGACGCTTCTGGCTGCCTGGATCCCTGTGGCTACAACACCTTCTAAATTCTAGAACGTTCACTCTTTGTGAGGGGAGGGAAATTTATGAGGGCTCTAATAATGAGAAGGTGGGCATTCCTAGTCCTTGGAAAAAAGAGGGTATAGGGGGAAAGGTAGCCGGTCCCACGGGGGAGCGTGCCAGGACAGTGCAAGTCACTTTGTATGTGCTGTTGCCTTCCACTTGTCCTCTTGGACAATTTTGGGAAGAAGCTGGTAAACAAAATGTACCCACTCATTCTTCCTGCTCAGGGGCTATGCTCCTGCCGTTCCCTCTCCTGAGCTGCTCTTTCCTACCACCCACCCCCTCATTAATCCTCCCTCTACATTGCAGCTTAACCGGCACTCCCTCTGGGAAAGCCCGCCCAGACCCTTGGGCTACAGCAGGCTCCTACTGGATTCGAATCCTTGTTGTGACTAAACACTGCACAGTGTGCCCCTCCGGCTAGAACGCAGGCTGTCTCGGGGCCATAGTCCTCTTCTGCCCCTTTAATCCTTGCAAGCCCAGGGACTGATGCAGAGTCGCTGCCCTACCCAGACTCACAGGGTGGCTGAACACAGGCAGGAATGAGGATTTACACCCACATCTGTCTGATTCAAAGCTCACATGCTTTTGACCACACCAAATGGCAGCAGAAGGAAAGAACGAGGGAGGACCGAGGACGTTAGCATTCAGGATCACAGCTATACAGTGGCTTCCTGTAAACTAAAGTCTTAGTGTCCTGAAAACTTATGGAAGCTTGAGATGGTGGTGGTAGAGTGAGGGCTTGCCTAACATGATTGCCCCATGGTCAAGTCCAATCATCAGGGAAAGTGGTTCCTCACAAGTCCCGAGATAACACCTGGCATTCCATCATAGCTTCGCTAAGACAATTCAGGGTCTGTGCCCAACACTATTTCAGTGTCAATTCCTAGGTATTATCATGATACTGAACCCCCCCCCCATTCTTCCCCTGCTCATAGAGACGGAGCCTTGAAATCCCACTGTCTATCTGCCCTTTGGTTTGAGATTTTGATCCTCTGATAAAATATTCAATACCCAGAGGAGGGATGACTCCCTATGCTATAATCAGGCTTCGGTATGCCAGGGTAAATAAGAAGTCCAGTAGTAAGTGAGAGAATCTGCCTGTGAGGACACACAAGGGGGACTCAGGGACAGATAGCAGATGTGCCACTGTCATGGGGGATGGCGTGCCACACTGACTGAAAAGATTTCAGTTCTACAGGGCACTGAAAGCCTTTCCACTATGAGTTTGCAGAGTGATAACAAAAGATGGTTAAAGCAAAACGGGGTCTTTCACTCTTTGTCTTCACCCTGTTTTTCTCTGTCTTGTTCCTTGTGCATATTCCTCAGATGTGTGCTGAGTGTTTTCATCTGAATTATCCGTGAAAACATCAGAAATGCCCACTGAGTCAGCTCAATGATCTGTCCAGGTCACGATCACTAGCGGAGAGCATGAGGAGGCCCATGGGAGGGCAGCATTTGTGGCCACCTCAAAACCCCACAGGCCCTTGTGCCCATTTTCTCAGCTTCCCTCTGAAACAGTTGTAGATGTGCAAACTACAAGTCACTTAACCTTTCTTATACTCACTTAGAAATAGAAATTTGTCTATATAAATATGAACAGTGTGCTTTATCTTTAACAAAACAAATATAAGTTGTTCTGCAACAAATTCCAATATAAATTGCTTAAAAATAGGAGCACCTGGGAGGCTCAGTCGGTCGAGCATCCAACTCTTGATTTCAGCTCAGGTCATGATCTCAGGGTCCTGGGACTGAACCCTGCTTTGGGCTCTGCGCTCAGCAGGGAGTCTCCTTGGGATTCTCTCTCTTCCTCTCCCACTGCCCCTCCTTGCACTTTCTCTCTCTCTCTCTCAAATAAGTAAATCTTAAAGAAATGTTTAAAAACAATAAAAAATGGGGGGCAAGATGGTGGAGGAGTAGGGTACTCCATTTCAACCAGTCCCCTGAATTTAGCTGGATATCTACCAAACCATTCTGAACACCCATGAAATCGGCCTGAGATGTAAGAAGATATATCTGGATTTCTATAAGCAGAAATTCTTCACCTGTCCCAAGGTAGGAAGGGCAGAGTTGTGATTCTGCAGGCAGATATCAGAAGATAAACAGAAGGGAGAAGGGCCACCACAATCTGGCCCCTAGAAAGTGATAAAACACTGGAGTGCAAAAGTGTCCTGGGCCAAGGACCAGCGATATCTTGCAGAGCCCTGGTGGTAAGCTGGGAAGGGCTTAATAACGGTGCTCAAACAGAATCCAGGAGCTTTGGGAATGCTCCTGCATGAACCCGGGACCCCTTCGGGGGTTTTAGGAGCACAAAGGGCATAGACAAACAGGGCTCCTGAGTCCACCACTGAGAGGGTTGTTAGTGATATGCACTACCCTAGGGAGGCTGTGGTTTTCAGTGGTGCTTACAGAAATGGAGACTGTGTGTTCTGGAAGGTTCAGAGAGGTTCATGATTTCTCTGCACTGGGTCAGAGATCTGCGTGTGGACATTTTCCTTTGCTTCTGACCCTCTGAAAAGGCATGGAAAGCCGCCAGAGAACAGAAGCTGAAAAAACCGGTTTCCACAGAGCCCAGCCCCCAGGGCAACTCCACCCAAGCAGGGTTGCCTGAGAAACAGCAGGAAAGGTTCCTCCCCCAGAAGACAAGCTGGAAGAACAAGAGGATGACAACCCAAGGGTCCCCATAAAACTGTAAAACGCCACCACCAGGGGAAAATAGTATATTGAGCTCCAAGTGTTGCTTCATGGCTGGTGTATTTTTCAGATACCACCTTTTTTTCTCTCTCTCTCTTTTTATTCTTTCTCATGTTTCTTCTCTGTTTTTTCCTTTCACTTTTTTCTCATTTCAACTAGATGTTTAATATAACATATTTCATAGTAGCTTTTTAACTTGTACTTTTTCACAACTACATATGTTTTATATTGATATAAGCTTCAGTGTAGTCCTTTTTTTCCCCATTCAATATTACCTTTTTATATAACCCCTTTTTATTTTCCCTGTAACTCTGGGAAGTAGTGTCTTCTAATAAACAGAACAGAATACACCCAGGAAGAACTGAAATGCCCTATCTTCCCCACACTGAGAGATTATGCCCCCCCTTTTTTAATTTTTAATTTCTTTCTAATTTTATAATTTTTATTCTTGGGTTTCATTTTGCCTTTGTTTTTTTGGTGGTGAATTCTGACCTCTCCAGATTTTCCCAGGGTGCATCGTGCCTGGATTGTGGTGGGTATTTTTGACTCTGTACATTCCCTCAACCACCCCTCAACAGAATGAATAGGAGGAGGAAACCTCAACAAAGAAAAGACCCAGAGACAATGGCATCTCCTGCAGACCTAATTGATATGGATATAAACAAGATGTCAGAGACAGAATTCAGGATAACAGTTTTGAAGTCAATAGCTAGGTTTGAGAAAATGATTAGCAGCAATATAGAATCTCTAAGGGCAGAAATGAGAGCTAATCAGGCAGAACTTAAAATTGCTATGAATGAGATGCAGTCTAAACTGGATACTCTAACAGCTAGGGTAAATGAGGCAGACGAACAAATTAGTGATCTGGAAGATAAGCTGATAGAAAAGAAGCAACAGGAGGAGGCCTGGAACAAACAGCTTAAAATCTACGAGAACAGACTTAGAGAGATTAACGATGCCATGGAACGTTCCAATGTCAGAATTATTGTGATTTCTGAGGGGGTGGAGAGAGAGAGAACTAGAAGGCATATGTGAGTAAATCATAGCTGAGAACTTTCCTAATCTAGGGAAGGAAGCAAGTGTTCTTGTCCAAGAGGCAGAGATGATTGCTCACACAAAATCAAGGAGAGCAGACCAATGTCCCAGCATTGAGCAGCCGGGGGAAGAGATTTCTTATGTACAGAGGGAGGAACATCAGAGTAACATCAGACCTGTCCACAGAGACCTGGCAAGCCAGAAAGGGCTGGCAAGACATAGTCACGATACTAAATGAGAAGAACATGCAGCCAAGAATACTTTACCCAACAAGGCTGTCATTCAGAACAGATGAAGAGATAAAGAGCTTCCAGGACTGGCAGAAATTGAAAGAATATGTGACCACCAAGCCAGCCCTGCAAGAAATACTAAGGGGGATTCTACAAAAGAAGAAAGACCCCAAGAGTAATAGAGACCAGAAATTTACAGAGATAATCCATAGAAACAGGGACTGTACAGACAATAGGATGGCAATAAATACATATCTTCCAGTAGTTACTCTCAATGTGAACAGCCCAAATGCTCCCATGAAATGGCACAGGGTCACAGATTGGATAAGAAGACAGGACCCATACATATTCTGTCTATAAGAGACTCATTTTGAACCTAAAGACACCTCCAGACTGAAAGTGAGGGGATGGAGAACCATTTTTCATACCAACGGACCTCAAACGAAGACTGGGGTAGCAATTCTTATATCAGACAAATTAGAATTTAAACCAAAGACTGCAGGGGTGCCTGGCTGGCTCAGTGGGTTGGGGCCTCTGCCTTCGGCTCATGACGTGATCTCAGGGTCCTAGGATCGAGCCCTGCATGGGGTTCTCTGCTCAGCAGGGAGTCTGTTTCTCCCTCTCTCTCTGCCTACTTGTGATCTCTCTCTGTCAAGTAAATAAATAAAATCTTTAAAAAAATAAATAAATAAAATAAACCGAAGACTGCAATAAAAGATCCAGAGGGACACTATATCATTCTTAAAGTGTCTATCCAACAAGAAAATCTAACAAATGTAAATATCTATGCTGCCAACATGGGAGCAGCCAACTACATAAGCCAGCTGTGAACCAAAATAAAGAATTAGGTGGAGATTTTAACACTCCACTTTCAGCATTGGACAGATCATCTAAGCAGAAGATCAACAAAGAAACAAGAATTTTGAATGACACATTAGACCAAATGGACTTCGTAGATATATACAGAACATTCCACCCTAAAACAACAGAATACTCATTCTTCTCAAATGCACACAGAACTTTCTCCAACATAGATCACATGCTGGGTCACAAATCATGTCTCAGCCAATACCAAAAGACTGAGATTATTCCCTGCATGTTATCAGACCACAATACCTTGAAACTGGAACTCAATCACAAGAAAAAATTTGAAAGGAATTTAAACACTTGGAAGTTAAAGAGCATCCTGCTAAAGAATGATTGGGTTAACCAGGAAATTAAAGAAGAACTTCAACAATTTACGGAAACTAATGAGAATGAAAACATGTCAGTCCAAAACCTATGGAATACTGCAAAGGCAGTCCTAAGAGGGAAATACATAGCCATCCAAGCACCTCTCATAAAATTAGAAAAATCCCAAATGCACAAACTAACCTTACACCTAAAGGAACTGGAGAAAGAACAACAAATAAAACAAGAGAAATAATAAAAATTAGAGCAGAGATCAATGAAATAGAAACCAGAAAAACAGTAGAATGGATCAATGAAACCAGAAGCTGGTTCTTTGAAAGAATTAATAAGAGCAATAAACCACTGGCCAAAATTATCCAAAAGAAAAGAGAAAGGACCCAAATTAATAAAATCATGATCACAACTAAAACCAAGAAAATAGAAACAATTATTAGAAATTGTTACCAGCAACTATATGCCAACAAATTAAGCAACCTGGAAGAAATGGATGTCTTCCTGGAAACTTATAAACGACCAAGACTGTAACAGGAAGAAATTGACAATCTGAATAGACCAATAACCAGTAACAAAATTGAAACAGTACCAAAAACCCACCAAAACACAAAAGCCCAGATGTCTTCTCAGGGGGAATTCTACCAAACATTTAAAGAAGAAATAATAGGGGCGCCTGGGTGGCTTAGTGGGTTAAGCCTCTGCCTTTGGCTCAGGTCACCATCTCAAGGTCCTGGTATCTAGCCCCGCATCGGGCTCTCTGCTCAGCGGGGAGCCTGCTTCCCCCTCTCTCTCTGCCTGCCTCTCTGCCTACTTGTGATCTCTCTCTCTCTCTCTCTCTGTCAAATAAATAAATGAATAAAATCTTTAAAAAAAAAAAAAAGAAGAAATAATACCTATTCTACTGAAGCTGTTTCAAAGAATAGAAACAGAAGGAAAACTTCCAAACTTCTTCTATGAGGCCAGCATTACCCTGATCACAAAACCAGGCAAAGATGCCATCAAAAAGGAGGATTTCAGACCAATATCCCTGATGAACATGGATGCCAAAATAATCAACAAGATCCTAGCTAATAGGATCCAATAGTACATTAAAAGGATTATTCACTACTAACAAGTGGTATTTATTCCTGGGATGCAAGAGTGGTTCAACATTCACAAGTCAATCAATGTGATATGGCATATTAATAAAAGAAAAGACAAGAACCGTATGATCTTTTCAGTTGATGCAGAAAAAGCATTTGACAAAATACAACAGCTCTTCCTGATTAAAACTCTTCAAAGCATAGGGATAGAGGGAATATTCCTCAATATCATAAAATATCATCTATGAAAAGCCCAGAGCAAATATATTTATCAATGGGAAAAAGCTGAGAGTTTTTCCCTTAAGGTCAGGAACACAACAGGGATGACTACTCTCACCACTATTGTTCAACACAGTGCTAAAAGTCCTACCCTCAGCAATCAGACAATAAAAAGAAATAAAAGGCATCCAAATTGGCAAAGAAGAAGTCAAAATCTCTCTCTTTGCAGATGACATGATACTTTATATGGTAAACCTAAAAGATTCCACCCCCAAATTATTAGAACTCATACAGCAATTCAGCAATGTGGCAGGATACAAAATCAATGCACAGAAATCAGTTGCTTTTCTATACACTAACAAGGAATTGATTCCATTTACAAAGCAACAAAAACCATAAGATATCTTGGAATAAATCTAACCAAAGAGGTAAAGAATTTATACTCTAGAAACTACAGGTCACTTATGAAAGAAGTTGAGGAAGACACAGAAAGATGGGAAAACATTCCATACCCATGGATTGGAAGAATAAACATTATTAAAATGTCTATCCTGCCCAGAGCAGTTTACACTTTCAATGCCATCTCTGTTAAAATACCATTGGCATTTTTCAAGGAGCTGGATCAAACAATCCTAAAATTTGTATGGAACCAGAAAAGACCCTGAATTGCCAAGGGAATGATGAAAAAGAAAAACAAAGCTGGGGGCATCATGTTGCCTGGCTTCAAGCTATACTACAAAGCTGTGATCACCAAGATGGCACTGGCACAAAAACAGACACATAGACCAATAGAACAGAATAGAAACTCTAGAAATGGACCCTTAAGTCTATTGTCAACTAATATTTGACAAATCAGGAAAAAAACATCTAATGGAAAAAAAAAACAGTCTCTTCAATAAATGGTGCTGGGAAAATTAGACAGCTACATATAGAAGAATGAAACTGGACCATTCCTGTATACCATACACAAAGATAAACTCAAAATGGATGACAGACCTCAATCTGAGACATGAATCCATCAAAATCCTAGAGAAGAACATAGGCAGTAACCTCTTCCACATCGGCCACAGCAACTTCTTTCAAGACACATCTCCAAAGGCAAAGGAAACAAAAGCAAAAATGAACTTTTGGGACTTCATCAAGATAAAAACTTCTGCACAGCAAAGGAAACAGTCAACAAAACCAAGAGGCAACCCATGGAATGGGAGAAGATACTTGCAAATGGCATTACAGATAAAGGGCTGATATCCAAGATCTATAAAGAACTTCTCAAACTCAACACTCAAAAACCAAATAATCCAGTCAAAAAATGGGCAGAAGACTTGAACAGACACTTCTCCAAAGAAGACATACAAATGGCTAACAGACAAATGAAAAAATGCTCAACATCACTAGCCATCAGGGAAATACAAATCAAAACCACAATGAGATACCACCTTATATCAGTTAGAATGGCAAAAATTAACAAAACCGGAAACTGCAAATGTTGGCGTGGATGTGGAGAAAGAGAAACCCTCTTACACTATTGGTGGGAATGCAAGGTGGTACAGCCACTCTGGGAAACAGAGTGGAAGTTCGTCAAGATGTTAAAAATAGAGCTACCCTATGACCCAGCAATTGAACTACTAAGTATTTACCCCAAAGATAGAGATGTAATGAAAAGGAAGAGCATATGCACCCCGATGTTCATAGCAGCAATGTCCACGATAGCCAAACTGTGAAAGGAGCCAAGATGCCCTTCAACAGATCAATGGATAAAGAAGATGTGGCCCATATACACAGTGGAATATTATTCAGCCATCAGAAAGGATGACTACCCACTATCTGTATCAACATGGATGGTACTGGAGAGGATTATGCTAAGTGAAGTAAGTCAGGCAGAGAAAGACAATTATCATATGGTTTCACTCATATGTCGAACATAAGCAATAGCATGGGACTATAGAAGAAGGGAGGGAAATCTGAAGGGGGATAAATCAGAGAGGGAGATGAATCATAAGGGACTCTGGACCATGGGAAAAAAACAGGGTTTCAGAGAGGAAGGGGTAGGGGTGGGGGGTTACAGGATGATGGGTATTGAGGAAGGCACATGTTGTGATGTGCACTGAGTGTTATACATAACTAATGAATCATTGAACATTACATCAAAAATTAATGGTGTATTATACAGTGGCTAACAGAACATAATTTAAAATATAATAAAAAATAAATAAATTGCTTCTAAAATAGATGCCTAGAGCAGAATTTATCATCTATTGCCCACATATTATTTTCTAAACATTACTAAGAGTTTCACATTCCTTATTTCATTCAATCCTCATTACAAATCTGTGAAGAAGTTATTATTGTCCAGGTTTCCAGGTGAGTAAACTAAGACTCAGAAAGGCCATGTGACTGGCTGAATTTATGGCTGTTCAGTGGGTGTGGCAAGATTTGCATCAGGTCTATCTGGCTCCAAAGACCGTACTACAACTATGATGCCCTACTGCTGGCTTTGTAAGTTATCATAGCAACTTTGACCCTTATCATTGATACATGACTATAATAGAAGAATTATAATGGTAACTACTTCTCTATTAAAGTGTGACAATTATGAACCATGACAAAGTAACTGGTTTAAAAGAGACTAGTGCTTGGAACTATTCCAGTTAGGATTATCAGGAGAGGGAAAGTAAGAAATTATGCTTTACACAGCAGGTTTGGCAACTTCATGTATGAAAGGGGAAAAAGCCAGGCTGGAAGAAAGAAAGGGTGTTACCTGCCCCCAACATCAGGCCACTCCAAACCCACTGAGACCAACATAATCTTGGCCCTGCTTGGTGTCAATTTTCAAAATTAATTTTCAAGAAGATAATAAACGGTGAAATCTAATCAAGCCTCTTAGATTTTTTGGAAAGATTTCAGGGGTGCCTGGGTGGTGCAGTTGATTGGGTGCCCAACTCTTGGTTTCAGCTCAGGTCGTGATCTCAGGGGCATCGAGCCCTGCATCAGGTTCTGCACTCAGTGGGGAGTCTTCTTGGGATTCTCTCTCCTTCTCCCTCTGCCCCTCCTATTCACGCTCTCTCTCTCTCCCTCAAAAAATAAATAAATCTTTAAACAAAAAAGGATTTGAAAAAATAGAATTTCTCAGGAACACTCTACTCAATTCACCACCAAAATTTGTTTTTACCTCACAATGACAGAGCCGGCAACACAGGATGGATTATATGGGTTCTAGGCTGTGTTTGGGGGCTGGGGCGGGGGCAGGCTTTAAACAAAACATATGAAGCAATAAATCTACTGGAAATCAGAAGCCGCACTCATGGTGAGGTGATGTTTTGCTGTTGGCAGACGACAGGGTGGTGCACTGTGAGCCATGGGGGTGAAGAGGGCCATAAGCCACAGTGAGAACTGTGGGAACAGGGTGCCTGGTGGGAGATAGGCAGGCCACCATGGCTCCACACAGAACAAGCTGGATTCAGGAAGGGCCCCACCTTGTCAGGTGCCTGATGCTCCAGCAAGCCCAGACTAAAGTCCAGCCTTCCCGGTGAGCAGATGTGGCAGGGGCTGGGGCAAAGCCAGATCACAGCCCAGCTGCTGGTAGGGAGGGGCTCCGAGTATCCAGCTGCTACCGGCTGGATGAGCTGGGATCTTCTGAATCCAAACTTCCACGTTGCTTCTAGTGATTCAAGCAGCCAAATAACCCATCACCCACAGCCCCAGGAGAGCAGACCTAGGGCCTTTGTCGTCCTTGGGTTCTGGTCACTATTTTCTCATAGCAGATAAGCCAGACACAGAGAATGTATGATTTACACTTCCTCATTCTTTTTTCTTATTTTTTTTTCTGGTGAGTGAGAGGAGAAATTCTTTCTAGTGAAGGGCAGGTACAAACCATGCCCCCATGCCCTGACCCCACCCAGACTACCAAAGATCAAGTTGAACCAGATTCCCAGAGAGAATAAATACTCCCCAGGGCACTGTGGGTGTTTGGGGAGAAAGTATGAACCTCTTCAGGCCACAATGACATGCTTTCTTGACACATCACTGTTTAGTGCCTTCCTGTGTGTGAGGCATCTTGTCTAGGGCTAGGATCATGAGGTGAGCAAGATACGCTGGGCCTCTGATCTCATTTAATCAGATCCAAGGGGCCCTGAAGGAGTTCCTGAGATGTTCAAGGTGCTCAGCTCTTGGGTGGATGCCAATCACATAGCAGCAGAGTCTAGTTCTAAAGAAAGGAGTTCCTGGACCTGTGATGCTAACCCACAAACCCCAGCTCAGAGTGCAGACCAGACTCAAGGATAAGGACCACATCCAGTGTGGACGCTGAGTATCTGGCCCCACAACTGAGGAAGATTGAGAGCTCAGACTGTTCTGTGAGGTGACTGTTGTATTGAAGCTAATCAGAGGCTGAAGGAGTCAGGGACACTGTCTACAACGGTGAAGAAGAACCTTCAAATGCCCTACCAGGAAGTTGGGCTGTCCACACCTTCTCACTATCCTCACTTTACTGGAATTATTTTTTCCTTTCTTGTCCTTCTTTTCCTTCTTACTTATCTCCTCCTTTTCCTCCTTTGTAGTATGCTTTGTTTTGTGTTTTCACAGGCTAGCTGCTGTCTACTCAGGACCAAGCATCTTACACATCTCTGGACATTCTCTGTTGAGCAGTGCCTGGGACATAGTAGATGTTCAACAAACATTACTTCTCTTTCTCCTCTTCCTGATCCCTGTCAGGGGCTTCCTGTGGTTTCCCAGGCCTGGATGTGGGTAACAACAGTCATGTCTCATCAACCCTCATGCCTCAAGAGATGGGAAATCATTGTCAGCTGTCTGTCTAAATTCTCAGAGGATAAAGTTCATGGATTTTATTACAGACTTCTCTCTCCAAAGCAAGGAGACTCCTGAGCTGACTTAATCAAGTCAATACCACTCAGGAAATGAAAAAATAAATAAAGAAATTGGGTGGAGGATAAGCATCAATCAGATTATTCTCAATGAGTCAAAATTTCAAGTCACTGGGGGACTTTTAACTCAATCATCCAACCATTCCAGTGCATTTCTGAGAGCCTTAGTTTGGATGTTGCGTGTTTCCATTAAAACACATTATCAGCTGAAATCAGCAAAAGTCAGACCCTGCCTGCTGGGTTGTGTGGGGTGCCAGAGAGATACCTGGTCATCAAGCTCCTTTTGAGTGAAGAAAAACAAACTGTTCAGAAAATAAAAATGTATTTTTGAAACCACAAAAGTCAGGTAGCAGTCTTGCCTTGGGTCTCACTCCCACTAAATCTATCTTTTTTCAGAAGAAATAAACTTCAGAGGGAAAAAGCTCATATTCTAGACCTGTAACTGTGCTTCAGACTCAGTCAAGGATTTGGAGACCGTAACTCATGTGTCTCCCACCCTAGCACAGTACCTGGCTTGATCGGTAACGGGGACTAGAGTGACCCCAAATTCTTAAAACAGAGAATTAAGATTAGGCCTTTAAGGGATGTCATGGATTCATTGCAGTAATGGCTCCAACTTGTTCAAACCTCCCTGCACCCACGTTGTTGGTCGCATCTTCCTACACTGACTCTGGGCTCAAGCCAGTGGACAGTAACGAATGTGATGGAAACAGACTTGGAAAGCACTTGCACATTGGGCCTTGCCCTCTTTCTGCCCCCTGGAATCCTGAGTTCCCATGTGAAAGAGCCTAGGCTCGCCAGGTGGGGGAGGAGAGAGCATGTGGAGCAGGGATGCTGAGCCACCCCAGGAGCTCTCCTATACCAGCTCTCATGCAGAGAGCCCAGCCAAGATCAGCCAAGACTGGTTGCAACCAGCAGAACTACCCAGTGAATCCCAGCACATGTTGCTGACCCACAGAACTGGGAGCTAATCAAATAGCTGTTCAGCCACTAATTTTGGAGCTTGCATTATGCAGCAAAAGCTGAGTGATACGAAGTCTAACTTCCTTTAAGAGCATTTAATTTCATTTGAAAACAAAAGAAACAAAAAACTCCTACATCTCTCAGGTATAAAGATACTTCCATAGTCAATGAGGCCTTATTCTACAAATGCATTCTTATTCATGAAAAATTTTATGTGTTCAGGTATATCTTTGCTTTTTATGCTGCAATGGCAAAATATCTGAAGCAATCTCATTTTCCACCAATAGAGGCCTAGCTATATTCATATGCATCGTTGGTGGGTGGGCAAAGTCGTCTGGCTCCTGTGGAAGACAATTTAACAATGTCTACTAAATTATAAATTAGTATACCCTGTAACACAGGTGTCTCACATTGGAGGAATTGCTCTACAGATCTACCTACATGTGTACTGTAAAAAGGTTATTCTCTGCAATGTTGTTTGTCATAACTGAAGAAGATCAGAAACAATGCACCTGTCTGTCTGCAGAGGACTGATTAGAGCATTCCCACAATGAATTGTTGTGCAGATGCCAGCCAAGAATGAGGAAGTTCTTCAGAATAGGTACATAGAGATGCTCAGTGTGGCATGCTAAGTAAAAAAGCATGATGTAGAGCCATATACATAGTATGCAAAATGGAGAATAGGAAAACAAAACAAAACAAAAACTATATATATCTATATATCTATATCTATATAGATATATATATGCTTATATTCGCATAAAAACTCCTGATCTACATATAAGGAAAAATGAAACTGGATACCTGGCTGGGGCAAGTGGGTTGGGAGAAATGGCATGTGGGGGAGACGGAAAGGAACATTTTTACTGTATATCTTTTTTTTTTTTAAGATTTTATTTATTTACTTGACAGAGAGAGGGAGAGATCACAAGTAGGCAGAAAGGCAGGCAGAGAGAGAGGGGGAAGGAGGCTCCCTGCTGAGCAGAGAGCCCGATGCAGGGCTCGATCCCAGGACCCTGAGATCATGACCTGAGCCGAAGGCAGAGGCTTCAACCCACTGAGCCACCCAGGCGCCCCTACTGTATATCTTTTTATTCCAATCAGGTTTTTGTTCTCATTATTCCACCAAAACTGCATTTGTCAAGGTCAACAGTGACTTCCACTATGCTAAAATCTAATGTTCTTTTCTCCGTCTTCACCATACTTCATTATCAGGAACATCAAACACACTTGATCCTCCTCTGTTCCTGAAATACTGTCTCTGCTTAGCTTCCAGGACTCCATGTACTCCTGGTTTCTCTCATACCTCACTGGCCCTTCTCATTCTTCTGGTTTGTTGTCTTCTCTCTAGCTCTCAGGCACAATCTTTGAGACTCTTTTCTGTCTACACCCACTCATATGGTGATCAAATTCAGCCCCATGACTTTAAATAGTTTTTCTTTTAATTTGATAATTCCCAAATCTCCACCGTCAGATCTGCTCTCTTTCCTGAACTTCAAACCCAAGTATTAGTCATCTCAAATTTAACATGTCCAAATCATTTCCTGCTCTTCCTTTTCAAAACCTGCTCTACCTTTGGCATTTCAGTTGAGGGAAATCAAATGATCTGGTTGTTTGGGCTCAAAATCTTGCAGTCACCCTTGAGTCCTTTCCTCTCCTACCCAATGGCCAACCCAACCACTGCTTCCTACTTTCAATGTTACTACATGGAAAGTCTACCATCATCTCCCCCCGGATTACTGCGACACCTCTTGACTAGTCTCCTCACTTCTATTTTGGCCCCTCAGGCCTATTCTCCACCCAACAGTCAGAATGACCCTTGTCCACATCATTTCCTATTACTCCTCCATTCGAATTCCCCCAAGGGTTCCATCTCACAGGAAAGCCAACACCTTACGATGGCCTACCAGGTCCTCACGTCACCCCCAAGATGTTCATATGGCTAGTTCCCTCATCTTTGTTCAGATTTCACCTTCGAAGTTTCACCTGACTGACCACCCTCAACCAGCCTCAAGATCTTCATCCCTACTGATTTTTCTCCAAGTCCTCCAGTTTACCATCTCATATGCTATATAATTCACTTATTTTGTCAATTGCCGTCCCCCTTTATGAGAAATAAGCTTCATTGTTCACTGCTATACCCCTAGAATCTAGAACAGTGGTACCCAGCGGGCACTCGTAAGTATTTCTTGAACAAACAGTGAGCGAGTGAATGGACCGATAATATTTTGAAATATGTGAATGGTTTACATATTTACAAAATTAAAAAAGAAACAGAAACAGAGAAAGTATCATGGGGAAAGAAAAGAAAAAGGAAAATGTTGCTTAGCTAAATAAAAGCATATAGGCAAAAAGAATGAGGCAACTCTATGAATCTCCAAATTAAATTATTAAGTAAAAAAGCCAGGTGCATACATTTAAAAATACATATTCATATATACTTCTGGAGTGGGCCCAAGAAACTGGTTATAATGTTTGTCCCTTCCTAGGATAGCTAGGGCATAAGAATGAGCAGGAACTTGTTTTTCAAGGAGCACCACTTTGTATTCTATTGAATTATGTACCATGTGCAAATAATACCTGCCCCCAAACTAAAATCAAATAATAATAAAAGGTTGCCATTGTGAGTTACACTCCAAAATTAACAATTGATTAGAACTAAGATATGCAAATTCTCCTTAGAAGAATGGATCCCAAGACTCGACTGTAAGACATGTCTGAATTATTGCAGAAGTAAACTTGTTCAGTGCCCACCAGCCACCATCCAGTGGAGAAATCTTGACCAACACAACCAACTCTGAGTGTTTGGTCCAGTAGGAAACCATAATTGTTCCATCCAAAGGAATGAACACCTTCTGAAACCTTATGTGCCCCATCCTCTCACCAGCAAACTCTTGCTGAGAAGTTTCCAGCAAGGATGCTGCAGGACCAAGAAGAGGGTCTGCCCTCCCTTAACCCTATCTTCACCTCAGCCCCAAAACAGACAGGAACAAATAATAAAAAAATTCTAACACTTTTCCCAACAATCTAATAAAGTTAAACGTGTTTAAGATACGACACACTGCACACCGGCAAAATGCTTTAGTTGTTCAGACTGATTCGAAGTAAAACTTACTACGTTTGAGCAGACCACCGAGTTCTGAAGTGCTTCAGGACACATTGTTAATGACCATGAAGGCTAAGTTATGTAGACTTCAGAAGAATTCTTCTGCTGTGTAAAAATATATATATATTCATGTGTGTTTGGTATTTTCATAAAGATATAGTACAAGTCTGTGCTAGAGACTAATCAGTATTAGGGAGGATAGGGTGGGGACAGGAATAGGAACAATACTTTCTGTGCAAAATCCTTTAAATCATTTTGAGTTTTGCACCAGAGGACTATATTACCCACTCAAATTAAGAAAAAGCAACATCTGTATCTATGTGGAGCCTTGTACCTGCTGGAAGGTTTTTGCATGAGGCATAAAGTTATGTCACATTTTTGGTTTCCTCTGTGTCTGAGGATAACAGGGGACAATATCAGATCCCTTTGGAGACCAAGGATTCATAGGACTCCTAGGGATTAATTTGTGTAATAACTACATCTTTTAGTTACTATATTTGATGCTTAGACATCTCGGGGCCTTGCTCATGTTGGAGGGACTGCCCCTCCTGGGACCAGCCAATTCCTAGAAATAGTGAACAATTTGCCTTCAAGCCCACCTTTTATATGGAAACCAATCAGTGCAGAGCCCCCACCCCCACAACCTCCCTTATGGGCTCTCAAACTTTGGGCCACTGTCTGCCTGCCCTAATCACCCCAAGGACAGGTATCGGACACCTAGCAGGAGCCTCAGTGCCCCAGAGCCCACTGAAATTATTCAACCCTGCCAATCCAAAACCTGCTTACCCTGCCTTGCCTGTTCCTCTCTGTAGAAATCACAATAAGGGCTCTTGCCCACAGCATCGCCCTCCTTCTCTCTCTGCCTCCTGACCAGCCCTGGTGTTTCCCCACGTGGCCCTGCTGGTATTGTGTCTCCCTCCTCCTGGGGTCTGTGAGTAACAAACCATCTTTTCAATGGCAGTTGTCTGATCTGTTGGCCTTGCCATGCCCCTATAATCATAAAATCTACATGTGAAAACAGTATGCGCCTAGAGTAGGAAACTGGTATGCAGGAAGTACTTTAGCAGCCTTGACACGGGTCAGAAATCTCACCTGCAATAAAAATGCTTGTAATTTGACAGAATGCCCTCTTAAACGAAGACCAAGAATGTATTCGATCCCCGGGAGGAGAAAGCGGCCAAGGTTAGGACACATTGCTCAAGGCAGTTTGACTGCCAGCACCTTGCATATATTTCTATTAATGAATGTTCTATCTGGGAGGACTGCGTGCTTATTAATGAGTCCCCAGTCTGCTCAATTACCAGGTAGCTTGTGCCTGTCTGCTGTTCGGCGGCAAGGACGCGAACCGCCCAGCATGTCAATTCTGCAGGCTCATCAGAGGGCAGACCTAGATCGTGTCCTCGTTGTGTATCTTCAAGAAAACCTTATCCATGAAATACAGTGTCTATTTACAACACAAAGAGCAGATGATCCCCCTGCCTATAAATAGCATTTGCTGAAGATTCCTTTCAAGTAGGAAATGTAGGTGACTTTCATTTGATTTTCCAAAAAATTGTTTTAACTGCATACCCCTTTGCAGTGGAGTAAATGAGTTTCCGGACACGATTCGTTAACAAAGGGGAGTGTCCAGGCCACCGCTGCCAAGGGCCTCCTGGTTGCCAGGGCAGCATGAGGGACATGTCACAGAGGAAATAGAGAGGCAGGTTGTTCTAAAGCAGTCTCTGGAGAAATGTGTGGGCAAGAGTGCAAACTTCCCACGTGAACTTGAACTTGTCTGGTGTTGATTCTCTGAACTGATGGCTTAGAGGCTGAAACTTCCTCATTCTTCTACTTGGAAAAGTTTCTTGTCACTGGTGTTTTTTTGTAACTCTTCAAAATTGGGATATTTCACATAAAAAGTCAGTTATCCAGCTCCTTTTGAATTCCTGGGAGGACTGGCCACCTTGGGCTCACCCAACCGGCTGGAACGGTCCGCTAAACGGAGCAGTGCTAACTGCTCCCTTTATAAGCAGTGCACCAGCTCTGTGTTTGCTCTAGTCCCCACCACTCCACACTGGCCTTCCCACAGGGACACTGAGTGCTAGCAACCAATTACCGCTGCACTTAAAGAAATAGTTACCCGTACTTCAGATCAAATGTCAGAATGAGAAGAATAAGCCTTCCTTATGTTTTTCCAGGAAAAAAAAAAGGAAGCCAGAGAATGAGAGAATGCCCTGATGTGCTTCATAGGAAAACAAATACCCAAACACCTGACCCCTAGTTGAGAAATCTCACGGTGTACTGATTGGAAATAGTGAAGAGGCTTGCGGAGTCGACCTTGGGCCCCGATGGGGAAACATTGGTCCAAGTAAGCAGAGGAGCTTGGCAGCTGCTGGGCAGTGAGAGAGAAGCAGTTCTGGGGAACAGGGATCATGAGGATCAACTATTGAAACATAGATGGTGAATAACTAAACGTGGTGATTGATTCTAATCTTAACTGCTAGGCAAGCAGCCCTATCCTTGTAAGGAACTGAATTCACCCCGCAAGAGAAGAAAGGCAACTGGCCAACCCCCATCAGCCATCCAATAGCCTATTTGAAAGCAGGATGTGTTCAACTGAGCACAGCTGGAAGGCAGGAGGGAAACGCAGATCCCATGGAAATCCCATATGCTAGGCTGTCGGGTCACAGAGGAGGGTTCCTGGGGCTGCCAAGAGGAACATGGAGAAGAGGGGGCAACCCCAAGTCAGAAAAACAAAAATCAAAAAACACAAGCTGTTTGTTCACTTTTCAGTTTGGACAGATTATTCCCTGGGGTGAGAACAGAACACATTTCCTAAATAACAATGAGACCGGAGTGCTCGGGGCCAGCCCTGAGGCGGCCGGGACTAAAAAGAGCCGTACCTTTAGACACCAGACATCCTAAATCCTGGAGTAGAGTAATACACTTTATTTAATTAAAATAGATTAAAAAACAGACTGTGTAAAAGCATTAGGATTCTCAATAATTTACTATTATTTACATTAGCAAATGTTGGTCGTTAGTAGACACCATGAGGAGATCAGCACACAGAACCCAGACCCGCCTGTCCCCCTCCCCAGGGGCAGTGGGGGACTTGGCACTTTCCTGTTGATCTCTCCCCCCCTTGCAGGTGAATATGGCAGTCACTGAGAGCTTGGTAAACATCAGGAGAGGCGAACCTCCCACAGCCCGGGGTGCTTACTGCATGGCTACCCCACACTGAAGGGCTTCAGAGATGCCGGCAGGCCAGGCAGGAACTCTCTTCTGTGGAGGGGAATCAGCACTTCTCAGGCCCTGCTCACAGGCACCTGATGGGCAGTGATTTCCCCTGTCTCTGAAGCGAACACTCGCCGCTCCAACGAATCTTCTGTAAAGAGCCCCTTTGGCTGACACCAGACCCACCGTTTCTGCACAGAAGATGAAAAAGGAAAATGAAAGCCCCACCTCCTGGTTCTCAGGGAGATCCTGGATTACCTAACACTCCCTGCCCATGTTGTCCAGACCGTGGCGACTCCTCACCACCTCACAAGCCATGTTGTGTGTGCCTGTCGTGTGAGGGGATGGTGGGGAGCCAGCAGTGGCTGGGTGGCCGTGGTGGGCACTGCACCAGGGCGCAGGCTCCTCTCCAGGAAGCAGTCACGGTGAAAGGAGGAACTGCCAGGCCCTGCGTGTCCGCCCTGGCGTCCACGTGTCCTGCAGGCACTTGTGGCTCTCCCACACACGGGTGGGGAGTGAGTCCCGGGCAGGCGGAGACAGGCCAGTGGTGTGGAGCAGAGAAGCGACAGGCTGCGTGGGGCCCCGGGGACCTGGCTCCTGCTTGCGGGAGACCTTGGGGTCGGCCCTCACTCCGGAAAGCCCCGCTGCTGCAAGGGCAGGACACCCAGGCCTCCCGGGCACTGTCGCCACAGAGACACCCGCTGACCCAGGCCTGGGACAGCCCTGGGGCCCCTGCAGCCAGGGCAGGACCAGCAGTCAAGGCCAGGGGGAGGTGGGGCCCCACCAGAGACTCAGTCCAAAATGTCCGTCTCGAAGGGGACCAGGTGGTAATAGGACAGGTTGGTGACGTAAGCTGCTGGGTCATCACCACCCTCCAGCTCTGAGGTAAATTCACCACCATTCTCAAACCTGAAAAGGAAAGTTCAGAGGTGAGGGCTGGGGCTGGTTCACTGACCCCTACCCCCACGCCCACTGAAGTGAAGAAAGAAAGGGCAGAAGGTCATTGGCAGGAGGGGGCTTAGGGGTCAATGCCAAACACTGTGGAAGGGCTTTCCACGAGGCTCCTCATGAGGCACGGGCGCATCAGACCACGGGGCACGGCCTTCTCAAGGCAGGTTTAGGAAGAGTGACAAGGACAAGGACTAGGAAGGTGACAAATTAATGAGGCGAAATGGACCCTTCTCTAAAGACCGTGACAGCTCTGGTGGTTACTGCCTTAGACACTGCTCTCCGGATTCATGAACCAGTGTTTACTGAGGCATTTATTCATTCACTCATTCACAGAGTGATTCTTTTTCTCTGTCCAGGATTTGTTCTGTGTCAGGCTCTGGGGACACGGCAGGAAGCAAGGCAGGGAGCCAGTCTGCAGGAACGGGAGCCCACCCCATGCGGGGCCCCACAGATAACAGCACAGATGAGTGGGAAAAGCCACGGTGGTCACAAGCTCATGACCTAACTACATCCGGGGGACATGTGTGCTGGTGACTTACAGGCCCGAGATGAGCGGTCTAGAGAGGATCTGGTGGTGGGCTGGGGGAGGTTATGGAGGGAGGGCTCCTTCTAGAGGGGCAGTGTATTCAGCGTGGGGGCTTACATGGGGGGAGGGCAGGCAGGAAGGGCCGGGGAAGAATATGTACTCCACACATAAGGTGACTAATGCCTTCAGGATACTGATTCCCCCATGAATTGAAACCATTTCCACTCCCTGTCTAACCCAGACAGGCCTCCTAAGCTAGGAAAAAACCCTCCAGAGTTTTAAAACAGAGAAACAGTTGCCTGCAGGACATTTTCCCCAGGAAGGGACACAGAGATGCTTCTTGTGCTTTTTCCATTTTACTCAACAAAGAGCGGGCAGGGCAGAGGTGGGCGGAGGCACGCTCCCTCCCTGCTCTCCCAGGGCTCTCCCAGGAGGAAGGGGCCTGCGGAACCCACAGGGCACAGTGTGCCCTGTGGTGATTCCTGGCACTTGAAGGCATCACTACCTAGTACCGTTGGAGGAGCTCCACTACCTGGAAGGGTTGGGCATGACCGGAAAGAACATGAACTGAGCACAAGACACGGGAGCCGCATGGGGGAGGGGGCAGAGAAAAGGCCCAGCCCCCACACACAGAGTGCCCCTTCCAGCATCCTGCTGATTCAGACAGTGGGGCTTACTTCCTCTCAGTCTAAGCTGAAAGTTAAAAGTAGAGGAGGAGGCTTGGAATCAGGAGAAAAGGCCGAGGAGGCACGTTTTCCTCCTTCTCCCCAGTGACGGGTGTTGTGTGGCGATGCGCGGGGCCTCCCTGCATCCGACGCAGGGGCAAGGGCAGGGCTCAGGGCTGGCTCCTCCTCCCTGCACTGCCTGCCCGGGTAGCCCGAGGCTGCAGAGAAAGATCTAGTCACCGACACAAGTGTGCGCAGCCTCTGGGGCGGCAAGTTTTATGGAGGTAAGACCAGCTCTCCGACTTTATTCCAGGATGTGGTCTCTTCCCAGAAACCAACTGTGGAATGAATTAAAAGAGGACTCTTGGACTCAGGGAAAGGCTCAGCCAGGGCACGGACAGGGCCAGTTTCCTATCCTTCCTGCACCTCCTGCCCTCAGATCAGATGACCATGAGAACCCAGGGAGGGAAGGGAGGCTGGGACGCTGAGGAAAATGAGTCACCAGCCTGAGTCCAGTAGCCTCATCAGTCCCCAGTGATCCTCAGCAGGCCTGGCCAATACCTCTGCTCCTAACCTGTGAGGACAGAGTGGGGGGCTCGCCTCAGTACTGGGTGGATTTCTCGGGAGCCCGGCAACCAGGACGACCACCAGGCAGAGGCCCCCACTGGCCCGCTGCCTCACACCCCTGTTCTCTGAGTGCAGTGGGGTCTGCGTCTGGGTTCTGAAACCTTCCTGCCCCAGAACCGTGGAGACTGCCCGCTTGGCGTCATGGCATAAGTCCTAATACAGGCTCGACGGTCCTGAATTAACAATGTTGGGGCCAAACGGTCACCCTCGGGTACCACGGAGGATGGCTGTGGCAGGGAGGCAAAGCCTTGTTCTCCAACATCATCGCTGTGACCTCCTGTCCCCATTGTCAACCCCCATCACCTGCCTGACAGCCCCATTTAGTGTTAAAACAGACTGCTCCTCAGAGACAGCCAGCAGCCGACCATTAGCTCTGCCGCGCTGTCCTACATCAGCCACCCAGAGAAAGCCCTGGCAAGCCCGCCTGAGGAATTCCCTCTAAATGCTCCCCTGAGCCGCTCGGAAGCAGACATTTCTTTGTTAAGCCTTTCTGGGATCCAGAGGCTTTTCTTGCTCGGTTTCCTGCCAGCCAGGCATCCCGGAGCCAGGGGGCCCCATGCTAAGGGCTTGTCATCCCTGTCCATGCAAAACTGTGGGGTCACGTTACCACCCTTGCTTTCTCTCTGTGAGCTTCTCTCCTCAGCAAAACTATTCACGGTTCATCTTGCCGAGTGCGGGATGGCCTCTTAGGGTTCCTGACGACAGAAAAGGCCCCCCCAGGGGATACTGTGGCACCGGAGCTGGAATCCTACTAGTGATGAAGGAGGGTCTCCACCTGTCCCTCGTCCACCAAGACAACCCCTCCCCAGAAGCCCCTCCCATCAAGCTCCAGGACCTCTCCTTCCACTCACCCCCTTCATTTAGAGCAATCTTGTGCCCCCTCAGCCCCAGCCCTGTGCAATCATGGAGGACCCCCGGCTCATGAATGAATGAGCTATAGACACCGATGCCACGTGGTGTCACAGGAAGGCGTGCAAAGGGACAGGGGCCTTTCAGAGAAGGCCCACCCCCAGCAGCCTCGCCAGCATATCCTCTTACACAGGCATTTCATGATATCTCCATGGTGAGGGATCTTTGTGCCATCCACCCAAGAGACACCTGTGAGACCGAGAAAGTGGGAGCTGCCGGCTGGAGCCAGTTCCATGGGCCTGACGAGGCTCCCACTGTGCACGGTCGCAGAGCGAGGGTCCAGTGGAGAAGGCTCCGGCCGCCTGCAGGAGCTCAGGGACACCCTGGGCTCGTGCTCTGCTCTGCCATCGGCTGGCCGGGGTGGGTCTCAGCACAGACTCTGTCCTAGTGCGTTTTTATGGGCATCTCAGCGGGTGGGGCCGGATGTGGGATTCCAAGGCCCCAGATCCCGGGGTGTGCTGCTCATGGGCCCCCAGGGAGCACCCAGCACAGCCTGTGAGCACAGCCTGCTGTGAGCACCCAGCACAGCCTGTGGGGGCTCCTGGGCTGAGGGGCTCCCATTTACCATCTGAGATCTTTACAATAACCCTGGGAGAGTCAGGGGCCCCCCTTGGAGGAGAAGAGAAGCCAGGAGAGGTTAAATAACCTCCTGAAGCTCACATAACCAGGAGGTAGAGTTGGCCTGGACAGTCGACGGAAGCCAAGCTGTGATGTCCCCTTGAGCTGCCTTCCGATGACTCCCAAGGACATGACCCGGAAGCACACCAAGAATGAAGGAGGCTGTGCCTCGCGGGGACCCCAGGTGTCGGGCTTTCTCAGAGCACTTATCATGGTTAAACGTTATGTTCTTAGAGAAGGAGGGACGGGGAAGGCCGTGGTGTCTTTGGCTGTCCTGCCTTCACTAAGCGGACACATCCTCCCTCCCCTCAGAGCAGGCCCAGCAGTGCCAGGCTCCAGCCCGTGAGCCCTACAGAGGCCACCTCAGAGTCCGGAGAACCTCCAGCCCTGTGATGTGACACCATGCAGGTGACGCTTCTCCCCATCCCAGGAGACCCGGCCCTTGGAGCTAGGAGGCTTATGGCCACCATAGCTCCTCAGGGCCCAGCACAGACCAGACCCTGAAGCCCAGCCACTTCTCCTTGGTGCTGCCTCACAGCCCGCCCCTTGGTCAAAGGAACTTTGTTCCCACAAAGTTTATGAAGCAAGCTCTCACTGTCCTCTAGAAAAGTCAAACACTTGAAATCAGTATCCAAATACAGGGAGGATGGGTCAATGTCTCCAGCTACATCTGCTTCCTCTAGAGCTCTGTATGGGCCGTGAACTCTGGCCTCTGGCACCAGCTGACAGTTCAGGGATCCCTTCTATAAAACTATATTCAAATCAGTCTACTTACAAGTGCTCTGTCGGATCCACACCCAGGTGTTGGTCTTTCCCATTTGGTATACTGTGGTCAATAACAATGGTTTCCGTATTTGCTAAGCAAAATCCATTGGACCTCATGATTTCTGAAAAATGAAGCAATGAAGTAAATATGCAGGAGGGGCCAGATTTTGAGGTTTTGGGCTTTCATCAATTCCCCTACTTCCCCCTCCATCTACTGGCCTAAATTCTCCCCCACACTCTAAGAGAATGCTTTACACTCCAGAGGCCCATTCTGGAGTTCTGCCAACAGATTCAGGAGCCGATGCCAACCTCCACAGAAACCACACCTGAGGACTCCGTATAAGCCAAGGGGCATATCCCTCCCTCCAGAAAGATGCTCTGAATTGTACCAGCACCCTCCCCGAAAGCCCTCCCCATTGGTTTAAAGCTGGTGTAGAGGGAGTACTGAGCTCACATCTATTGGTCTGGATTTGGGTCTGGGTCCACCACACATTGCCGCCATGAGGCTTTGCACAGGTACCCCATCTTCCCTTATGCCTGAGAGGGGGATGACACTGTCCACCGCCCTGGGTCGCTGTGAGGGTCAGCTGAGATCAGTATGCATTTTAAACCAGATAGGCAACTTCACCTTTTTACTTTATATAATTCTGTACACAAATTGATTTTTTTTTACCTGTACGCACACATTTTGGTAGTTCAAAAGGCAAACAAAGTAGTCTACATTGGCCTTAGGTGGTAAGCTTCCGAAGGTGGAAGTCTGGTGTTTACCCCGCACTGGGAGAGGAGAGGACAGGCATGCCTGGATGTGTGGCAGGGGACACAGCCCCAGGCTGGGAGCCCGGACACTGGAGCTCAGCCCGACCAGGAGCCCAATGGTCTTGAGCCCAACTGCGGAATTTCAGAATAGTACTGGATGGTCTCCAAGGATCCCTTCAACTCTAAACTCTCATGAACTACTGGATTCCATCACACCATCTGGTCCATTGAAGTATGACTAGTCAATGTGGCTTGACTGACTTCTCCTATCTGGTGTAGCTTTTATTTACATTTCCCCAGGGAATGTGCTTCTGTCACTTCGGTAGATTAAACATGCTCCAAGAGTTGATTTGGTGGCCATTGCGAGTTCTCCTAGGTGTTGGGAGTTCTCCAGCTCCCTGGGAAGCTGCCTGAGCCCCTAACCTCAGCTCTTAGTCAGCGAAGCACCGTGTTCATCGCCCTTGTCTGTCCTCTCAAATCAGGTCCTCTCTTTACCTCATCTAAAAAAAACATGCTTCAAATTGACTCTGAATTTCTGGGGCATTCTCAAATCCAAAAGATTATCATCTTCCCATTCAGAGCCTCACACACGGAAACACACAGCTCGAAATAGCTCTCCTCTCCTACTGGCCCAGCACAGGTAACAAAAACATCCCTCACTGTCCACAGTCTCCCTGGGCACCTGCCACAACTGTTTGGGGGATTGCTTTCTTCTAATTTTTTTCTTACATCTCATCATAATTTAGATTTTTTTATTACCATGCGTGGATTTGCTTTTCTCATAAGTATAATTGTAACTTCCTACTTATTACTAATCTTTCCAGATATCTGGTTCTCAGTCCTTTGAATTTCTCTCCACGTGAAGAGAATTAGGGAATTTACACAAAAACGAACCAAGGAAAAGAGAAAGTTTCCTCCTAAGCCCCACGGGAATAAAACAACGCTTCATCAGTCAGATTTGCCAAGGAATTGCTACCATCTCCACTTGACTTTCTGCAGAAGTGACAGCTCATGGTTCTTTGGTCTTTTAAAACACCAGCCCCGTTAGTCACACTCTGGGTGACATCAGCACATTGCTCTTCCCTGCCCTTCCCTGCCCACCCCGCCCCTCCGGGTTGAAGCCCACCCGCCCTCCCTGCGCAAGGACAAGCTTGGAGAGCCTGAAGTCATGGGAAGGAGCCCCAAGATCCGATGAAAAGTCAGTGCTTGGAACCTCCGGGATCAACGACATTTCTACAGGGGAGAAGATGTTTACACAAGTCTGAGTGAACAGACTCTGAAGATGACTACATTGTAACGAGAAAGATTAAGATTCCCTCGCCTCTCAAATCAAAACGTACAGCAGCACAGAACCACTGTCTTTATTGCTTTTTACTAACTGACTCAAATGTGTCTGTCTCAGAAGCACATCCAACCTCAGCCGGCTGACAGCCTCCAGCCCTTTCTGCCACCCCTTTGCTAAGGGAGTTTGGAGGGGAAAATCCTACAAGTGAAAACAAATGTCAGTGCAACAAAACATCTCTGACCGTGATGAAGTTACCTTGCAGAGGAACTTTCGAACTTCCTCATATTACTTAAATGTGAAATTTGGAGCTCTAAGAAATGGAGTCCTTACCAGCCTCCCAAAACAGATTTGTAACAAATCACTCCTGAACTCCCCCTGCAAAGAAACCTCTGTACAGAGTCATGTGGTTTAACGGTGTGCAAGGCAAGCTGTGAACTCCAGTTCTGCTACTCATGGGTGGGGAGCAGGTTACTGCGTGCTCACTTTCTTCATCTGTAAAATGGGCATCCTGGTATACCCATCCTAAAAGCACAGGTGTAGATGAAATGAGATGGTATTTGTAAAGAATCTGACAAATATTGGGGGCTGGGCAAATGGTAGTGATGACTATCGTTACTGCTAATGTCTTCATATATGTTGTGTCATGCAAATAAATAGAACCAAAGAAAAGGTTATGATTACAGAACAGCGCTCACGTCCGAAGCCTATCTCCAAACACGCATAATATATGAATGTCTTAGAAGTTGGCTTAGTCCTAGTAGCAAAAATCACTGGCCAGTTTAATTACTTTAATCCCATATGTGACTGATTTCATGAAACAGTTCCCTTTCAAGCTACTTTTCTGCATTCATATTTTTTTCACATGAAGAGTTCTGCTTTGCCATTTCTTAACTTTCTATTTTTTGAGCTAATTTTAAATTACAGAGAAGTTACAGAAACGGTAGAGTGTTCTCACGTATCCCTCACCAGCTTCTCCTGATGTTAACATTCCACGTAACTATGGTGCAATGATCAGAGCTGAACTTAACCAGACACCTTCCTTACTGGAGTGTTACAGGCTTTCCCACCAATGTGCCTTTCTTCTGTTCTGGACCCAGCCCATGATCCCTTGTTGGGGATCCTTGCGTTGCTGTGTCCTAGTTTTGTGTAGCCTCTGATGGTTCCTCTGTCTCTCCTCACCTCCTATGAAAGTAACACTTTAGGAGGGGCTGGTGAGTTATTTTATCGACGGTCCCTCAATTTGGTGCTTTCGCGCTCTGACTGAGGTGGAGCGTTCCAGGCAGGAATCCTGTAGAGTGACCCCGCACTCCCCCCACCCCCCCACATCCTGTCAGGGGGTGTGATGTCAACAGGCCTTGTTCCTGGGCTGTCCATCAGGATCACGTGCATAAGAAGTTTCTGCCAGGTTCACTCTTTCTCTTTGCAGTGAATAAATATCTTGGGGGAGATGCATTGAGACTGTGCAAATCTGTTTCTCCCCAAATTTTTCCAGTTCATCTTAGCATCTACCAATGGATCTTTCCTACAATTAGGTGACCTTGAACAACACAGGTTTGAACTACATGGGTCCACTTATATGCGTGTGTGTGTGTTTTTTTTTTAAATACAGTACATTATTATAAATGTATTTTCTCTTCCTTAGGTTTTCTTTTTTTTTTTTTAAGATTTTATTTACTTATTTCACAGAGAGAGAGATCACAAGTAGGCAGAGAGGCAGGCAGAGAGAGAGAGGGAAGCAGGCTTCCTGCTGAGCAGAGAGCCCGATGTGGGGCTCTATCCCAGGACCCTGGGATCATGACCTGAGCCGAAGGCAGAGGCTTTAACCCACTGAGCCACCCAGGCGCCCCTCTTCCTTAGGTTTCCTTAATAACATCTTCTTTTCTCTAGCTTACTTGTGTAAGAATATCTAATACATACAACATACAAAGTATATGTTAATCAACTGTTAATGTTAGTTTTGGGGGAGTCAGAGTTATACGTGGATTTTCAACTGTGCAGGGGGTCAGAGCCCCTAACCCTTGCGCTGTTCAGGGGTCAATGGTATGACTGTGGTGTGTGCTCGGTGACGATGTTTCTATTTTTTTAGCTGTGGTCATGTTCTCATCTCCCCCATAGGCCATCGCTCCTCCAGTTCGGTAATTCCTACGTTCTTCTTTTTCTGCAGACATTAGCTCAGTCCTGAAAGCATTCACAGCGTAGCTTCCCTCCATCCAAATCCTTTCTCCCATTATATTTTCGGTGTAGTCCAGCAATCAAACAAAATCTAAAGCATGGCCTTTTTATTAATTGGAGAACTGGACAAACCTTGTACAGTGAAAATTAAGGTCGAGATGGTACAGCTGCCTGGTTAATGAAATCTGAAATTGGAATTCATTTCCAGCCCTCTCCCACCCCCAAACCTGAATAATTAGATTTTTGTGGCTTATGTAGATTAGTCCAAGTAGCCAGATCACAGCGGGGCTTTAGGTTTCCTGTTAAGCACAGACACAGCCACCATGTAGAAAACTCTATTTAAGTTTTTAGCATTCCATAAACACTGAGATTCACACGGGAGGAAGAATGTTTAAGGCTGTACTGGCCCAAAGCATCCCGGAGGAGGCCGCGGTGTCTCCCACCGCCTTGCTCCGGCCCCAGGATGGGACTAGCGCCTGGCGCCATCTAGCGGAACCCTGGCACTCAGCGGTCTCCGCGGCTGCGCACTGAGCCTCTGCACAGGCCTGGAGGTAAGGAAAAGCCCGGGGACGCCTAGGTCAGCGCCTGTCCACCATGGTGCCACCCCTCTACATGCCACATCAACAGTATAAGAAGGCATTAAGAAGTTAGAGAGGAAAGGAGGAGGAAGGGTGGGGTGAGCCGAGCAGGCAGGGGCATTTTCCGGAATGAGTGGAATTTAGCAGGACAGGATGGACGGGCGGGGTTTGTGGGAACAGAGGGAAGATAGGAGCCCACAGCACAGCAAAGCTCCACCAAGGGGAGGCTGAGGGTCTGGAGCAAAGGGTTCTATGCTGACAGCATCAAAAAGCTAGAGAGAGAGAACCAGACTCTGGCCTGCTGGAATGACTGGGGCACTTGGCCTTTATCATGAATGTAAGGTTTTGAGAAAATGAATGAGCCCAGGAAGTCAGAGTTCCAGGATGACCAACTTCAGTATTCAGGGTCTGTCCTGGGGCAGAGGGGGGACTGACAGAGAGAGAGAGAGACCTGTGGATATTCTTGGGGGGGTTGGGGGGTCATGCTGCCCAGAGCCTGAAGCTTCGAGTCTGGGGGGCCCCGAGTCCACAAACACCCACATTAGAGAACAAGCCTGAAGAACATGGTTTGCCCCTGTGTAGACTAGTTCTTCAAAGGGATGTTAGTGCTGCTTTAAATAAAGGTTTCATTGAAAAGTATTTTTGAATTTACCATAGTTCATTGTCTTAATATATTTCTTTTCCTCATTCAGTGAATAACAAAAGTATATCTCACATCCGGGGGGCACACCCATTATCGTCTGCATATCTACACACTAATTGATGGTGAGAAGCCCTCGCTCAGAGTGAGGGCTCAGAGTGAGGGTCGGCTGGTCCTGGGGCAGAGATGGGGAGGTTGGGATGCTTCCAAGGGAGAAGCCTCAGACTTGGTGCTCAATTGATCAGAGCGGATGAAGAGGATGAAAGCCCCAGGAGACAGAATCTTAGTTCTGTAAGCCTCTGAAGGGAGCCATGAGGCTCTCAGCAACAGACTTGCAATAGATATTTACAGACTCCATTGTTGGGCTGGTTGTTACAAAGTATTCTACACAGAACCCAAATCCCTGTGGTTATTTGCACCCACAGTAAGGTCCCTGGGAGGGAAAACTTGTCCTCAGTCCTCACAAAAGACCCAGAGAATGTAGCTAAAACCTCACATGGGAGGCTACAATTATCCCTGTTAAATTTCACCTCATTATTTCCAGCCCTTTGGGATAAACATGGCACATGTCATGTGTTTAGCCCTGTCACAGGTAAAAATAGGATGGCAGAGAGAGGGCTGGGAGTGTTTCCAGGTGGCTGCACTCCAGGAATTAATCAGAAGCAATTCCACTCAGCCTGAGCCTGTCCCTCTCATACTTGGGGCCTTCGGGGTCAACCGGAAGCAAGTATCCCACTCCTGCTACCAACGTAAGGCACTCAAAATGTTCTGCTGCTCTCTGCTCTCCTATTGGCTCAAAACAGAAAGAAATAAAACAAAACGGAGACACCCATGCTGGGACTCTTCTGCTCAGGATGAAAGAACAGAGACTTGCCCACACTTTAGTGACAGCACATAAAATCCACCATAAGTTACAATTAGCATCCTGGAGCCCTCACTGTGCCCTCCAAGACTGGGGTCCATAGATACCGACCCGGGATAAATGACTGCCATTTCTCCTATGAAGAAGGTTCTGGACACTAGATGCCAGCTAAGGAGGGATGCCCAAACACCCTGCTCTTCTTCCTAAGAACACACAGGAAGCCTTGTTGGATGGACATCAAAAGGAGCAGACCCCAACAAACCCAGGCCTGCCAGCCGTCCCACGCACACACAGTCGCATTCTAACACGGTATCCCTTCAGGTCCCCCGAGCTTGCCCACCCTCTCCACCCATCCCCTGCACACGGTTAGGAATCTCATCCCTGCTACAGCACATAGCTCAGTAAGGACACTTTTCCTACTACAGACACCCGCCACCACCATCCCAATTGGTCCTCTGTCTCCCCATCACCGTGAACCTGCAGTGCCTTCTTAGGAGACAACTCTGGGCTCAGATGCGCTTTCGTCTCCTGACTGTTCTTCATCAACTTCTGGGGTCTCTCTCCTGCACTGCTCCTTCTCTCCTCCCTCCTCCACTTGGAAATAGAATGCTGGATGCAGAATCCCTCCTCCCCTCCTTCCTACAGATCAACACCTTCTGCGGGATCTCCCCTTGAGCCAAGCTCTATCTCCTCTTACAGCTGCCTTTCCTCCCTTTCCACCGGCCACACTCCCACACGACCCCACTCACATGCCACCTCTTGGGCCCAACCAAGCTGACTATCCATTGCCTGGGGGAGCCCCATGTCCGAGACTCTGAGACGGAGCTCTTTTCCCCACAAAATGCCCTTCAGCAGCCTTCCCCAAAACAGCACCGCAAAAATGAAAGTCTAGTGTTGTAACAACATTTGCCACCCAGATCCAGAAAGCTACCAAACAGGGCAAAGTTCCAGCTCCCACCACCTTTCCATCCACCCCACAGGTGAGCTGGCCAGCAGCTCCTCCCAGCCAACATTTGCTCTTACTGCTGCTGACATTGGCCTCTTTGGGGTTAGAAGGTGTGGTCCGGTGTCAACGTTAGTGACATCTAAACTGTGTCCTCCCCTTTCTGTCCTGGGTGCCCTCAAACCAAATTCACTGCCACATTATGTGAACGATCTTCTATAGACTCCTGATGGCAGTCGTTTGCTTCCCAATGCCTCATTAATGCGTTGATCATGACCCTGTTTCTTAAGAAAGTTCCAACTGATATACCGAGTTACTCCCTTTGGAAATTGGAGAAGTGTAAACTCTAGGTCGGTGGGTGGAAAACACTGTTTCATGAAAATCAGGTAACAGCCTCCACCCACTTTGTTCACTCTTTTGGATCATCTTTCTGGATCCCAAGGGGAGAAGTTGTACCTGGTGAACTGTAAAGGCTTCCCAAAAACCATGGCCATCCACGGTAGGACCTGGCCTCACCACGCCTTCCCTGCAGCTCTTACCTGATATTTTCACCGGACTCTGAAAGCTGGGTTGAATTTTATGTACATTGTCATTTTTTAACACCTGATCCAGAGGAGATCTTTCGAAGAAGGTGAGCACGACTTCTGACCTGGAGTACTGGGAAGAAGCGTGTTAATGACTAAACTTGAATCCTCCCTGGAGGCGGCCTCGTGTGAGGCTGAAGCCGCTGCACCTTCCAGACGCTCGGCGGGACAGGCCACACTGATGAGGCTGCAGTCAAGGCCCATCCTTCACTTACGAATGGTCCCACACGGCAAAAATGCAAGGCTCCAGGGACAGATGGGATGGGGAGAATGGAAGCAATGGTGAGATTTTCTGAGCGCTTGGTATGTGCCAGGGTTTCGCACATGTGTCCCTTCCCCTTACGATAAACTGTGAGTGTGTTGACTTTCCCCATTCGCGGAGGAGGAAATGGATCCCATTGGAGTCAAGTGGGCCCCACGTGCACGAAGCTTGCCAACTTCATTTAAAGGCCATCTGCCGATGTGGATGCTAACACTCTCCTTGGCTCCCATACACCCCCTTCCAAAACACCCTCTGCAAGACTGCTGGGCTTCTGAGTGGAGGCAAGAGAGCAAAGACCATGGCAGTGGAGGGACCATGTCTCTTCCTACTCAGCACCTCCTTGGCCCCTTACTCCCACCTCTTACCAAGGAGAAAACAATGGAGCTGCAAGAGCCCACAAAAGTCTTCCTTTCCCCTGGTTGTATCCGCCCCTCCTTGTAGCCTGAGACGTCCAGGGAGGGAGCAAGCAGCTACATGAGTGAGGGCATAGGTTAGCTAGAAGCCGGCAAGATGTGTCCTGACCTCCCAACCCCAGCCCCAACCAGACCGTACTTACTTTGCACGGCATGCTTATGATGGTCTTTAGCAACTTCTCCACCTCATTAAGCCTGGTCTCTATATCATGGGCATCCTTGATGGCAACCAGTCCTAGAATTGACACAGAAATGCCTAAAGTCAAAAACAAAAACAAAAACAAAAACAAAACAAAACAAAAACAAAAAACCCAAACAAACAAACAAAACAGACCAGGAAATGTGCTCCTAGATTAAATACAGAACAATAGACAACCCCATGACAAGGAGGCCGCTGCCCAGTGTCCCCCTCCACCAAAGACATCTGGGAGTATTTACTCAGCCTACTCTGAGAGCCCTGCTCTCAACCTCATTTTAAGTTTCAATGATCCAATGAATGACTTCCATGTGTGCTGGGGTGGATGATGCCCTTCCCCAAAAGGAGAAGTCTGGCAGGCTGGGGACAGTGGAATGAGTGGGGAAAGTAGGTGTAAGCCAAAATCAAAGCCCCCTCTGAATGGGACAGTCTGGGCCAGCCCCGTGAACGCCCTGGACAAGGCTGTGTCTTGGTGGGGACCACTCAGCCCTGGCAGGTGGTGGCTGCAGCCGGGGGAGGTGGCCCAGGACCTGTCCCGCCCCCACAGTGGAAGGGCTGACTTGCCTGGCCTCAGCCGACATCATCACAGAGCATATGTAAATGGGGCCCATATTTAGACAAGTCATTTACATGCTGGGTTTAGAAGGGGAAAAGTCAGATCTTTACCCAGAAAAAAAACCAAAGTGGGTATGACTCACAGCACTTTTTAGGAATCTGAACATCTCGTTACATGTAACAGGGGTCCTGAGTGGCTTTTGGGAAGTAAAGACTTTTGTTTGTAAACTATGACAGCGGGGGTAGCTTGGAGACCTAGGTGTGCTTCTGTCTCCCCGTGAGCAGGAAGGAACCCGAGTCTCCTC
>CM052886.1:109680863-109792218 GCA_028534135.1 Potos flavus
CCCACCTCACCAGCTCTGTGCCCTGCGACTCCCCATACCCTCCTGCCAATCTCAAAGGTCCATGCTACCCAAACACAAACCCTGACCTACCTCTCCCCACCCCTAGGCTCGCAGGTGGGAACGTCCCACCCATCCCTAAGGGCCATCTGTTCTGGGAAGCCTTCCCCACATCCAAAGATGGAACTCGAGCTGCCTCTGGGCTCCCAGAGAACTTTCCGGACCTCTGCAGTATTCACCACTCAGCACTGTGACTGCTTCCAGACTTATGGATCTCCCCAAGTTCCCCGTGTGCAAAGCTGAAGGGAGCAGGTGCCTCTGTTCCCCTCACTGTTATCATCACACGGCCTGGCACATGCAGGGGATTCGATGTTTATTGGCTATTTGTTGACCAAGTAAATTTGCAGAAGAGAGCACAGAAGTCAAGCATTAATGATCTTCCATGGGTGTGCTCCACCTTGCCCCATAGGATCGTCACTAACTCATGCTTCTTAGCACCACACTCAGCCAGCCCCGCACCAGAACCTTCTGCCAACCAGCTTGAGGTCACAGATCTGACAGATGAGTGACGTCGTGTATGAGTCATGAGCCATGCCGGCTTGATTGTATCTGTGGACGTGTGCAGAACCAGATGGCTTCCTTTGACCTGTCTTTACGTTCCTGAACAGCAGCCAGATTGTGCTCCTTAGAAATGTAAACATGCCTCCAAACAAAAGGAGGCTCTGGAAACTTAACCAGGTGAAGAAAGATGCTGGAATCCCTCGCTGCAAGAACATTAATGACAGGTGACTGCTTTTTAGCTGGGGCACACTTTATCATTTGCTTCTCCATCCTGGCTTTCTGGATGACCACCAGCACTGGCCTCTTCCCCAGCAGAGACCTCAGCTAATCAAAGGCAGAGGGATTCAGGAAATGCTGGATCCAGCTGAACACCGTGAAACCCACCTTAACAGCAGCAGATACCTCAGCCACCACCAACAACCAAAGCTCAGAGCGCAGCAAGTTCCCCAACACCCCAAATACAGGCATGAAGGAGTCCCCACTCTCCAAGTGGCTCCCTGCAGCCCAGCCTTTCCCTTCTCTCCGGGGCCCCGGACATCACCCTTCTCAGTTGTTTTAAAAGTGCCTCCCATCAAATGATGGCTACCTTAAATGTGTTAGGAAAATATTTTTAAGAAAGACAAACCCAAAACAGCCACAGTGCAAATATGAACTAAATCTTCATTTTAGAATTTCATACGCATAGGGGTTCCTTTCTTCAGACTTTCTGGTTTCATGATGGGTGAAAAATTTAGATACCTACTGTGAGACCTGACATTATTATAAATTCTCAAAATGTGGCAGGGCTGAAAGGTGAAGTTGTGAACAGAAAGTGCACGTGGGCCATTGCATTACTTTTCACGGGCAGGTGGCAAAAACCGAGCCCATGAAGGACTGCTACCCCAAACAAATTATACACATTGGGGTTTCCTTCTAGACTATCTGCTGTATTTTTTCTTTGTGACCCAACAGCTTTGGTTTTTAATGGGTGGTAAACCTTCTCTGAATAGGAACTGTTTACAGTAAATAACAATTTTAAGACTTATTTTTAAAAATAGGCTTAAACACAATAATCTAAATACTTTCGGCTTTTATGTTCCAAATATTGTGGATGGAACGAGAATTCGGTGGGGATCTTGTCTGACTCTGTTTTCCTACCTGTGATGGTAATAACGAAAACCGTAGGCGGGCAAATGGTTGAGATTTTGCACAGTTGGACAGAAAAACTTGCTCTATTGGTTATGAGACCGTCATCCTAGAATTAGCCAGCAGGGGGTGCTAGCGCTCTGTGGAACCAACAGGGTTTAGTCTGGTGAGGACAGGAGGGAGGAGGGTCCACCAGCACATTTTAATTGTTAGGAAGTAGACTGGAAGACTTCTCAGACCCTGGAAATCTTTCTAATTTCTGATAAATTTCTGTAAAATTTCACTCTACCCGGTTTGTGATGTGGAAATTTTAACCAGATTAGCCTCAAACAAGTAAAGATTTGCATCCCAAAGACTGATAACGTGATTATATATAAATTATGGTGTGCTAACTTAAATATATTTGGGGGCCAAAAATCAGCCTAGAGCAGCCAGGGTGTCCTTTCTTTCTAAACTAGCTCAGCATTGAAAATTGAGAACCCAAAATGTGATTCTGTCATTTTCAGGATTACCTTCTTTTTTTCTTCTTTTAAGATTATTTATTTATTCTCTCTCTAACTGATAAATAAAATCTTTAAACATATTATTTAAAAAATTATAAATTATAAAAAAAATAAATAAAAGGAATGCCTGAGTGACTCAGTTGGTTAAGCATCTGCCTTCGGCTAGGGTCGTGATCCCAGGGTCCTGGGACTGAGTCCTGCACTGGGCTCCTTGCTCAGCAAGAAGCCTGCTTCTCTCTTCTGTCTCTGCCTCTTCCCCTGCTTGTGCTCTCTCTCTCTGATAAATAAATGAAATCTTAAAAAAATTGTAAGATTATTTATTTATTTATTTGACAGAGAGAGCACAAGTAGGGGGAGCAGCAGGCAGAGGAAAAAGGAGAAGGAGGCTCCCTGCTGAGCAAAGAGCCCAAGTGAGGCTCCATCCCAGGACCCTGGGATCATGACCGGAGCTGAAGGCAGACACTTAACTGACTGAGCCACCCAGGCGCCCCCAAGATTAGCTTCTTTGTGCAAACATAAACACCTGACTTATTCTTGGAATCCAAACTGAACACGCTGGAGTCAGCACAAAGACTTATCAGAGAGAGCAAACATAAACAAACCAGTTTCCTAACCTCAGAAACCCTGGGTCCAAAGTCCCACATTTTCAGTAAGTAGAGGCTTTGGGATGAACAGGTTTGGTAACTGCCAGCTTCCTCTGCCGGCTGGACTATGGAGGTCGGAATCTAACCTGAGTGCCTTCTGCCATCATTCCAGAAATAAAGACAAGGTGTCTCTTGGACCAATTGCTAAGGAAGAATGTCCTTTCCAAAGCACATTAAGAAGTGCCCATTACCCCAAGAACACGTCTCTTAGAGAAGACTCACACAATGGAGCCCTAGGGAAATTTTCTGTAGAGCAAACTTTCAAATTGAGTCAGATAATAAATTAGGTTTAAAGATTTCCTTCTCCATTTAATAAAATGTGTCCATCAACACACCGTACAGCAAGGCAGATGGCTCGGGTCATCTTGCATGCGTAAGAGATAGGTATTCTTCAAAGGTGGTGTGTAATAAGCACTTTAGAAGCAAAATATTTTAAATCTTCTAGGGAAAATTTCAATGCTGATTTCCTAGGTACCTGTTTTCTAAATAGGTAGCCAACATTCAAGAAGCAGGGAGTAAGAAATCCTTGAGAGGATAGGGGAGCTGGTTCTTCTGTGTACACTTCAGCATCCTAGGGGGACTCCTAGCCCCCGGGAAGCCTGTGGTTACTCTAGTCTATGTAGAGTTCCATGTGTGGGGTGTCGCGCAGCATTTCTGGAAGGACAGAAACCCTGTTTCCCCCTCCCTCCTGGCGCGGTTCGCCCTCCCACCCTCCTTCCATTAGGCTGCCTGCTTTGGTGATGCTCACACCAGTTATAAGAGGTGGGAGCTGCTGGGCCCTCATTTCTCTTCTGTATCTTTCCAAGAATGAAAAGCAGGGCAGAGAAAGGAGCAGGAGAACACAGAAGAGGCAGAGAAGATACAGCACTTCCCTGAGGATCCAAGAAGGGGCTGAGAGGAGATCCTCCTTTCTCTGCTTCTTCCTGCACCGGGGAGGTGCCCCCCTTGAATGATGTATTTTTATCAGGAAGAGAGATTGAGTGCCGGACTCCAAGGGACTCGCCTTGACTGTGCCCTTCCCCCTCCTTCCCTGAGCCTCTTCATTATCCTCTCCCAATAAAAGCACAATTCCCTAACTGAACTTCCCACTTAATGCATTTTAGAAGCCACTCCCTCAGCTAGTCTGTCTTGGAACATCAAAGGTATTTAGGGCACACCATCCCTTGCTGGGCTCCCCAAACAGGAAGCACACACTCACCCACTCATCCTAAACTATCCACTGGCTTCCTCTCAGCACCAGGCACCCTATTGCGTGGTGGGGGGTACCATGGCTGGAAAGACAGACGGGCCCCGGGCTCCCCAGAACCTTCCTGCCAGCCAGGACAACGGACATGTGGCAAACACCGGCCACAAAGAGCAGGGTGTCACCTGGGGGGCCAGGAAGGCTCCAAGCTGGGGACTACCCTCCCCAGGGTCGGAGGCCTGAAGGGTGAGCAGATATAGGGAGTCCGGGGAGGGAGGAGAGGAACGCTGAGTGGCGTGGGGAAGTGCGGAGGCCCTAAGAAGGCCGGAGGGGCGACTAAAAGGAGCAGGGCCTGACAAAGGGCATTAAGGGGTTTCCCCCCAGGGGGCACCGGGGGAGCCGTGGCTTCCCATGGAGGCTCTGCTCACAAGAACACTACCCACTTGGCAGCTGTATTTCTTACAGTAATACATACACCCACCCTAGGATTCCACAGTAATCTCTGCCTTGTGAAGTTGTCCCTCGGAGCACGGTCCCCAAGCCTGACCCCTGCCAAGCACTAAGTTCTAGTTTCTGCATGGGCAAAGCCACAGGTCTGGTCTGCAGGGGTCTCACTGAGGTTCCTAACGGCGGTGACCCCCTTTGTGGGCTCTCTCTTTAGCCTGGGCTGGGGCTTGCACCATCCCCGCCTCCTAGGGACCTGAGGACAGGGGGCTGCCGCCCAGGGAGACGATGCCATCAGGAGCAGCAGGTGGGGCACTGGACCCACCCTCACTCATCTGGATGACCTCTGGGAAGACACTGTGTGTCCAGGGACCTGAGCTCCTGAGTCCATAGCCAGCAGGTCTCAGGTCTCAGGCAGCCAGCCCGGTTCTGGGTACTTTGTGGCTGTCACCGCTCGGCCCCTCCAGCAGCCCTGCCTGGGATATCATCATGCGATTTCATCAATCAGGCGTCTGGGGCTTGGGTAACTAAGTGACTGCCTGAAGTCGGGGCCCGAGTAGCAGGGGACAGAGAAGGGCCTCTGATTTCTCACCTGTGTGCTTCCAAAGCCCAGGCCTTCCACCACGCAGCCTGTGTCTCTCCCACGGGGATCCTGTGATATCCCCAGGCGAGTCTTTAGGACCCTGACCTCTCCAGCCTGGATCCTGTGTCCCCAGGGGGGCCCCCAATCTTTCAGGGCCTGGAGGATTTTCTCCTGCAGGAAGCAGGATGGGCTTCTGCTGGGATTAAGATACTCTAGGTAGAAGTTTTCATCGCATGGTATTCCTTCCCTCCTCCCTCTCTACCCTCCGTCCAGTTACTGCTCATCGGAATTTTCCTACTGATTTCAAGTTACGTATCAGCAAAGGGTGATTAAGATGTGTCGTTCTTAAAACAAATATGAAAGCTTGCCAGTATAAATTAGCCACGGAGCAAAGTGGCTCCGTTCATGGTCATGACTCAATTTAGGGGGCGGGGTGAGGAGGGCGGACTGGAGGTGTCTGTTTGGAGAATCACATCATCCTGCACGTGGGTCTGTGCTGGGGCGCGACACACCCGTGTGCCCATCACTGATGGGAGGCCAGTCTGGCCAGCAGAGAATGGTGCATGGGCCCCCGCCCCGCCCCTCAAGGAGAGGGTGCAGACCAAGCAGCCCCGAGAGCTTCTCAGGCCTGTTCCCGGACGTGGGGACCACTGTTTAGTGATGACAACTGAAAGCGTCCAGCGGATGCCTAGGGTCACCCAAGGAAGTAAAAATGAACACAAATACCAAGAAAAAGCGATTTGAGAAAATCAGCAATACCAACCACTGGTCCGGACACACTCCCTCCCCAGGATGGCAGAGGGGGCTGTGGTGGGTCTGCTGGTGAGGCCCCCTGGGGCAAATCCATGTGGGGCTCATACTCACTACCAGCCTGTCTCCCTCTCCTGAATCCCACCACACTCCAGGCTGAGCTTTGCTGAGAAGGGGCAAACTCATCAAATCCCCATTATTTTACTTCCATGGGCATTCGAATCTCCCCTCTTCTTGACTCTTCACCACGAAGGAACATCTTTCACCTTTTGGAAAAGTGTTTGTAGAAACAGACCGCAGAGACACATGAGGCCCAGACTGCAGATGGGACGGGACCGGTGACCCTGCGGGCCAGCCCAAGGGCAGCCAGGAGGCTCCCGGAGCTGACTGCTCAAGAAACAGGCCAAGTTTCTCCTCAGGAATTTGGTGGAAAGTAACCGTGACCTAGAAGCCAGACATCTAACCCCATGTGTAAGTTTCTGGCCGGCTGCTTCTCTAGCTGAGAGGTGAGGTCAGGTCACCTGGGGCCCCCGGCACAGTCCGAGATCTGATGGGACGAGATCACAGGAGCAAGAACCAATTCAGCCACTTGCAGAGAAAGGAGAGGGCCCTAGAGCACGGGGAAAGGAAATCGCAAGGAAGCCCAGTGCACGTTTGGGGAAGAGAGATAAAACAGAAGGCAGAGAGAGCAGAGCGGGCTACATGGTGCTGGTGCTGGCCTGGACGACGTGCTGCCCTGGGGCCTGGGAAAAGCGCGCGCACCACCGATCTAGAAGAGCTTCAAAACTGCATCTGTGAATCAAAAAGAGTACCTGCAAATGCCCTCGAGAAGTGAAAGCTGCCCCTGTCCGAAGGGGCAGGATGCCCTAAAGTGAAGCGACACAGGGGTTGGGGGTGGGAATCGGTGTCGAGGCAAAGGGCAGAGCCACATTCAGTCAGCACCAGGCTGCAAGGGCCCCATCAGGCCCGGCAGAGCTGGGCTTGCTGCCTCTGGTCTGCTGCCCAGGCCCCGTGGGGCCTCTGATCTCTTTCCTGCCAACTTCACTAGGCAAGTAAGCTTGGTGGCTCTACAGTTTTTCCCCTGCATCAGCTGGTGTTCTCCCCTCTAGTTTCTGGAAAGGAACAGAGCTTCTCCCCTGCCATCCATGTGAGAATGAGTGGGCAGGCTCAGGGCCTGGGAGCACGGTCTGGGCTATGGGAGCAGGACAAGTGTATCTATACCCAGCCCTTTCTGGTTCTCTCCTGGGTGCCTTAACTCCAGTCCTCAGAATCTCAAATCTAAGACCATACCATCTATGCCTACACAGGTAGACCAGTCCTATGCTGGCCTCAGGGCCTTTGCACTCACTCCTGCCTCTGCTTGGAATGCTTGCTTCCCCAAGTATTGACCAAATGGCTTGCCCCCCCGCCTTCCTTCAGGCCTGGACTCAAAGGTCACTTCCTTTGAGACTTTCTGGAGAACCTTATTTGAAAGTTAACTCCTCCCCCTAGAAGTCATAGCCCCTTTCCTTGCTTACTCTTTTCCTTCTGAATATTTATCACTATCTACCATATTATGTATTTACCTTTGTTTATCGTTGGATTTCTCCCAACCACAGTATGACAATCATGAGGGCAGTGTTTTTTGGTTTCTTTTGATCACTGCTGTCTCTCCCCCCACAGAACGAGGCCTGGCACACAGCTGGAATTCAGCAGATACTCATTGCAAGAATGAATATGAAACCAAAATGTTGGATATCACGGTCATCAAGAATCAAAGATCACCTGACTACTTGGGAAATAGACTCTCTTGCTGGAGGGGTGACCAGGATGGCTCAGACTTCACCAGGCCTGAAATCGGTGCTATTAAAAAAAAAAAATCAAAATAGGCAAAGAGCCCCAAACAGTCAATCAGAGATTCTGCATATTTATGTTTTAATGTGTAGACCTTCTCAGATGTAAGAGATGGAACAGGCAGGAGACCCTGACCACGGTCAGGAAACCCAGAACCACGTAAGTGTTACGCAGAGGGAATTCGGGTTCAAGACTCAGCCCCACTGGTGTAGGGTGTAGAGAAACCAAAGGGAACCCCTTGGTCACCCAGAGATAATATCCAGAGGAAGCAGCTGTCTCCATCTCCTTGAGATGGTGCTGAGGCACCAGAAAGGATGGGTGGGTACCTCAGATCCAGAGGAAGAAGAGGGTGAGGTGGGAAGCCAAGATTCCAAGAAAAAAGGACCACGGACAGAAGCAGGACAAGTCCTGAGGTCAGCCCTGCCCCAGAGAAGGCCAGGAAGGTTAAGTGAGTGACTGAGGTCCCTCCACGCGTGCAGGGCCTGCAATATCTTTACATGACGTGCACCAAAGTGAAACATTCAAGGCCATGGACAGTCCCGGAGCCTAACACCACAGTGTGTGTGCCAAAGGGACAGAAAAGCACGTTCTCTCCACATAAACACTCCTCCCCACAGCAAGACTTGAGGGGCGAAGAAAAAGGGCTCACTATCCCTTTAGCTGCATGCAGATTCAAAAATGCAAGTGGGGGGGCAAGGCTTTCACGCCCCACCCTGTGAGGGCACTCAGTCAGACATTCATAAGAGCTACCCACCTGCGGCCAGCATGAGCTCCGAAACCCAGATCTGCTCTCAAGTCTTGTTAATAAAAGTCCGAGAGCACAAATCTAACCCAGCCCAGAGGTATTTCAATACATTTCAAGCGAGGGAATCTGACGGGGGATTATCCTGAGGAAACCTGACATCCCATCCGGTTGCCTTTTGTATTTACAGTTTGTATATCCAGACAATATTTTTATGCAAATAATAAATCTGCATGGAAATCAGGCAGAATCTTCTCTTACATTACTATTACGTATTTGATTCATTGAACAATTTCCCTGGACTAAAAGACTCTAGGAAAGGAAGGGGTTTCCCCTGAGATCGCACAACAGAACTCAAGGGGTGCCCCGGGGCAGTACCAGCTTGCCTCAATGCAGGGAATCAAGGACCACTGGGACAAAGAATTAAGGCCACCCCTTCCTCTGGTCCCAGGTCCCCATCTCCTCCCCTGCAGGGGGTGCTGGCCCAGCCCTCACAGGGGTCTCCACTGAACAGCGCTCCAGCCCTGGCAAAGGGGTCGACAGTTCCAGTAGAAAGCCCTTTCCACCCAACCCCTGGTCCCCATCCTAAGCACCTCCTCCACCCCCACCTCCACCAGCAGCACGGCTAACACCTGGAACTAGTTTCTCCCTCCTTCAGATACTGGAGCAGCTCTCCTATTCCTCTAGATCTTCTTTTCGCCCTGGTAATCCCCCTCTTCCTAAACCTGTCTTCACTGTCTCTTCAGAGACACTCTCTGCATCTACATCTCAGGAGCCCAGAACTGACCCAGCACCTTTAGCACAATCACAGGTGGGTCGGAGCTGGGGTGTGTGCAAGGCGGGTCCAGGGGCTCACACCCACCTCCCTTCTGCTCAGGCAAGTCGTTTTCACTACCAGATCCCAGGGCTTCCCCACTGGCTACAACCCTTGCCAGGAGCAGCTGCTGCTGAGGGTAACAATAACAACTAGCATATATGGCGGGCTTACTATTATGAGACACTACACTATGCATTTTAATCCTCACCAAAAAAAAAAAAAAAGTAGGACTAGTACTGTGTTACAGGGGAGGAGCCCAGTTCCAGCCCGTCTGCCTGCCTGGGGTCCCAGCTGAGCTGTGCCACCTGCCTAGAGCAAGACCTGGCAAGGACAGGGGTGGGCATGTGCCCTGGCCGGCTCTCAGGGGCTCTAATTTGTTAATGGCCTGCCTTGTTCCACCAAGGATGTAAGTCACTGAATAAACCGTTGTTCCTTCATGCAAGCTTTCCTGATTTGAGCATTCATTTGTTAAAAAAAAAAAATACAAATACACACTCAAATAGCAAATCCAAGGAAAACTGCTGCCATGCTTGAAATAACGCTCAGCTATCTCCAGAAGGGCAGTAAACGTAAGACTCTGGGGAGCAAAGAGAAGCGTGAAAGGCAGGCTATCTCACTCAGGCCTTCGAACTTGCTGGCTTTGGGAGACTTTCCAAAGGATGTGTCATGAGAACTGAGCTAATTATCCATATAAATCACACATTGGGGCGGGGGATCAGCAGGGGGAAGTAGAGGTTATCTTCAGATCTCAGGCAGTCCAGCAGCTAAGGAGGATTATTGGGGTCACCCTCAGCTTCAGTAAGTGACCTCCTAAAGGTGCCACTAGGTCTGTTTGGAAGATTGTGGAAAGGAAGGCCTCCTGGTGAAGTGTGACTAATCTCAGGCTGCAGGTGGTCACAAGGAATGGGGGGGGGGGGCAAGGACTGCTCAGAGCCCTACAGACTTCCCTGGCCGCCCTCCCCCAGCCTTCTGAACCCGCCCACCCGCCCACCCCGCCCTTCTTCTTCTCTGCTCAACTTCGGCCTCTCTCACGCGCTTCCTTCCCTCTTCCAGCCGCCTCTCCTCCTGGCCTCCAAAGTGCAGCCGGTGGGATGGGCGTCAGCCCGGCCGTAGGAAGTGGGAAGCCACAGCAGTTCTCTGAGAACTCGAATCCCCAGGAGCTAGGGCAGTCACAAGGCCAGGGTGGAGGCAGGCCGCAGTTAATCAAACCCGAATGCGGTCCCACCCCTGGGGTGGGGACCTGGGCTCTCTCCCCTGCAGTCGGCCTCAGGGAGGCCCCTCCGGACGAGTGACAGAAGGCTGCGTGGCACTTCGTAGTCGGGCTCCTCTGTCACGGAGAAGACCAGAGGCGCAGGGGGAGCACTCCGAGGGGGAACGCCTGCCAGACACGACGCGACCCCAATCGGACACTGTTGTCAACTCTTCCCAAACATTTCACCAGCCCCCTCCTGTCGCTTCCCGGGAGGGGCGGGGGTTACAGCCCGTCCTCCCTCGGGTAAGGAGGGAGGGAGGCCGCCACTCCGGAGCAGGGCTGGGGCTCACCCCAACACTGGTCAGTGACTCGTCCTTGGGGACAGTCGGGGCGCCCATCTTACTGATCTCCCCCCGGGGGGCCTCAGGGCTCTAGGAGCTGGCTCCTTGTCCTCCTACCACTGCTGCCCTGGGCGCCCTTCATTTGGGGGCGCAGGATCTAAGCGTCCCCCGTCCCGTGCCAGGGACAGACGGGAAAGCCGCAATCTCGGCTTCAGTAACTTCCCCTCCTGCCTTCACTGCACTGTCAAACGACCTCGCAACCACATCTCCCCCTAGGACTCCATCCGAGGCGCCCCGCCGCCCCACCCCGGTACCCGCGGCCCCCGAACCTTGCCGCAGCGGCGCGCGCGCTAGCTCTGGCCGGTCCTCGGGGAAGGCGTCGCGGAGGCGCTGCCACAGGCGGCCGAGGTCCGCGAAGCTGCGGTGCAGGTAGAGCACGCTGCGGTCCGACCACTCGGTGCGGATCTCGAAGAACTCCTCCTCGTCGCCGCGCCGGCTGACGATGAGCCTGCGGATGCCGTTCACCCAGCAGCCGCGCACGAACATGTTCACGAGCGAGGTGCCCTCAAACACCGCCGAGGCCATGCCGCGGGCCGCGCATGCCCCCGCCTCCGGGGGCGCCCTTGGCCCCCGCCCGCACGCCCGCCCGCGGGGCCGGGGTCTGCCTGAGGTCTGCCCGGAGCCGGGATCGGGCCGGGAACTGTCCGGGGCCGGGGTGCGTCCGAGGTCTCCGGGGCCGGGATCGGGCCGCCGCCGTGTGCCTGCGGTCTGCCTCGGACTGGGGTCTCTCCGGGGTCAGGGTCCGTCCGAGGTCTTTCGGGACCCGGGAGCCGGCCGGGGTCTGCCTGCGGTCTGTCCGGAGCCGGGATCCGGCTGGAGTCCGCCGGGAGCCGGGGTCCGTCCCAGGTCTGTCCCGAGCCAGGGTCTGTCCGGCCGCTGTTAAGGGCCGGAGTCCGTCGTAACCTGGGTCTGTCCGGGGTCCGCCCCCGGCCTCCGCGCGCACTCGCGGGGAAGCGCGGCGACTAGTCGGTCGGGCCCGGCCGAGCTGCGTCTTTATAAGGCACTTCCCATCGCGGGCGGCGCGGTAGTCGACGTCGAGGTCGCCGCCGCCGCCTTCCTCCCTCCTGGCGAGCGGACGCGCTGCGGGCTGCGAGCCGAGGGGGTGGCCTGGCCCGCCGCTCCCCGCGCCGCCCACGCGAAGCCCGCGCTGCTGGGGCCGCGGGCACCCCCGGCCGCCAGGAGCCGGGCCGAAACCCGAGCGCTGGGCCCCGCCTCCGCGCCCCCCGCCCGGACCCAGACCGCCCCCGCCGCTTCCTTCCCCTCCCGGCCCCAGAGCCGCCGGCCGGTGACTGGGCGAGGAGCGGGGAAGGGAGGGCGGGGCGGGCCTGCGCTCCCGGGGTTCTCGGTGCAGACTTTCTTCTCTTCCGCTTCTCGCTCCTCGGCAACTCTCGGCCTGGGGGCCGAGCGCCCTGCCTGGCCGGCGACTCTGCGGCCGGGAGGGAAAGGAAACTGCACGTGGGTCGGGGCCGGGGACCAGGGCTGGGCGGAGCGCGAGGGAGGCTGCGGTGCCGGGGGTCCGGACGCGCCGGGCGTGGGGACTGTTGGCCTCGCCTTAGTCTCCGCGCGGTCGCCCACCCACGCCGGGCTGAGCAGAGGCCCGCTCGCCCTGCGTTTGCCCCGCGCTCAGCGTCCCCTCCCCGCCCGGTGTCCGCTCCCCGCCCGGCGGCCCCCTGCGCATTCCAGTCGTGCCACAGCCCGGACGCCCGCTGCAGACAGAACGGGCGTCCCTTAGGATCTTGGCCAGTCAGCCAAGCGGTCGCCCTCCGACAGGAGAGGGGATCCCCCTGCCCCACTGCTAAGAGGTGGGACAGACAGGTGGTGGGAAAGAAGTCTCCTCGGAAAGAGTCCCCCCGGAGTGAGCTGGACGCCCTTTGTGAGTCTGGGATTTCGAAGTCGAACTGGGGAAATTGCCCACATTGAAAACTGGGATTTATAGCAGCCGTGATTCACAGCCCATTTCTTAGGCTGTTCCTAATTGGAAAATAATTTCAAGCGATAGTTTAAGAATTGGAAGTTGGTGGGGCGCCTGGGTGGCTCAGTGGGTTAAAGCCTCTGCCTTCAGCTCAGGTCATGATCTCAGGGTCCTGGGATCAAGCCCCGCATGGGGCTCTCTGCTCAGCGGGGAGCCTGCTTCCCTCTCTCTCTGCCTGCGTCTCTGCCTACTTGTGATCTCTCTCTCTCTCTCTCTGTGAAATAAATAAATAAAATCTTTAAAAAAAAAAAAAAAAAAAAGAATTGGAAGTTGGTTCCAGAAGTGCCTCCTGTGACCTCACATCGCCCTAGGCAGGGGTGGGAGAGCCAGGACTAGGCCCCCTTTCAGCGCTTTGCAGAGTTCTAGAAAGCGCAGAGAGCCCAGCTAGGGCACAGAAACGTTAGAGGTTGAGGGTAGGTTACTGGTCACTTGACTCAATCCAGCCCAAGATGTGTCCCCCTGTCCCCACCCTCCCGCCTCCCATCACCGTCACCAGGTTTTATTCAGACTGCTCCAGTGACCTGAGGTATTCTATCTTTGGGGTTCACGGTCTAGGTTTATCTTTACTTCTCTGTGCTGGTCTTGGTCCCCGTTTGCTGTGTGAACTGGGAGAAGGAGTTTTCCCGCAGTTTGGCGTGCCCTGCCCCCACTGTGGCTGCAGTCAGTAAGCGTGGTGTGTGATTGATAGGCTGACCGCTGGAGTCTGCCCTGTGGACCAAGGACCCTGAGGGCAAAGGCTCAAGAAGCTGAGCAGGACTGCAGTTCCACCTTCCTCAACAAAGCCCCATTGAGGCCTCCCTGGCAGCCAAGCCACCCTCTCAGGACACACACCCTTTTTCGCAAGCTGCGCTTGGGCTGAACAGCCATTGTTAGGACTTTCAAGGCCAGAATTAGGAAGGTGCTTTTATGCATTCTGTAAAATCATGCCTAGGAACAATCAGGTCTGCGGTCCCCCGTTGCCAAGGAGACCTAACTTTGTGAAGTTGCCCCTCCATCTGTGCCAGGCATTCCTGGTCACCAAAGAGAAGAAAGTATTTTCCTATCAGTGATGTTTGTTTGAAGAGACCCAGAGGGAGAGAAAATTATATGCCCAAGTAGAAGTAACAGCTGCCCCGAAACCGCAAATAATTACAGAAATTCAGATTAAAACACAATGAACTGCTATTTTTCATCCATAGCATTGATCTAGATTTCTAAAAATCTGTTAAGAAAAATCATCCCAGGTCTGGAAAGAAGGCAAAGAGGATGGTCACCCACTCAATGATGGCCTTTCAAAATTACTGGGCATTGGTTTAAAGCCCAGGGATTGCTTAATTTTCTAGGAGAATGTGCCATTGTTTGATATTGCTATTTACTATTAATGAAAGGCTAAGACTCTGTAGGGTTATATATTAACTTGCAGATTTCTGCTTGATAGAGATGCAAAAAATTTTTGCCCCAGAGAAAAGATAACTTCACAGGTTATCCTTTATTGCCCTGTAGGACATTAACCATTTTTATATCTAGTCTAACAATCTTATTTTAATATATTTTAAGGATGATATAAACCTGTTTCTCCAAATGGTCTTCGAGTCAGCTTTTTCATCTTACAAATTTTCTCATTAATTAATGAGGGGAATAAAATTTCTGACACATGTACATGCCATATTTGTAGAAACATTTGACAGTCATATTTAACTTTTGGAAAATTATACTTGGGCAAGTCTGACAACAACAAGAGTTTTTGCAGGATTATGGACAGACACATACCCTCATACACTGATTTTGAGTGCAGCCGTTGCAGCAGGCTCTTTGAAAGACAGGTTAGCAGTAATTATTAAAATTGAAAATGTGGATGACTTGTCACCCAACACCCCCTAGGATTCAATTCTAGAGAAGCATTTCCACATAAGCACTGAGAGAAAGGTACCAAGACACTCATCGTTGCAGTGTTGGTCACAGTAAGACATCAGGAAGAACTTCAATGTTCATCAAAAGTGGGATGAATGAATTAGTGACACATGATGGAATATTATATAGCTATGAAAAATGGATCAGTTACAAAAGTATGCGGAGATCTCAGAAACAGAATGACTGATAGGTATAGCAAAGGAATAAAGATATTTAGAACAAAACAGTACTAAATTTGGAAAGACACCTGCCAAATTCATAAAGGTAACCTTTGGGGTGGTGAGTGAGTCCGGGTAGGAGGGTGTCAGGAACATTTACCTTTAATGTTCTTTTTTTTTTTTTTAAGATTTTTATTTATTTATTTGACAGAGAGGAGAGAGATCACAAGTAGTCAGAGAGTCAGACAGAGAGAGAGTGGGAAGCAGGCTCCCTGCTGAGCAGAGAGCCCAGTGTGGGGCTCCATCCCAGGACCCCGAGATCATGACCTGGGCTGAAGGCAGAGGCTTTAACCCACTGAGCCACCCAGGTGCCCCTATAATGTTCTTATATACATTTCTGAATTACATGAATGCACACACTATGTAATTTTTAAAAAGGACAGGGGCGCTGTGGGAGGCTGGAATTCCATAGCCAGAGTGCTCCCGAGTTTTCGCTTTGGGATGGTGGGAATAATCGCTAACCAGACTTCCTTCTTCTTTTTTTCCCCAAAGATTTTATTTATTTAGTTGAGATAGAGCGAACATGAGCAGGGGGAGGGGCATAGAGAGAGGGAAGGAGCAGACTCCCCGCCGAGCAGGGAGCCTGACACGGGCCAATCCCTGGACCCTGAGATCATGACCTGAGCCAAAGGTAGATAGATGCTTAACCGACTGAGCCACCCAGGTGCCCCAAGATTTCCTTCTTAGTATTTTTCCGTTCCTTAAATATTATCTATGATGCTGAGGAAAAAAACCTCTGAAATAAGTACCAGAACTTCTGAGTCCTGGTCCTGCCCCACCCCTGCCAGACTCCAGCTGTTCAATCTCAAACTGCTCACTTGAACTTTCTTGGCCTGGATTTTCCTTTCTGTGAGTTAGGAATTGTAAACAAGAATTTTGAAAAGCCCACGGCTGCCATGAGGACAAATAGTGTGGTAGATGGCAGGAAGGGTGCCGTGGACGCCTTTGAGGGCCTGTGGGATATAACCATGAGGACCAGATACAAAGGAGGAGGAGCGGTTTCAGGCTGTAAATCAAGCCAGGTTGCCTGCTCAGGGCCGGTGCGCACCTAGTAGAATGTGAAAGGGAGAACAAAGAGGAGCTCTCTGGGTCACCTGCGCATCTTTCCAGCCTGGTGCAGGGTTACCCAGCTGCAGCGGAGGGAGAGCCCCGGGGTAGGTGAGAGCCTTGGAAACCAGACACTTCCATCTGATGAATAAGAGTCACTGAAATTCAAGGCCTTTACTTTTGAAGGGCTGTTTGTTTCTCTGTTTCTCTTCTTTTTATTTTTTTCAAGATTTATTTATTTATTTGAGAGAGAGAGAGAGAGAGCGAGAGCGCACAAGAAGGGGGAGGGGAAGAGGGAGAAGGAGAAGCAGACGTCCCCGCTGAGCAGAGAGCCTGACCCGGGACTCGATCCCAGGACCCTGGGATCATGACCTGAGCTGAAGTCAGATGCTTAACCCACTGAGCCACCCAGGTGCCTCTCTCTGTTTGTCTCCTGCCGTTGTTTGTTTTCGCTTGTTGTTGTTGTCATTTTGTTTTGCTTTGTTTTAGGTTCTATCCTTTCTAGCCCTCACCGCTAACAGAAAAACTGTGCAGAGGTTAGTAGCCACTTCTCCGGGTGGCCCTCTGTGTCCCACTCCTGCATCCCACAACACCATAGGAGGCTGGGGGCTAATGGCAGGAGGTGAGACTATGGGGGAGGCAGTCCTGGCCCCAGGGCAGCCCTAACCCCACAGGTTCCACCATTTCTAACCCCTCTCCCCCCTCCTAACACTGTATCTTCACCAATATACAAAACCACAGCTAAAGAGTCTTTTCTCATCACTGCTGCTTGGGATGTGTTTGATAAACTGTTCATATCGGTACCAGGATTTACTTTTGAGTTTCATCTCCCTAGTTCCAGACACATTAGGGAAGTTCAGCGAGCATCCGGCAGACCATAGCTCTTCTCTGGTTCTCTTCAAAAGAAGAGCCTCGGGAGGGCCTGCAGCTGTTAACATTTGCAGTACATTAACTGATGTGATCCTCCCAACAGCTCCTGGAGATTGGGGGGTGGGGAGGATAATGGTCCCTTGGCCCATGAGGAAACTGAAGGCTCTAAGAGGATCTCAAGTGGTCCCAACCCGTAGCTAGCCCGACACTGAGGGCCTCCCTTGCTCATCCCACCAGCCTCGTCTGGCCTTGGTCCACCCACATTGGCCTGTCTCCACCACCTCCAAGTGCCAGGTGCCTCCACCCAGCACCTACTCCTGGGCCTGACGGGCCTTCCCCATGCCCCCTGCCACCTGCCTTGGCCTACTGATTCCCACTCACCCTTTAGACCAGTGCATCTCAAACCCTAATGTGCCTGTGGATCCCCGGGAAGCGTGTTGATAAGCAGATCCTGATTCATTAGGTCTGGATGGGCTTGAGAGTCTACAACTCAGACAACTGCCCAGGAGATGCCAGCACTCACCGTCTGCAGGCCCCTCTGGGTGGCAAGGCTAATTCTAGCATAAACCAGACAAAGTGAGTCTGGGAAATGTCAGGAGACACCGTTGTACAATCTCATAATGCCTTCATTCATTCCTAATCGTAACTGAATGTTAATCATGTTTTCCTGGAGAGAATGTAATCTCCATGGGGACAGGGATGAACTATAACTGTCTCATTCATATTTGCATACCCAATGCCCAGCACAAGGCCTGACACCTGATGAATGCTCACTCAGTATCTGTGAAATGACTGAATAAGCCAGAGAGCCAACACCGTTCGTCCCACCAAAATGCCATCCCTTGCTTTCCAACAATTAGACATTTGGAAAGTGTCATAACGTATCATCACACCCCAGGCATCGAACCATTTTAAAAAGGGACAGACCAAATTATTCATGATGATGGGAATGGAATCCCAGGACTGGGATTTTATTTTCTTGGGTACACTTTTATGTTTTCCAAACTTCATGCAACCATCAGGCATAACTTCAGTAAATCAAAGGTCATTCACTTAGAAGTCCAAGTTCATCTAAGCAGATTCTGTCTTGTACTGCGTACGTGGTCACTTCTTTGTCACTGCAGACTCTCAGCTAACTGTGTTCCTAATGTCTCCGTTTCCTGACGACAAAGGAAGGGCAGACTGCAGGTGAATACTGAGACTTGCTCAGGCATCTGAATCTATCTTTTTATCCATATATCCATATATTCCCTCTCATCCCGGTTACCCCCAAGGGATTCTAATCTTTATCGTAGAGTGCCGAAGGAAAAAACTCTCCCTCTGTCTTTTGAGGTCTTCCAGCTGGACTAAGAATTAAATTTACATGAGACAAATTAGCAGCAGAAAACCCACTGAAGTTTATTAAATGTGCATGGAAACCCAATGATAAAATGGAGACCTAAAGAAATGACCAAACAGGCAGTTTTTGTAATTTTTAGACAAAGAGACGATAAATCTGCAAGGAATTGACAGGACAAAGAAAACTTAACTTTGGGAGCTTCAATTAGTAAGAAATTTTTTTTTTAGATTTTATTTATTTATTTGAGAGAGAGAGGTAGAGAGAGAGAGAGAGTGAGAGCACGGGGGCGGGGAGGGGCAGAGGGAGAAAGAGAGGGAGAAACAGACTCCCTGCTGAACGCAAAGCCCGAGCTCCATCCCAGGACCCTGGGATCATGACCTGAACCGAAGTCAGATGCTTAACTGACTGAACCACCCCGGCACCCCACAATCAACATGATATTCTAAACAGAATTTGGGCTGGGTGGTAAATTTGTAAAAAGTAACAAGTGTTGCTTATACAGCCTTCTCATCCCAGAATTCCCTCTCTCTGGAGGTAAGGATGTCTCTTCATCTTTTGGTATAGGGAGGGTACCTCTCCCATGGGAGATTTATTTCCTGCTTACAGGGAGAGAGAGGAGGGTCTGAAAGTCCTTGCACAGGCTGTCTGTTAAGTAACTTTTATTTAAAATCACCAGTATGCCAAAGTGGCACATTTTGGGGTGGCCTGCTCTCAGCTCCTATGCTGGCAACCCCAGCTTTGCTCGTTCTGCCAAACTGAATATTGTGTCACACTCTCCTTTTTCTGAGAATGGAATTTCTTTATTTAAGACCTAGAACACAGACCTCATTCATTGCTGCTGCCAGGGTGCTTACCCAAAGTTACCATTTTTGAACAGGGCACCCTGAAAAATCAGTGAAAATGCAAAACTCCTTAAGATTATCGGCATTTTAGGGCACACCGATGGGTGGCTCAGTTGGTTAAGCATCTGCCTTTGGCTTAGGTCATGACCTCAGGGTCCTGGGATCGAGCCCCGTATCAGGCTCCCTGCGCAGTGTGGGGAGCCTGCTTGTCCCTCTCCTTCTCCCTCTGCACGCCCCCCCCCTCCAACCTGGCTCTTGCTCTCTCTGTCCCTCTCTCAAATAAATAAATAAAATCTTGAAAAAAATAAAAAGAGCTATCAGTGTTAGTCACAGCACTAAATAATCCCATTAGGAAAGGCTGATGGAGTTCACACTTTTTAGTTACTGGCATTCAGTAAATATTCTTAGATGTATAACCTGTGCGATGTGATTCAGCAAACAGCCCGTGGACAGGCAAACTATTTGTACCTCTTCCCCTGACCCGCTCCATTTCCTCCAATGGTATGCATGCATGAATATATGAGATGATTTAACATGATTTTCTGGTTTGAAGGTAAAGGCTGTTTTCACATTTATTAGCTCATTGAAACATCCACTCAGGCTGTTTTCTATAGGTTGCCATAAGCAGAATTAGTAAGCCAGTTTGTGGAAACAATACAGGAAAAATAAGGAAAGTTTCAAGATCAAAGTTGAAATATTAAGGGATTGACATTGTAGTCTGAGACACAGTGACTGCCCATAATATTTATATGAGGCCAATCTATATTAGGACAGGTATCAGTCCTCTTTGGATGGCTAGATTAAATAAAGGATCATGGTTACTGCTAGGATTCTGAATCTCCTTATTCTGAAGAGAAATAAAATTTCCATGCCTGAACTTTGTTCTTACTGTTTTGAGCCAACATTACTGCTCATATTAACCAGCAAATGTTAGCCCAAAACAGGTAATATAATTTTAAAATCTTTGCTGTTTAGGTAGATAGATATAGAGATATAGATATGTATCGTTTGATTCCACAAGAGATTTAAGATGATTTGCCAAATTATATATACAATAAAAATTGCATAAATTACAACTGAAAGCCTAAAAAAATATAGTGGAAGAGGAAAAGGAGCAAAGGACATTTGCTACACAGATTGGGAGGCCATAGAACCTTATTCGGTTACCAAATGTGGATTGTCAATGGCTTCCCATCTCAGAGTTAAACTCCAAAATGCAGCCTGTCCTCCAAGGCTTCAACAGGACTGCTGCATCACCCTATGCCCCAGCCCCCCAGCCCCCAGCCCTGCAGCTTATCCCCTACCATTCTCCCCCTCCCTCAGTCTGCTCCCCCACAGATAAGCCAGGCAGACTGCTGCAACCCTTCAATTACTGCTACCTGGGGATGAAGCTGGCCGTGTCCTCCCCGACAGCTCCCTCCTTCCCTGGTCTCTACTCAAATCCACCCCTTATCCCAGTGCCTGCCCCATCCACCCTACCGAAAGAGCAGAGCACTTCCGCCCATCACCAGCCTCTTCCGGTGTTTTCTTTTTCTTCGGAGCACACGCCATGTTCTGTCCCCTACCTGGCACGTAAAACCTGTGAAAGCCTCAAAGGGCTAACGTTCTGACTCTGGCCAGGGACAGAGCACAGGCATCTTTTTTTACATGAAATAAGGCCCATCCTGCTATCTGAATGCTCAGTTGGTTTTGTTTTGTTTTGTTTTGTTTGTTTTGTTTTAATTAAGTGCCTAGATATGCTCTCAAGCAACAGGACAGGTTTCTTGTCTGGATCCGATTAATCCTCATAACTGCAATGTCTGAGGAGCCTCCAGCTCTACATGGTTATAGGACAAGGAGCATCTGCTGCTAAAATTGCCCGTAGCCCAGCAGCTACTCTACTGCGTGAACAAAAGAATGGTCAAGACCCCAGGGTTGTCCACCCTCAGGTTGGGCCATGGTGATTTGGGTCTGGGAAAATGTCAAAGCAACATGTAGTTGGGGCCCCTGGGTGGCTCAGTGGGTTAAGCCTCTGCCTTCAGCTCAGGTCGTGATCTCGGGATCCTGGGGTTGAGCCCCGCATCGGGCTTTCTGCTCAGCAGGGAGCCTGCCTCCCCCTCTCTCTCTGCCTGCCTCTCTGCCTACTTGCGATCTCTCTCTGTGTGTCAAATAAATAAATGAGATCTTTAAAAAAAAAAAAAAAAATGTAGTAATTGCTGCTTGTCTGTACATGGAGACGGATAACCAACATGGATTATTGGTGATCCCACCAGGCTGACTTCAGTGTCAGATAAAATATGCCTCCGAGTGATTGAGTTTGGAGTACATTCACCACAAATGAGAATTTGGGTATTAGAACAGTCTCATAAGCCATGCTTTCTGCCAACAGCATGACCCGGGTGTGGACAAGGTCACCTCTAGTACATCAAAATAAATCTATATAATGAGCAAAAATAATAAATTTTAGAGCATTGGGAAAAAAACTATGCACAGAAATATTAAATGGTATTCCAGAATTTTTGTTTATTTTCATAAGTACAATAATGTATTATTGTACATTGTACATTATTGTACATAATAAGTACAGTAATGGTATTTTATAATGAAAATGTCCTTGTTTTTAGGCTCTGCATGCCATCGTCCTTAGTAATGACATGCCATAATGTTAAAAATTAGCTTTCAATTGGCTCCACAATAAATACATAAATAGATGGATAGATGAAGTGAATGTAGAAAAGTGTTAATAATTATTAAAACCAAGTAAAGGATTGCAGTCCTTTATTACACTATTTTATTCTTTCAGCTTTTTGAATATTTGAAAATTTTCACAAGAAAAAAATGGAGAGGGAGAATATATTTTTATTTCTACTCCTTTATAGTATCCATATAATCTAAATGTGATTTCAAATCAGTAAGTCATAAATAAACAAGAAGAGAGGGGAAAAGTCCTGTTTTCTTGCCTTGAGAAACCATTTATTTCTGTTGATAGTCTCAAAGTGATACTCAGGCTCAGATTGTGTATAAGCATCAGTGGGCAAGGATTTTTATCAAGCACATTAGAATTAGTCCCAGAGTACTTCCTAGTCACTGAGTTAAAAGTCAAGGGAAAAGATCAATGAATAAGGAAGATGTGGTTCATATATACAATGGAATAATACTCAGCCATCAGAAAAGATGAATACCTACCATTTGCATCGACGTGGGTGGAACTGGAGGGGATTATATGAAATAAGTCAAGCAGAGAAAGACAATTATCATAAGGTTTTACTCATATATGGAACATAAGGAATAGTGCAGAGGACCATAGGGAAAGGGAGGGAAAACTGAATGGGAAGAACTCAGAGAGGGAGACAAACCATGAGAGACTCTGGACTCTGGGAACCAAACTCAGGGTTACAGAAGGGAGGGGGGTGGGGGGATGGGGTAACCGGGTGATGGGTATTAAGTAGGGCACGTGTTGTGATGAGCGCTGGCTGTTATGTGCAACTAATAAATCGTTGAATACTACATCAAAAACTAATGATATACTATATGTTGGCTAATTGAACATAACTTAAAAAGCAAAAGCAAACAATCTGGCATCTTGCGTGTAACTTACAGTTATGCACAAGGCGACGAAGAGAGTGGGGACAACCATATTCGAAGGGTTCTTAGTCCTGAGACATCCAGGCTTTTGGCACACCACCATCAACATAGGACACAAGAATCCTCCCCAAATTAAGTCCAGGATATTGCATTTTATACCTAAGTTCCCCAAATTAGATATTTAATGAAACTTTAATAGAATAATTTTACCTGCTAGCTAATAGGGACTTTAATGATTATTTCAGTATAGTGAATGTTGGTTGTACAATTAATGCTCCTGAGGGTAGAGGTATTGCCCCAAATGCACCTGAATTAGTTGAATGACTAACAGAGAGACTCTAGATTGGTACTGGGTAAACATTTTCTTGCATAAGTGAATGAAAAGGAGATTGGGGTACTTCTGGCTCATTCAGGAAATTATGGGGAAAGATTTGGGTCAAGTTTACTCCATTTGATATCTGCTCATATCAGTCTACCCAACACCTTGCCTTTCTAGTGCCTTTTCAATCTAGCACATCAGCCATCAGCCATGTAGCTGAGGTGAGCAAGGGCTCCTAGTCAAGAAGACTCTCTATGGAGTAGAGATGCTTCTGAAAAGATTGGATTGACTCAATATCCATAAATTTGATTAGAATGAGCAGGCATTTGTAATGGCGGTGATATTTTTCCACTCAACCTCACCCACATACAGGGCCTTGGATTTGTCCCCAAGATCATGGCTGAGTAGCAAAGACCTATTCTATTTTGGGAGGAATTATATGGTTCAGGCCCTTCAAGGGAGGAAATATGAGGGAATTCTGGGGCTCAGCAGACATTTGGAGAGATGTGCTTCCTGTCCATTGGCAGTGGGCCTGCAGGTGTCCTTGAGGGTCCTGGCCCAATGAGGACAGGTAGAACAACACCTTGCCACTCACAATCTGCAGGTGTGGCTTGGCTTCCAGGCATTAGCCTGTGCTTCCTACCAGGTGGTCCTCTCCACTCCCAACGTTTTTCCCACTCACGGCCAAGAGCGCTCCTGCCGCCATGTTCCCAGCCATACACCCCAGGTGACTTAGATTCTTCCTTTCCTCCCCTTCCAGGGCATAATCTCTTATTTCCTGCCCCTCTGTGGCCTTCCTTTTGGAATCTCAAGAGCACAGGGACGCCTGGGTGGCTCAGTTGGTTAAGCGGCTGCCTTCGGCTCGGGTCATGATCCCAGGGTTCTGGGATCGAGTCCCGCATTGGGCTCCTTGCTCAGCGGGGAGCCTGCTTCTCCTTCTGCCTCTGCCTGCTTGTGCTCTCTCTCTCTCTGACAAATAAATAAATAAAATCTTTAAAAAAAAAAAAGAGCATCATTCTGGGGTGGGAAACCCTTGTTTATTTTTCTTTACCTTCTCAACACAGCAGTTGTAGCTTCTTGAGGGTTAGTCTAAGAAATGGGGGAAAATTTACATCAAGATAACATTTGAAGACATCTTACTGCAAACCAAGAGAACTTTAGAGAGTCTCAGGCAACCTTTCTTTCTAAAGCAAATAATCACATGCTGATTTTTCCTTTTGGCTTTTATGAGTGTTCCTGTTTTCATCCCCAGATTTGTTCAATGCAGGTATGACCATATTGATGAAACCTCTGCTTTTACCCTTCTCGCCTTCTCTCCAGCTGGCCTGAATGTGTACACTCAAGTAGCAGCCCGAATTACTTAATTGCCTGCCCAGTCCAAGTATTTCAGCTAATTGTCAAATTTCTCCTGTATGTTAACTCATGACTGTGAAGACCTTACCAATGGGGCTTAAATTCTGCCCAGGCAAAAAGGGCTCAGTGAACTGAAATCAGAAAAATGCTTGGGGCAACCGAACAAATGTCGGTATCTTGGTTCAAGGAGTTGACTTTTATAGAAGTAAGTACATTTGTATTAGTTGTTATGATGGATTGTTCTGACACTTACCCAGACAGGAAAATAATGGAAGTTTCTTTTCCCAAGGGCTCTTTAACTCAAACATTCAAAATGACCTGGCTTCAGTTTGCCCAGAGCTGAAGTCATAAGACCGAAAAAACAAGTAAATAAATTTTTAAAGAGACGGACAGAGCCCTGCTTTCCAAAAAACCTCCAATTCAAGTCAATGATTGAAAAGGAGCTAAGAATAGCTCCTGGAATGTTTGCTTCCTCCTTACTTAAATTTTTGTGAAGTTGTTATAACACTTATATTAAACTTCCAAGTGAGAAGAGCATGTTTGTGTGGGAAGTTTATGCTGGAGGGACTATCCACCACCAGCCCCACAAATTACATAGATTCCACAGAACCAAGGCTAGCCCTGATGACCAATTTTGGGCCACAGCTATAGTTTAGAAATGAAGCAATCGCAGACTACTCTGGTAAGTTTTGCTTCTTGTTAATAATATTCTAAAGTTCAGCAAACTGGCATCTCCTTTGATTCTGATTGTACTCCTAAATCTCCAAGTTCGGCGTCAGCAGATAACAGTGTGATGGTAAGTGAGACTGTTTTTCCTGGTTTGCTGGTGCACCAGCTGGCCTCCCAGGCGTGGCTGTGTGGGCATGCTTGGGGCAAACAGCCATGGGTTACATGTTAGCCACACATTTCACACCCATAACCACACCCTCCTAAAATGTAAGCACAGTCTAGTCTTCAGAGGCCTTTCTGTAATTTTATATTCAATGATAATAGCTCTTGGTGATTAATTTGGCTGCTTTTGGTCACTTCCAGGAAACAGGTTTTGACATGTCGTCAGTGTTTTTCGATTTGAGAGAAAATGGAGCCAAGGAGAAGTGTTTTCAAATTAATTCCAATGATTTTAAGTCCCATGTTGAAGCAATGTAATTATTCCTTGAATGCAGCCACACACATACTGTTCACTTACTTATTATAACTATTTCATTCCAAAAAGGCCTTGAAGTGGCTTCCAACACTATGAATAAAAAATGATATTAATAGCTAAGAATATTAGATCGAAACGGAGCATATCCGAATTATTTCACTTCCCTATTGCTCTGGCCGTTCATTTTGGTTTGTGAGGTACAAGGGTGATGATTCAGGGAAAAAATGACTCTGAATCTGGGAATACTCTGTTCCAGTGAGAGGTTTCAGGAAGGAAAATAGGATTAAGGGTATTATTCAGGCCATTTTTTACACCATTTAACTGCCACATACAAATATACAGAACTAAAAGCATTTTAGTAAGGTGGGTAAAAATATTTATTCATATTCCAAATTATCCCAAATTCAATGGTCCATTGTATAGGAAGCTTGCCCCGTCTTCTTGCAAGCTTGGACATCTCCTGCCTGCAAGGTTTATTCCTTAATAGCTAGACTTCTCCTCTGAACTATTTTCGAGTTGGGAGGCACTTCCAGGAACCTTTATATCAAAGAGAGGACTAATACAGAATTCTTTTAGCAGGGGGGATTGAGCAGGAGAGAGGGAAAAATGGGTGGGTCCTCTTGATCCAGTATATGGTGGTCTCCCGGGTTCTTCCATGAAACAACAAAATGGTGGAAAATCCTTAAGGGTAAGTTTCTATGTGGATGTGGTATGAAGGAGCACACTTCCTCAGGAAATGAAACTTCTAAGTGCCTCTGTCACTTTATTGGTGATCTTAAGAGGAGGGTTTTTTTGTTTGTTTGCTTGTTTGTTTTTCAGTTTGCTGGTTACAAATCCAGGTTCAAAACCTATGACAATTTTCCCAATTAACGAGTTATTATTTTTTTTTTTTACGTATATAAATTCTTTTCACTCCTCCAATTTAATTTCTTAAAATATATTCACTCAGCCCTCTCCTCTCCCTGTGACGGTCCCTCTTGGCCCACATTCTCCTCCTTTTACCACTCATTCATTTCTTTAGTCCACAGATTTTTTTATTGCCAGGTGGTAAAGCAAGTGAGAAGAGCACCAATACGGGTGTGTGGAATTCTTCTGTACCTTTGGCTGCTTCTTTATGAAAGACCAACAATCCCTCTGTGCCCTGAGGAGTCAGTCACCCAGTGGTTAGAGTTTTCAGTTAGATTTTTTTCAATTGATATTTGTTAGCTTAAGAGATCATGAATTACCAGCTCTTGGGCACTGAGAGAAAGGAAAGTTGATCTTCTAGAAGTTGATCATCTGGTATCTCTGATAAGTTCATATATCAATTTTTAATTCCACCACTGCTTAATTTTCAAGAAGAAATCTCTGCCCTAACATGAGCATTGCCTGCCTCCTCCCTGACTGTAATCCACGTGAACTCTTTAGAATGCTATTTCGAATTTAGTAGGTCATTCTGCTGTCTCTACCTTCTATAAACTACTACCCGGAAAATAAGGTTCGGGATTTTTTTGTCCTACACTCCCCCAGCCATCAGACCATTTACTTCTGCACCGATTTTCTCACTCATTTTAAGGGACACATTTTCTGTAGTAACGAGCTCACGTACAGATTGAGTTTACATTTTGAGAGGCCCCTGTGTTGGACCTCTCTAGTAAATTTAAAACAGCGCGTTAGATTTGTCATAGCAAATTATCTCATGTTCTCTTTATCACATTCACATACATACTTCTTGTCCTGAGTTTCCTTAGCCTATGGACTAGGGGAAAAGCATATCAATGCGAGAAGCTATGGATATGTATGTAACTTAATGAATAGCAATGTCCCAAACTTCCCATTTCATTCTTCTAATGAAAAGAATTATCACCATGTGGCATACTTCTGCTGTAAGAATTTTTGATGACATATGCTAATAATTTGTAGCAGTTAAGAGCATTGTGTCTGAAAGGAAGGGAGAGATATGAACATACAGTGACTTCTAACAACGGATTAAGAATAGCCATGCCCAACTTCAAGGGATAAAGATGAAAATGATCACTTCATTCTTTCCCCTGCTTTTTTTTTTTTTTAAGATTTTATTTATTTATTTGAGAGAAAAAGAGCTCAAGCGGTGGGGGGAGGGACAGAGGGAGAGGAAGAAACAGAATCCCTGCTGAGCAGTGGAGGGGACTGGATCCCAGCACCCTGAGTTCATAACCTGAGCCAAAAGTAGTCACTTAACTGATTGAGCCACCCAGGTGCCCTTCGACTAATATTCCTTTTAAGAACCTACCAAAGTCCGACGTTGTCTAGGTTTTATTGTCAGGAACCATATGATATCCTTTGCTTGTTTCCCTGTCAGTATCCAATCCCTCATCCATCTTAAATAGTTCTTTCTAAAAATTATTTTTAAAAAGTTGATGCAAAAAGTGTAAAACAAAGTTAATAAATGCAAGGGTAAGAAAAAATTAAGCAGTGAAAAAGGGAACACATGGAAAGAAATTCCCTCTCTCTTCTGTGACCCCCAGGTCCCCAACTCTCTCCCACCTTAAGGAACCATTATCACTTGAATTGAGCTGCCTTCCAGAATATTCTATACCTACACATCCACATTCTTTTTAAAAAAAAATTTATTATTTATTTATTTTATTTAAATTCAATTAGCCAACATATAGTACATCACTAGTTTCTGATGTAGTGTTCAATGATTCATCAGTTGTGTATACCACTCAGTGCTCATCACATCACATGACCTCCTTAATGCCCATCATCCAGTTACCCCATCCCCCACCCACCTCCCCTTGGTTTTTCACTGTACTGCTGCAGGTCCTGTGCCTGTCAGCAGCCAGGTGGGGCTTCACCTCCACGTGCCTTCCCAGAGCTACCCATCCATGCTCTGCAGAGCCAGCCAAGGCCCAGAGATCGGCATCTTCTCAGGGGCAATTCTGAACTCACCACAGATTTGCTTTAAGGAAAAGAAAGGTCTCAAGACGACTTTCTATTTTTCATTACTTCCCGGCTAATATGGACACACTGTATTTGCATAACATATTTTTGGTCCGCTCCGGGACCCCGTCTCCAGCTTCCTGAATATGTATTTTAGTCTGTGTGATGTCTGAGAGCCAAGTCCCTAATCTCATTACCGGCCCGGTTGCTCTCAGTGAATTAGTCTACGGGCTTTAGAATAGGACCGCCAATTTGTAAGCCTTGCTAACAATTACATTTTCATCTCTGAAAGATGTTAAATAAAAGAATGCTTTGTGGTGAGAATTATATCAAAGATCTCAGCATACGCAGCCCCCACCTCCCAGTCTGGCTACTTTGCTTGTTCAGTGGGGGTAGGTGTTGTTAAATTCCCTTTCCAGAACCTTCATATTCACCCGGAGAACCTTGCAAAACTACTTTCAAAACACAGTGTTGTTTAACCTCCTTCACTAAAGATACTCTAACTCGATTGCCCTAAAGAATCATTTCCAGGCTTGGAGACGGTGTTTAACTATTGAAGTGTCTTCTGGATGAAATGGCTTGGGGTTCCAGATTGATTATGAATAAATCGTCCACCCCTAGAAGAATAGGACAATGGACAAGTTACAGTTTCAAAAAATATAATAATAATTTTGCTGAGACAGGTCAAAGGCAGAGTCAAAATCATTCTTCAAAGTCATTTCCCAGTCTCTCTTTGGGTTCTCTACTTAGGTTGGGGCTGCTATGAGGCCAAATGCCTTGCCTGGATCACAATCCCAGGAGGTTTTTTGTTTGTTTGTTTGTTTTATCTTCATCATCCAGATGAGGAGCCTGAGGCAAGTGATCTTCCGGAGGTCCCACGGTAAGAGACAGTTCTGAGACAAGTAATTGGATCTGCCGGTTTGCAATAACCTACAGCTTTAATTCTCACCAAATCCTGGCTCTACCCCTTCACTGTCTTCCTGCCTTCCTTCCAGCTTTCTAAGATCTTCCAGGGCAGGACCATGTGCAGATCTGGCCGCCTTCTGCCAATTGTGTTCTCCTGCCAGCTGACACATTTGCTTCTTTGGCTTCTTTTGGCCTCGAGAAACTGCTTTCTGACAAGACGGGTGTTTCCCACACCAGGCTCATCATCAGAATCATCTGGGGTGCGTATAAAATAGAGGGGCCCCAGCATCTCTTGGAAGTTGAGTTGTGGGTCTAGGGGGTGGGGACCAGAAGTCTCTTTATTCAACGAGCTCCCCAGATGATTTTGATAATCAAGTTGGGGGAAAGATGCTGTTTCCCCAAAGTTTTTGACTCATGCACCTCCTTCTTTTTCTTTTCTTTTCTTTTTTCTTTTGGAGGGAAAGGGGGGGTGGGCAGGGGGAGGCAGAGGGACAGAAAGAATCTTAAGCAGGAGCCAGAGGTGGGGGGCTTGATCCCACGACCCTGAGATCATGACCTAAGCAGAAATCAAGAGTAGGACACTTAAATGACTCAGCCAGCCAGGCGTCCCGCACCTCTTTCTTATAATGTATAATCTGAAGATCTCCTTCAAAAATAAGAAAATCATTTTATTATATTTGCATGACTTTGACTAAAAGCTATTCTCATTTTAGTATCTTATTTTAGATCAATCTGATATGAAAATCATCCAGGGAGCTCGTTGAATAAAGAGACTTCTGATATCAAAGGATGTCATAAAGTGTTTCTAATGTAATAGTAATGCTCACTATTTGTAAAGTGCATTTTATTTTTTCTTGCTTAATGAGTAGCTTGTGCTATTTAACATGTTTTCATTTTGTATGAGAAAGCACGATTTGTTGACAAAACTTTTTTTTTGTTTTGTTTTGTTTTACAGAGAGAGAGTGCATATAAGTGGGGCAGAGGGGCGGGGGGGGGGGGATTGGGGGGAGAGAATCTCAACCAGAGCTCTATCTCACAACCTGAGATCAAGACCTGAGCGGAAATTGAGTCGGATGCCCAACCAACTGAGCCACCCTGACAAACTAATTTTTAAAATAACCTGTTATATTGTGTTTGGTTTGGACAAACAACAAATAGTAAAATGCAGCTTAAAAGTTAGTCATGGTATGGGCATCAAAAATAGGCCATAAACTTTTTTTTATATCATTTTCGTATTTTGTTTCAAAATGAGAAGGTTAGGGAGAGGATGTTTCTTTTGTTAAATTTTCTTTTCAGTATATGGAAAAGCAATTGGGTAAAATAGTTCCTGTATTTTCTCTGTGAGACAACAGTTTTGAGATACTGGAGACTGATGTCCTTTGAGAATTTTGATTCAATGAATGTGACTGGTAGAATTTTGGAGGCTTATTTAAGGAATGATTATGTTCTTTTCTTCATATACTTGTATTTAAAAGTCAGTATTTCAAATGCTTTATTTAACCGGTGGCCCATTATGGGCATGAATTTAACAATGTCAAACTAAGATGAAGAATAATGTAAAATCTGGCGATCATCACAAGTACCAGTGTGGCTAGCCGTCCTTAGCAAACAGACTGACAAAAACTGGGTACAGCTTCCAACCTCCACCATGTGGGCTCATTCCCTGAAGACTTAGAGGTGCAAGTTGTTAGGTGGGAAAAGTCTCTGAACAATTGCTTTACTTATTATTTTATTTTTTTTTTAAGATTTGATTTATTTCTTTAGACAGAGAGAGCATGAGCAGGGGGAGAAGATGGAGAGAGAATCTCAAGCAGACTCCATGCTCAGCGTGGGGCCTTATGTGGGGCTCCATCTCAGGACCCTGCACCAAAATCAAGAGCCCCTGTCGCTCAACTGACTGAGCCACCCAAGCGCCCCTCATGAATTGTTTTAAAATGAAAATAGAAGCAGGTGCCATTAGCATCCTCAACAGTAGGAGCCCTCTTGGAACATTGCTCTAACACTGGTCAGGAGCTGAGAAACAAAGCTCTGTGGCTCCTGGTAGGCTAGCAAGGTTCTCCATCCTGATCGCCCACCCAAGACCATTAACCAAAACCTTTGGTGGAAGCTTCCAGTGTCAATACTAAGCTTCTCAGGGGATTCAAATGTGTAGCTGCGGTTGAGAACTGTAGTTGCAACACAAAGGGATGAATTGGACACTATGACAAGCTTAGTAGGGGAAAATATTTTGGGGCAAGCAGGTCTTTCTTGGATGTGAAATGCCATTATAGGATCGTAGCCATCTCCCCCAGGCCTGCCCCTGCCTCAGTGTCTTCAAAGAGTCCACAGTGGCGTGGGTTGGCTTAAGGAAACCACCCATCCCCCCCAAAAAAAAACATTTTGCCTGAAGGATTTTGGAAACTTACCGTTTAAAGCTCACAAATCTGCAAATGCAGGCTCATGGAGTCTAGACCCACATCACTGAGCACCACCCTTGCCATCCATGCTCCCTGCAATCCCAGTATGGAAATGCTCTCCAGATCCTCTTTCATTATAGGAGATCACAGGGGATCCCCGATGGCTTGTGCTGAACACTGAGAACATACCGATGAAGAAGATGTGCCCTGCCCCGTCTCCCTTCCACGCCTCCCCTCCACCCCCTCCCAGGAATCCCCATCCACCTGGGGACGGATAAGCAAACATGGAATTACACTGGTTGTGGTAAGAGACGTGATGGGCACCAGCAGTGAACTGGTGGGTCAGCATCTGAATCCTACAGAATCCTACCACTGCCTGGACTCCAAAACTCACAACAACCAAGACCAGCATTTGGACAATTTCTCCTTCTTCACAGACACATATATATTGCATATTATATAACATATATTATATTTCGCATGTCTATATATGTGTAAATGTGCAGATGTGTATCTACATATAAAGCTTTTGTTGTTGTCTACAGAACAGATAAACACCATGAAATATCCCATTGAAAAATTTTTTCCATTGCAAGTGATGAGCTTATTCCAAACTGTCCTTAAATGTGTCCTCTCTGGAGCAGGGGGCCAGTGGGAGAAAAGCTAGATAAGTAGGTGGGAGTTAACTGTGGGAAGCTTTGTAAGCCAAGCTGGACATTTCACTCTGGATATTTCGAAGAGCTGACAGGAGTCTGTAACTGTGTGTGTTTGTGTGTGTGTGTGTGTGGTGTGTGCATGTTGGATGTGTGTGTTAGGGGTGTGTGTTTGTTAGGTGTGTGTGTTACATCTGTGTATTTGAGTTTGATGGGGTGTTGGGTGTGTGTATGTATTGCATAGGTATTTTGGATGAATGTGTTGGAAATGTGTGTGTTGGTGGGGTGCTGGGTGAGTGTGTTGGGTGAGTGTTGGTTATATGTGTTCAGAGTGTATGTGTTAGGTCAATGTGTTGGGTATGTGTTAGGTATGTGTGTGTTGGATGTATATATGTTGGGTGAATGTGTTGGGTGAATGTTGAGTATGTGTGTTATGAGTGTGTTGGATGTATGTGCATTGGATGTGTTGGGTGAGTGTTGAGTATGTGTGTTGGGTATGAGTGTGTTGTATGTATGTGCATTGGGTGTGTTGGGTGAGTGTTGAGCATGTGCGTTAGGTATGAGTGTGTTGGATATATGTGCATTGGGTGTGTTGGGTGAGTGTTGAGTATGTGTGTTTGGTGAGTATGTCGGGTAAGTGTTGAGTATGTGTGTTCAGGGTGTGTATATCAGGTGAGTGTGTTGGGTATGAATGTGTTAGATGTGTGTATTGAGTGAATGTGTTGGATGTGTGTGTTGGGTGTGTGGATATGCTGATGTGTGTGGTGTAGGCGTGTGTGTGCATGCATAGGCACATGTGTATGAGGGGCACATGTGATCAGAGTAGATTTATCCTGATGGATACCTGGTCTTAGAGTGTAGGAGGCATTACTGGTGGACAGTCGTTAGTGGCTTGTAAGCGGCATTGTCAAGGACAGTCTCTGGCTGGGGGCAGGGAGAGCTGGTAGGGGACTGTTGACTCAGAAAGTCCCCGAGTAAAGAGGAGGGAAGGGGCTGGGATAAGAAACATGGAAAAGGGATTGGTGTCAGAACTTGACACTAACTAGATGTGGGGCCCTGGGAATGGATAGCGTGGCTGTGAGCTGTGCTCCCCACCCTGATGGGGCCTCTAATGGAGGTGGGGAGCACAGGAAGGAAGTGGAGTGAAGCCTTGAGCTCATGTGTGGCTTGTTGCTCAAGGGACCCCGAAACTCAAGATGCTAGTTAGAATATCGTCGAAGAGAGAGCAATGGGGGGAGGAAATGTTTGACCACAGGCAAGAGGCACGTTAGGTGAGGTGACAGACCCTGGCGGAATGGCTATCTGTTGGAGCAGCGCGTCCCTGAGCTCTTGGGCCTGCCGTCCGGCCAGCTCTGTGTTCCAGGCAAGCACACTGTGGATGGAGAGAGTAGTCAGTACTTTGAAATGGCCGAGAAACTTTAAGGAGAAAATCCAAAGTTGCCCAAGCGTCCCTGAGAACCAGCAAGGACAATCCAGAGCTTCATGTTGAACAGCGTCCCCCAGCCTGGGGTCCCTGTGGGAGGGGCCTTCTGCGCCGTCCCTACACACCATCAGGGAGATGCATGGAGCCCATGGAACAATACCGCACAGGGTTCTGTCCTTCTCGATGTATGCTGCCTTCTGGGTGTGAAGTAGCCGGTGGTGAAGCTTCTGGTCAAGGACCTTCAGGCTGGTCGGTGGGAGGGGCAGGGAATGCCTGGGGTCCCTCCTCTCAACCGCATTCTGCTTCCTACCATGTGCTCTGCTGTTCAGCATCAGGATTCAGGAGGGAGCCTTTTCCAGTCAGTGCTTCTCTCCTCCAAATACATAGATCAATAAGTGACAATTGCCAGCAAAGCAGGAGAGAGTTTTCAGACATGCATCGGACCTGTCTCCACTACTGAAAGCTAGGCAAGAAAATGACTTTTTTTTTTTGGTTCATTTCTCTTTCCCACCACTAACATGTCATTTTCATGCAGCAGCTTGAAGTTCCTTCTAAGAAAACAAAATGAGATGAAATCAGCAAGGATGTGTAGCTACACGCACAGCTACATGCGGATAGACTGCCCGCGTGCCAAAGCGTTAAGCTCAGCTCATCTGACGCCGCCTGCTCGAGATGAAAATATAGCTCCTTCTTTACCCAGAAAAGCAGTATGTGTTTAAGGGAACCCAGTCCAGACTACGGTAAGCAATTTCCACTTTCATTCCCTCGCTCATAACTGAAATCCATGTCTATGTCTCAACCCAACTTCACATTAATTTGTTATTTTTATACGACATCAAGGCATGAACCTCTCAAAGTCTGGCAGGGTGTGTGTGTGTGTGTGTGTGTGTGTGTGTGTGTGTGTGTGTGTGTGTCTTATTCCTCATTCATCCAAGGATATGTTCTCTCTCAAACTTTCCACAGCTATGGACACCCACAGTCCTGCTCTTGTGAACAACCTGAGGGCTGGATGATCAGTAGAAGTCCTGGGAATGCGTCCTCCTGTGGGCTGTGGTGTGGATCACTGGGTACACTTGTGATTCCGCTCCCACCAGCAAAGGCTCCCAGCGCCCCTGAGCCCCCTTGGCTGTGTAGCAATTAGCATGAAGGACCATATCGCAGCACCCGAAAAATTGCAATGATTCCCGCCCTAATTAATCCTGAAACCTTTACTGTTCTCCGCTTCAAATCCTACATGTCCAAACCAGCCTGAAGTTACTCAGGGTGTCTGCATTTGAAGGCAAACAGCGATGATCTTCTTCTTAAAATGCTAAGTATGCATCATTTCTGAGTTGCTGGAAAAAAAAAAAGAAAACTTCCACTTGGATCTTACATGGAAATTATGCTGCTCTAGGTGTTCTAGGTGGACTCTCCACAGGGTCAGCTCAGACAGGACACCAGTCTGCCCTCTGGCCACGCTGGGGAGCTCCTCCCAACGCTCTGATTCCAGACGTACTTGTCAGAGCTGTCCCAGGTGGGCGCTTGGCAGAAATCTTCCCAAAGCCGTGGTCTTAGTGCCAAGAGCACTTTTGTGCCCAGAAGGCTGCCGCCCACTTTTGCTTCTTGCCAGGGCTGTCTTACCCTTCTCCTCGTAGGAGTGCGTGAGCTACTAAAACTCATCTACCAACCCCCTGGGGCCAAATTGCTGTGAAAGGGCCCCAAGGGGCTCAGGCCAGCAGGTCCTGGCAGTCATTATATTTTCTTCTTTTGTTTATTCTTACCTGAAGCTATCAACACAAATGGAATTTTTACCACAAAATAGATAATCACACGTAAGGTGTGGGCACCTGAGGATCAGCGGGGGCCATTCTTGAGGACAGTTTCCAGAGACTCTCTGCTGTGCTGGGGGTAACCCATTAATGTTGGCTCGTGGGGAGATCGAGGGGCGCTGGGGGAGCCAGGGAGGCCAGAGCTCAGAAGGGGTCTCTGGGGGTTGGGGTCTAGAGCTGATCACCAACCAGTCTGAAAACACTGCAGTGGTGGCCTTACTGGAACATGGTGGGATATTTCAGGACTGACTGCTCTTCAAGCCTTCACTCCCGACCCACGTCCATTAGCAAGGTGTTTCCTGATCCAGGGGCTCTGCACAGTGATGGGAGATGAAGCAATGTGCCCTTTCCTCCCCTGAAGGCAAGCTGGGTGGGGCACTCTTTACTCCCACTGCAGGCACTGAGTGCCGAGCAGAGGCCACGCTTACTAGGGTTGTGGCCGACCCTAAAGTGACTGCAGGTGGTAGGAAAAGAGACTGCACAGGTCTGAGCAGCAGGAGCCCAGGGCTGGGTGATGGCAGCAGAAGCTTCCTTGGGGGGAGAGCCTTGAAAGAGGCCCTGGAGTGTGGGTGGGACCAGCCAGTGAGAAATGGAAGGTGGGGCATTTCCAGGAGGCTGAATTTTCCCGGAGCGGAAAAAGTAAGGGGCACGTTGCAGAATGGCTTAGAAATCCTTAAACTTGGAGAGTGAGGTCGGTGGAACACCGCTGAGGACTTGGGTTGGAGACAACCCGGGAACGGGTTGTGAGCATATAACAGACTTTGTTTTCCAATTTTTATTATGGTAAAATACTCATAACATAAAATTTACCATCTTAACCATTTTTTTAAGTGGGTAGAGGGAAGAGAAGGGGCAGAGGGAGAGGGAGAGCGGGAATCTCAGACTTCCTGCTGAGTGTGGAGCCAGACATGGGGCTTGATCTCATGACCTTGAGATCATGACCTGAGCTGAAACCAATAGTCGGGTGGCTCTCAGCACCCCGCTCATACTATCTTAACCATTTTTAAGTGTACAGTTCAATAGCATTACCTATGTTCATGTCACGTGCGGCCCTCACTATATCCACCTCCAGAAAGCTTTGCAACTTGTGAGACTGAAACTCTGACCCCAGTGGACCCAGACTCCACATCCCCTTCCCCCAGCCCCTGGCAGCCACCCTTCTACTTTCTATCTCTATGAATTGGATGACTCCAGCGACGGCGGATGAGTGGAGTCATACAATGTCGAATGTTCTGTGACTGGCTTATTTCATTCAGTGTAATGTCCTCAAGGCTCATCCATGCTATAGCCATGTTAGACTTTCCTTCCTTTCTAAGGCAGAGTAATATTCCGTGGTATCTAGAACACATGTTGTTTCCCATTCTTCCATCAGGGGACACTTGGGCTTTGTGAATAATGCTGCTGTGAACGTGGGGGTACACACGTCTGCTCCAGACCCTGCTCCCCGTTCTTTTAGATGTACACTCAGAAGTGCTATGCTTAATTTTTTGAACCATGAAACCATGTCCCCCAGTGGCTGCAGCAACTCACGTTCCCACCAACAGCAGAAGGGTTCCATTTTCTCCATGTCCTCGCGTTTCCTGGTTTGGGGTTGTGATCATTCTAACTGGTGTGAGGTGTGTCTTATTTCAGTGTTAATCTGCATTTCCTTCATGATTAGCATAGAGACTTTTGAACTCCTCCCCATTCTATTAATTATAAAGACACAGGAGAGTTGAAAGAGTAGCAGGGATATATTATTGGTATATTGAGTATAATCTATAGCCTCTCTAATACCTCACCCCTGAATACTTCGGCACGCGTCATTCTAGAGAATTTGAACCTTGGTTCCTTTGTGATGGAGGAATTGTCAAATGTTCTTCACTATTGCAGACAGAGGGTAAAAAAATAATGCAGTGGAGAGGTATTTGCAATGGGGAAAGCAGTGAAGAGGCCACTGAGATAGGCTGGACCAGAAATACTGGGGGCTGCTGAAGGTCAAGTGCCCCAGAAGCAGGTCCCGAGATGAGGATTCATGAGCAAGAGACCTACTGAAGGGGCAATCATGGGGAGACCTTTGAGGGGTGGGGGAAGCAGGACAGGGACAGAGGCAGGTCTCCCATCTGTAGAAGGAAGCCTCACCGCCCCCACCACGATTGTGGGGTAGGGTTGGGTTTAGGATGTGCTCAGTCTCAACCCCAGACGGGGGAGCTGGGCATTCCAACTCTAGCATGGCAGTCCAGCTTGAAGGCCCTGGAGTTGGGAGGCAGGCGGGGTCCTCATGTGGCTCACTACTAGGGCCTCAGTCAGGCAGGGTCTGTGGGGGGGAGCAGAGCAGAGGACTGCACCGTGAGATCCTGAGAGACCTGGTGCCTACTGCTGAGGACAAGGAGTGGGAAGAGATGGAGCGACATTCAGGTTTCCTGCCAGGGTGATGGGAATTGAGGGGCGCCATTCTCTGATGGAGACCAAAAGGAGAAGGAGCAGGTTGGGGAGGAAAGACGATGATTGCAGATTGGCATATGTTGATTTCGACAGATCAGAGGACATTTGGGGGAAGTTTGGAGGCAGAGAGCTGAAGACCAGTCTATAACTGGGAGGGACATAGAGCCCTCAGTCCCACACGATCAGACACAGAGGCCCATCGGATAGGGCGCCAATGGATTCTTGCTCCTCCAGGAAGGTGGGGGTTAGGCGATTGAAGAACAGACAGCAGGGGGGCCAGGGCAGGTCACGAGCATTAGGGGACTTTCTCCAGAGGAAGGTATTAAATGATACAGCAATAACAGCTGGCACTTATCAAGCCCTTACAATTTGCTCTGGACGGTGCTAACGGAGTCGTGCATGGATTATCTTACCTTCTCTCCAAGAGATACGTGTACTATTTTTATTCTAACGTTACAGAAGAGAAAACTGAGGCTTAGTGAGATCTGGCATTGCCGTCAAGGTCATAAAGCCAATGATGGATACAACTTTGGTTTCGATTCCTGGTTTTAAAAACATTTCTTCGAGGAAGCATTCCTACGGTGGGAATGTGACCTGGGCATTCTCTAGTTGTTTCATTGTACCCCTGGCTTTTTAATGCTGGTCACTCACTCTTCTCCTGCCCACAAATGTCTCCTGTCTCCTGTTGTCCCGAGAGCTGAGCTAGCCTCCCTACAGTGAAGCAGAGAGTCTTTAAAAAGTCATCCATGGGGCACGTGGGTGGCTCAGTCAGTTGGGCGTCCAACTCTTGATTTCAGCTCAGGTCATGATCTCAAGGTCGTGGGATTGAGCCCTGAGGTGGGCTCCACACTCAGCGCAGACTCTGCTTGAGATTCTCCCTCTCTCTCTCTCCCTCTGCCCTTTCCCTTGCTCAGTTGCTCTCTCTCAAATAAATAAATAAATCTTTTCCAAAACAGTCATCCGTGAGGGCATTTGCTCAGCTCTTTAGACAACGTGAGGCAACTTGGGCCACTGTATCTTGTCAACTCTGAGAAGGGGCATTTTCACACAACTAAGTGGGTCAGAATTACAACCGCATCACAGGACAGAGACACACTGGGACGCCGGCCCCGGGGTCTTGTGTTGTGCATCATTTCCTGAGCTGTACAGGAGAAGTGCTGGCTCATCCCCCGGGAGGCAGCCGCTTATCACTGCTGTGAGCTCTTTATAAACGCGTTGTCTCGAGGCAAGGCAGGGTAGCCCTTGTATCGCACAGCAGACGTGTTGAAAGAAGAGTGTAGCGACCAGTAGGAGAAACGCACACGTCATGAAGGTCTCAGGGGTGCCGTGCACACAGTGTCCTGACCAAACAAAGGCGTGTTCTAATTTTGTTATCCTGCTAAAGGACATAGGTGATGTGGCAGCAGGAAGTGACCGTACGTCTGGTGTGTCCAGATCAACCCCAGTGTATGCCAGTTGTCCCAACTTGGAAAATATGGTATATTTTTTTCCGCTCTTTTTGCTCTATATTAGGTTTCCCATGCTAACTGATTTCCAAGGAGGGACAGATTTCCTATCCAAAGCCTCCAAGCCACCCTCTTCCAAGACTTGGAAAGCAGTGGGCCAGATCAGTTTTCCAAGATGAGAACACCCATGGCCTTCACTTTGGGCTAACCATGAGACTGCGGCCACAATTGTAAGTAGTCAGTCTATGGACGTGTAAGAGAATGAAGTCAACTCCCCAAAATAAATAGGGTCAAGTCTGTGGATGTGACTTTGTGACCAAGGAAGCTTTGTAGAGATGTAATCATCTGATTGCAGGGAGGTCTGTGCTGGAGAAGACCTCAGAGATGAGACTGTCTTCAAATGAGAGAGGAGTTGGCTGGTGAAGGGGGCTGCCTGCTATCGCCAGACCAGTGGGTGCCGGATTCGAGTCCCGATTTCCCTGCTATGCCACCTTGTCTGTGGGAAGTGTTCTCTTGGGCTGTGCCAGCTGCCGGAGCCATGACAGAGGGCTCTGACGATCTTTGGAAGAGAAGGCAGGAACAATAGCTGCCCTACCAAAAACGACAGGTGTGTACCTGCCGGCCACCTCGCATCCCATCCCCCCTCAGCATACCCTGACCCCAAGGTGGACCATGCATTCCTTTTGCACCCCTGCATGATACTTTTTGGGGATCGGGGTGCAGATGTAACGTTTGAGGGAAGGAGCAGAAAGTCCTGATTCTGACTCCACCTAAGCCTCTCAGAAATCCATTCTCAGGTTCCACGGGAGACAGATTGGCTGCCGAGACCGCGTAGCACAGTAGCAGGCCTTCAGCTCCAGTCAGACCTCCTGCACAATTAGCATCCTATTTTCTAGTAAATTAGATGCCTCGCCTTTGGTGGTCCCCCAGCCACAGATGTGACTGCTGCAGCATATGCTTCAATGCCTTCCCCTCCCCCTGTCCTCCCAGAAAATTTCAAAAGGATTCCATCTGGTATTCAGCATCTTTATGTTTGTTCTTTTTATAAATATGTTCTGTGATGAAATTAAGGGTTAGGCTTGCTGGTCATGTGATTTTTCCTACTTCCACAGTCATCCATCCTTTCTGGATTCATGCATGTTAAGTATTGCCATGTTTTCCTGCAACGACATCGTGGCGCCTGGATTCTTGCTCTGTGTGTGGCTGCACCCAGCTCCCAGTGCTCGTTCTGCCCCATGACAGGGTCTGTGCACGCCACACGAGAACTGCTTCAAGATAACACAGGTGGCAGCTTCCCTTTTGGGTAGGAGTCCTCACGGGTGTCATCTCCAGGGTTAGGGGTGCAGTCCTGCTCCCCAGAAAGGTGGAAACAAATGAGCATCATTTCCCTCTCAGTAGCTGAGCCAGGGTTGCTGAATGTTTTATTCACCTTTCCAATGGGCAGTGTTCTGTCTTCTTGAGTCGCGATTAGAAACGCTCAGATGACCATGTCTATAGATTTGCAATCCTGACCTCACATTAGAATCACCTGGCAACTTCTAAAAATCCCTGTGCCTGGACTCTACCCCATGCAAAATAAATCAGAATCTCTGGGCATCAATACTTAAAAAGAAAAAAATCCCCAGATGATACCAGTGAGCAGCCATGCTTGAGAATCTGTTTTTATAACAGTACTTCTCAAACTTGAATGTGTATGCAAATCGTCAGGGCATCTAACTAAAATGCAGATTCTGAATTAGTAGGTTTGGGGAGGGGTCTGAGATTCTGTATTTCTGAATTACTCTCAGATGGTCTGGATGCCGCCGGTCCAGGGACCGTGCTTTGAGTAGCAAGGGTTGGTAATGGGGATAGGTAAACCATAGCTCCCAGGCCAGATGCCTATTTTTATAAACAGTCTTATTGGGGGACAGTCATAACCAGCTAAGTAGTTACAACAGACTGTATCCAAAAGAAAGCCTGAAATATTTAGTATCTGGCCCTTTATCGAAAAAGTGTGCTGACCTCTGGTTTATCACGGGTTAATGCTGGCATATTTGTCATGAACGGGATGACCCGGGCCATGCTCATTATCAGATGATAGTGGATCTGAGGGTCTCACAGAAAGGTCATGGTGAATTTTGAAGTCCCAGCAATTATTAGTTCTTCTGACCTCCTTTTGAAGCTTTCAGATTTGGTTTACCATTTTGGTAGTGAAAATCGTTTGTGGGTACCCCAGAAAGAAAGGATAATTTGTTCTCTTCTGAATGTTGTTTGGCTAATGTCTTAAACTGTACCATCTATTATCCATAAAATTCTAATGGATTATGCCATGTACAAAAGTTTTTTAGATTTAAAAATTATACAAGTACTATGTTGAGAATACACACACACACACACACTATAACATATATATATGTACACATATATATATGTGTGTGTGTATATATATATATATATATATATATATATATATATATATGGTCTTTATAGTCTGAAAATCCGGAAATGACCACTAGGATATTTTAGCAGGTAACTTTTCAAGTCATTTCTATATATACACATACCACATGTCACAGGGTAAATTGAGGCTGTAGCATCAGTTTTCTCATCTCTAAGGTGGGGAGAATAATAATACCTGTGTGAAGCAGTAGAATGTGTTGATTGCCCTCTGCCCGCAGCTCCTGGAGCAAGGCTCCTGAAACCCTTGTCATTTCCTAAGTGGTAAGAACACAAGGAGCATCTCTTGCTCTGATACCTACTCTTTGACCCCATCCCTGACACGGGGCTCCTAATGCCCTGTATATTCCTAAATGGTAAGAGCACTAGGGATAACTTTTGTTCTAGCGAGGCTACTCTGGGTGGGCTTTTGGATGCGGGCTGGTCACCAGAAAGACCAAACCCAAGTAGGAAGCTTGGGATTTTCAGCCTGCCTGCCCAATTCTCTTGAGAAGGGAGAGGAACCAAAAAAGAAGTTAATGATCAATGATGCCTACCTGAGGAAACTTCCATAGAAACCCAAGAGCCCAGGGTTTGGAGAGCTTCCCGGTGGAACCCATGGACGTCCTGGGAGAGTGAGTGCCTTCCCCATCCCGCATACCTTACCCTACACATATCTTCCCTCTGGATGTTCCTCTGTACCCTTTAAAATACTGTTTAACAAACTGGGAAATGTGTTTCCCTGAGTTCTTTGAGCTGCAGAGCAAATCAGTCAAACTCGAGGAGTGGGGTCACAGGAATCTCTGAAGCCAGATAGCTACCTGGGCTTACTAGTGGCATCCTGAGTTGGAGGGAGACATGAAAGCTCAGTCTGTAGCACATTGGTCAAAAGCATCAGTGATTACGTGGGCTTGCGACTGGCAGCTGAAGGTGACGGGACAGTACCGTAGGACTGACTGAGCCCTTAACCTATGGGATTTGACACTGTCTCTGGGTGGATAGTATCAGAATGAAATCAAATTGTAGGACACCCAACTGATGTCACAGAGAATTGGCTTGGTGTGGGAAAGACCCCCCCCAACATGTTAGGTGACCAGAAGGGTGAGAGGTGTGAATGAGTGTTCTGTGTGAGCGTGGTCATCATGTGAAAATGATGGGAACACACAGGAGAAACCCGGGACGGAAAGGCACAGTAGGAGGAACCAGGGTTTTCCCTACATAGGAAGGAAAAAACAGGTTTTTCTTAAAACCTGCCTCATGGGGTTGTGTGGGATTAAATGACATCATGTCTATAAAGGGCTGAGCTCACGGTAATAGCTCAATATATGTTAAGTTTGGGGCACTTGGGTGGCTCAGTGGGTTAAAGCCTCTGCCTTCGGCTCAGGTCATGATCTCAGGGTCCTGGGATCGAGCCCCGCAACGGGCTCTCTGCTCAGTGGGGAGCCTACTTCCCCCTCTCTCTCTGCCTGCCTCTCTGCCTACTTGTGATCTCTCTCTCTCTGTCAAATAAATAAACAAAATCTTTAAAAAAAATATATATATATATGTTAAGTTTTGAGAATGGGATTCTATTGGTATACAAACTACCCTGGGGAGTTCGGGGGCCGTACAGTTGACACACTTCATTTCTAGGTCACTCTGCTGGAGAGACTCTGGTTTTAAGACCACACCCACCTCGGAGGTGTGCTAAAAAGTGTAGCTGGGCTGACCAACCCAACACAGAGCCAGAACTGCAGGGGGCGGGGTGGGGAGGAGGGATGGAGAGTGGAATTTGGTGGAGAGCTAGTCTCTGTCACAATATATTTTGCCCATTTTTCTGTGGGACTGTTGTTCATCTTTCGCTTTTCAATATGTGTGAGGAGATTATAAATGAACGATAGTAACCTTTGGACTCACGTATATTACAAAATTTTTCTCTGGCATCCTTTTTCATGTTTCACTTTGTCTATGGAATTTTCTCTCTTAAACTGACTTGTTAATATGTGCACATATATATATAGTAGAAAAACTTGAAAATAACAAAAAGGATGATTGGAAAATTAAGATTGCTTATAACCCAACCACTACACAGAACAAGTCTCCTAACATTTTGATGTAACTTGTGTGTGTGTGTGTGTTTCTTCACACATAATTGGGTTTTTACACCATATTTGGTATATAATTTGATATCGTGATTTTTTATTTAAAATTCTATTGTGAGCATTTTCCTGGGCCCCTGGAATTTATCTAAAAACATAATTTTAATGACTGCTTAGTATTCTATCATATAAATGTGTTCAATATTTTATCTAACAGTTTTCTTCCGATATTTTCACTATTACATGTAATGTCTCAGGAAATGTCTTTCTCCACAAAGCCTCAGCCACTCCTTCACGCACACAATAATCGTGCATTGGGCACTCACAACGTGCCAGGCTCTGCGCTGGGGTTAGGAAGCCATCTAAAAAGCAGATGTCATCACTCTTGTCTGGGGCTCACAGTTTCACACTGGTTTCTTAGCAGGAGTTTCCAGAAGTGGAATTGCTTCTGTCAAAGAGAGAGAGACAGAAGCTGAGTCGGAGGAAGTAGCTGAGCCCCATGAAGGGAGGAGCACCGAGCAGGGATCTGCCAAGTCCTGCTCCGGAGGGGATGATGTAACCATCCCCAAAGGCTACACTGACTCTGGACAAGCTTCTTATGAACCGACTCTGATGTCTAGTGGTCTGCTCCAGCTCCAGGCCATTGTTCCTTTAAGGTTTGGTTCAAACTTTCCTTAAAACATGAATATAATAAGGAAGCTATATATATGTGCTTCTTGGGAAAGAGTGACCTTTAGTGTTCAATAGGATAGCATCAGGGAGGATCGTTGATGAAAGAAACTGTGATCATTCTAGAGGGCATTTCTGCCCCTGATATTCATGGGGCCTCAGGCAAGTGTACAAATGGAGGCCACATACCGTAAGTCTAACTGTTGAACAAAATACACTCTTATTCTCCTGACTTTGCAAATATACCTTCATAACTACCTGAAGACCAGGTCCAAATTCAGAATTTCTGGGCTCTTGGAGGTTATATACAGCCGTGCAAGACAAGCCCACTCTAGGCCTGTGGCCTATCCCCTTCTCTTCTCATCTCCAACACCTGAGGGGCCTCTGAGCTCCATCCACACGATATTGCCCACAGCTCCCATTTATTGAGCTATACTCTGCGCCAGATCCTATTCTCCATGATTTCTGTGTGTTGTTACTTCCAAATCACAGAGTCGTCAAGGCGCTTGCTCAACTCACAGGTGGTAATGACCCTGCCAGGATTCCATCCTGACAATCTGAATCCAGAATCCACAGTCTTAACTGAAGTAGTTAAGGTTGGGAAGGCTCTGGATTAGATTATCTCAAGACCCACTTCCTTCCCTGGGATGTGATGCAGTTTGGCAAGGAGGGCAGCTCCTAGTCTGGCCAGTTCTGTATGAGGGGAGGCCCCACAAGCTCGAAAGGTGCTACGTATAGTATCCTGTAACTCCATGAATTCACACCCCCTCACTCCCGCAGATAGTACCAAGACATATGTTCTAGTACTACATGTTCTGAATTTGGACTTTTTTGATCATTTATGAAAATAGGCTATAGTTTCTCCTCTGAATTTTCTCAGGATTATCTCCCCAAGTGGGGAGGTTAAAATGCTTTCTCCTGGATGGACCTTTCTCTCCTCATCCTGAAAATTCCCTGGTTCTCTCCTGCTTCTAGCAAATCACACTGTGGAGGAAATACATTCCCTTGGAAATGCTCCTAAGTCTAGATTTTGCCAAAATAAAACTATTTTATCAAAATAATGATTAGACTCTGGAAGCTTTTTTCTGAGTTTCACCATCTTGGCTCTATGGATAATGTTTTGGCCAGGGCTGAGGTCTTGTGTTTAATCCCATTCCTGCATCGTGGGTTTGGAACAGTAACTGGATCATTAGACAGTCCTTCATGGCCCTCTCCCTGCAGGCCGGCTTGGGAGGTTTGGTGAAGGACCTTGGGAGAATGCCAGCCCCCAAGGCCCTCATTCCCCTAGCAGTGTTCTCAGTGGTACCCTAACTGGCACTTGGAATGAATATTACCCCTAAATTAAATCTATAAAATATTTCATATTTCCCGTATTACTCCCCCTTGGACTGAGTTAATGGGCAAAAGAGTAAGAACAATCAATGTAGAATTCTGGCCCGTCTGATAACTCCCTAGCACAGTTCTGGAAAATGTGAAAGCAGAGGGAAGTTCTATATAATTGCCCAAGTGGGAGTGATTTCGACAAGCACATGGTTTTTCCCATGGGCAGTGGCAGGATGGTTCTTCTGTGTTTGATTGTTCTCACGTATCCAGTGATGAAAGGAGTTTGTTTCAAGCACAAGTGCTTGAGGAGTTTGTAACTCCTCCTTTGAGGAGGAGTTTGTAACAAGCACAAGTGCTTGTTAACATCTGGCTCCCTATAGCAACTGCCCTCTGGGTCTGTTCAGAGAGCCTGTGGGATGTGAAGGGCTGGGTATTCCTCCTACATCTGTGTTCATGAGTTATAGACCGATTGGGGCAGTGTCTAAGTCTCAGGTTCAATAGTCTTTAGTGTTGGGGAAGTTGGGGCAGTGTCTAAGTCTCAGGTTCAATCTCCTCCTTAGACTACTATTCAGTGAAAGTTTGGAGCCTTCTGCCAATATGCCTTTAGGAGACTGATCTTATTATTTATCCTCCCGAGTTGTCAGTTCTAGTCTTGGCTGTGCTGCTTCCGAAATTGACATGGATACCCACCTTTGTGTGTCTCATTCCACTGATGATCAGTGGAGACAGAAGGACCTGCCTTGCCTTCCTGGAGAGCAGGGCAGGCATCTAACCGAGGATTATTCCAACAGACTTGGGGGCGTTAATGAAGGAGAGAGGAAGGTAAGCAAGACATGAATGGACACAGTCCCTGCTGTCAATGGAAACCAACGGGTAAATGACTAGCTCTGGCGTGTGGGTGAAAGAACTTTGAAACTTTGCAGTGCTTTGTATAAATAGTTATTGCTGTTGAGCATTTGTGGAGTGACAATAGCTTGGGAGGCAATGCCGGTCTGGGAATCTTGGGAGCTGACTTAGTCCAGGTTATTGGTCCCAGTAGAAAACATTTGCACTAGGCACCAAGAACAAGCTCATGGCTCATTTGATGGTTGTTTCTGGAATTGTAGACAAGGTGCCTAGGTAGAAATGGCTTCTAAGGACTGACCTCATGAAAGACAAATCCATTTAGTTGCAGTTTTCCCAAACTGTGTTGTTCCATACTCATTTTGGAGATGTTAATAAGTGTGGTAAAAAAAAAAATATTGTGGGCTCAAATAAGTTTGGGAGATGTTGTATACTATCTATCCCTTGATAATACATAGTAAAGGTTAGCAGATTAAAGACCCCCCTAAACTGAAAAGTTTTGCATTAAATAAATCTGTTAATTTTGTTTAATTTAAATTTGTGCATCTAAGACTTTTTAGGGTCCCATTTTATAATTCCTGGTTGACAAGTGTTCTTCAAGGCACCAGTTTGGGAAATGCTGGGTGGTGAAGGTATGGTAAACATTGCAGCTGATTGCAGGAGGAACCAGATGAAAGCCTAAGTTGCTCCAAATCTATTTCCAGGAGTAGAAAACAAAAACGACCCAAAACATATGATCTATAGATGGAACCAGTAAATCAAAACACAGATATTTGTGCTTACTGTATTATTATTTATGGTTTACGCAGGGATGTGAATGTGTCAATTCATCAAACATTTTGCCTTTCTTATTAATTCACCCGAATATTTCTTATTTAAAACTACTATGCTATTTTAGATCTAGATTGGAATCTTGACTGTTACTTTTACAAATTTGGGTGAGTCACGTGACTTCTCATTTACCATGAATGAAGATAAAACCTAGCTGAGAGGGCTGTTGAGAATAGGGAAATAATTGCATTGTGCTTGGCGTATGGTACATACCTTGTAGATGGTTGTGTCCTCTGCTCTACAAATTATTTCTAAAAACACCCATAGCAGCTCTCCATGAAGTCTGTATGTTTTGAAATGCAGCTATTACTCAGTGCCCAAGGCTGTCACAGAATTGAGGAAAAAATGTCTTTCAAGATTATTCATCTTGTAGAGTCAAAAAAGAAAAACCTAAAATAGATTTCTTGAATTCTGGTGCCACATCCTTCTTAACCCCAAGACAGGAAACTGTGGGCATGAGCGTGAATTCATCACAGAAAGCTGAAGTGGCACTGGTGTGGCCAGCCCAGGAGCCTGGGGATAGTCCCTCCTCTGGCTGTGGCTGACTGTGCCAGGACTGATGTCACACTACAAGTTCACTTCCTTTGCCCAATTTTTCTTCTTACGTGTGTGCTTAAATGACTTGAGGGAAAGTTTCTGCCAAAAATCCCGGAGGGAAGTGGCACTTATTTTTATACTCCTGGTGTCTTAAAGCTTGGGAATCTCCTTTCTATAGTATTTTCACTTTGAAGAAGTTAAGAGTATCCATCCATTAGCAACATCCAACATCAACATTGATTAAACACCTACTGTGTACCCACCAATAAGGAACTGACCTCATGGAATGTAGTGATCAGAAGGGAATGACATTAGGAAGTAAGTTACCCAATGGAGAGCCACACATAGCTGTGTGTAGGCTGCCACCAGGGATAACATTCTAGGTCACCAACAATCTGGCATAAGCCATGACTAAATGGTAGCTCTCATTTGAAAGTTTCAGGATCCACTTTCAAGAGAAGAAAATAATAAATATTGAGTTCCTGTTAACCATTCATGGACACTTAGCCCTTTTGTCTTTATTCACCAGACAGTCCTGGGTCTGAGACCCTCTGATACTAATACAACCATCGTTGCTTCTAAACAGGTGAAACTATTGGCTGAGACTTGCTTTTACTGTTTGACATGAACGCGGACACCTAATATGATTCATCTCTGCTTAATGAGACCCAAAGCCTTTATGGATACAGATGGTAGAAAACAGTGCAAGTAGTAGGGCTTCTGATGCAATCCCTTTGGAAAAACCCATGCACATTTATAAACATTCTCTGATTAAAATGTAGGAAGGACAGACCTCAAGAAACTAGAAAAAGAAGGCATGCAGGTGGAACTAGCAAGGGAAGGTTGGGTAATGAGAGCTAACCCCTAAAGGCAGAGTTCACGCACAAATCACAATTAATTTTCCCAGAAATCCTATAAAATAGTTTCTTTTCTGAGAGTCAAGGATCAACAGTTAAAGAAAGTGAAGAAGATTTAATGAAGGCCAATCTCCCCTACAAACATGTATCATTCCTAATTATCTGAGTAGCTCAGAAACAGAAGCTAAGATGTGCAGGTCATATAGGAGGAAAGAGACAATCAATAATTTCCTATTTTTAACATCTAAAACAAGTGACCCTGCCATTTGGTAGAAGGAGACATTGGTATACACTACCTGAAGTTAATAAATAAAAACTGAGGGAACCCGGCATTTCACATTTGAATGGGAAAAAAATACCACTAATCCTAACACAACTGCGATCCTAAATGTAACCCTAAACCTAACCCTAATCCAAAACCCTATCCCTAAAACCTAACCCTAATGATAACCCTACCCTAAATCTAAACCCTAACCAGAACTAACCCTAAGGCTAACCATAACCATAACCCCTAACCATAATGCTAACCTTTAATCCCTAACAACTAAACCCTAACTTGAACCCTTAAAGCTAAGCCTACCACTATCAGATGAACTATTGGCAATCATCATGAGATATCAGCTTCCTCAGCCCCAAAATGGGAATAACAATGATGCTAAAACAGAAACAGGAGGGGTCCAAGCTTAGGTTTTAGAGTGAGACAGGTATTTGAATCCACGGTTTACCATGTACAAGTTGTGTGACCTTGGGCAAGTTGCTTAAATTCCTTGGGCTTCAATTTCCTTATCTGACACCAAAGAAAAATAATAGTACCTCCCTCAGCATATTTTTGCAAGGATTAAAGTGATGAATAAATACATGCAGTTAAACACTGAGCATAGTGATTAGAAGGTTGTAAGGACTCATTCTTCAAGAATGACAACCGTGTGAGTTAGTGTGGGTCATCACAGTGGCTAACTTTGAGTCCTTACAACAAGTGGACAAAGGTGTTTTGTCAACTGTAAAGTTTACCCCGTGGTGTTACATATCATTAGCGGCGGTAATAGTTGTGGTTGTAGCATTGGTTACTATTAATACTTTTCTTTGCAGTTATGCTCTAAGAAAGACCAAATGAGCCACTCCTTACCTTGGACTATAGAGATGTCAACCAAGTATCTCTGGATATCAGGAGCAAAAATTACACAGCACAAGGTATGAGCCAATTCACCTGGAGTGGCCACTACAGGTGAAATGAACATTGAAGAAGGAGACATTGGATCTAATCCATAACATAATCCATCTTCTCCCCCAGTCAGTACTGGCACCACCCAGCATTCATTCCTCAACCAAAGATTCATTCCAATCATTTCACTAGAGAAGTGTGCCAAAGAACAACCCAGACATGGAGAAGAGAACAATTCAGCATGGTGGTGTATGTGTGAGACATCACAGAAGCTCCAGGTCCACGGATGTCCCCACTGGAACTACATTAGCATACCCACCTCTTCAAAAGCTAGTTCAAGTCCTTTGCAAGGAGATCAAACTGATTGACACCTTTCCAGAGTAGGTCTGGCAAATTGCTGCCTGTGTGCTGACACTCCCTTCTCCCACTCCCATGGCAGACCTCCCTAACTGATGGTCTTGCTCTTTCCTGCTAAGCCCAGACAGAAATTCAGAATTCCTCCCAGCAGAGCACACCAGGCATATGGTGCTGAAACACTGTGTTTTCATACAGGGTGAAATCCAATGGTAATCTCACTTTATAATATCAGCCTACAAGTCATCCAACAATTCTGAGGCTGGTGGCAATGAGAGACCCTGCTGGTTGTCTACCTAACAGCCATTCCCCTATTCTTTCTTTCCTAGCAGAGTCTACATTGCATTATGAAGGCTAAAAAAGTCAGGTACTTTCCAAGCCCCCTGTGTGGCGAGGACATAGGTATTTATCCCAATCGTGGCCAAAGGGACACGTTGTGTATATCATTGCTGGTGAAAGTTCCCTCTCTGACAAAAGAGATAAGCAGAGAGAAATACTCTTTATGCTTGGGCTTTGCTTGTGTGGCGATGTAATGTCACGGGCTGTCGGGCCAAACCTAAAAATGAAAACCAGTGTTCTGTGGATGGTGGACCAGAGAGATACAAAGCACCTGGGTCTTTACTAGCTTTCTTTGTGGCTACATTTGCCAAATTTAGGATCACTGACTTCTGGCTTTCTGATGAAAGCCCTTCTTTAAGTCCCTTTTCTTGGATGTGCTAGTACTAACGCCAAGTATGTCAACTGCTCACTTTCTCAGCTCCCTGACTGTTCAGAATGGGCATATACTTTAGGCTCCACCAAACATAGGTGCCCATGCTGAATCTAGAGTCAGAAGCTAGTGGCATAAAGAAATAGAGATGGCACAGTATCCATGGTAGTGAAGGAGGCAGGAGCTATGTCCAGTGCCCACAGGTGGCAGTGGCAGTGGCTCTGGCTGCGGCAACATCTGGGGTCCAGCGATATCCGAGGTCAGGCGTGCCCCAGGTGCAGCAGCAGTGACATTGGTTGGAGTGGGTGGGGGAAGGGAGTGCCAGGCTGCATAGCTTCTGAACATGGCTCTCCATCCTTCCACGTTTTTGAGCTTCTCAATATCTTTCTAATCAATTCCCATTTTGCTTACAATAGCAAAATTGATTTCTGTTGCTTACAACTAAAATACCAACTGATACAATGATCCACATCCAGTGGTGTAGATGGTACTATCTAAAAGAAGTCCATGGTTAGCAAAATACCCACTCGCCATCTCTTTTGAGCATATAAGCAAATACATCTTTATGTCTTAGTAAAAAAAAAAAACAAGAATGTGTTTCCTTTTATATGTTTGGATTTCCGTGGTGAGGGAGGTATAGAATTCAATTAATTGTTAAAATAATCCTCCCCAAACAGACATGAAATAATATTGTCTATTTCCTGGAAGGAAACAAGAGCTTAGCTCGTCTCTCCTTTGTGGTTGCTCGGAATGTCCACAGTGACCCAGTTACCATAGTGAGAGCTTCCTTTACAAAGCACAGTGGAGAGGCAGCCAGCTCAGAATGTGTTTGACAGTCATGTGATTCTTTCTTGCTCCCATAGACACCAATTTCATTGTAAGCTCTATGCACTGTTGCCTCCTCCCTTTATACCGACTTTATGCTACAAAGGTTCTTCATGCCCTGGTGTGGGGCCAGCTGAGGTTTTGGAAGCAGCCATTTTTCTCCTGATCCTATTTTGAGTTGTTAGGTGGGGCTCTGAGGGAAGCCTAAATGTACGGGCAGGATGATGTGAGAGCAAAGAGCAAATACCAAGTTTCCCTTTCTTTAGATCCTTACACTAGTTGGGCCTCAGTGGTAGACCAGATGCCTGACATGAGCCCTTTTGGTCAAGGTAGTGGTTGCTAGGCAGAAACTACCACTACAGGCTTACTTGCAGCAAATCCTAATTTTCTACTACTCTCCCCATCTCTGACCTCTTTCTCCTTCAGTTGATCAATGATAATAATAATAGTAGCCACTTTTTTTTTAATTAAGCACATACTATCAGTCTTACTGTAGGCTAGATGCTTTATATACATTATTTAATTTAATCCTCTGATCTCCAGAAGGTCTTTTTAAAAAGATTTATATATTTATTTATTTATTTGAGAGAGAGACAAAGAGAGAGACAGAGAGAGTGCATGCACAAGGAGGGGAGGAGGAGAGGCTGAGATAGAGGGAGAGAGAATCTCAAGCAGACTCCCCGCTGAGCATGGAACCCAATGTGGGTGTTGATCTCATGACCCTGAGATCATGACCTGAGCCAAAATCAAGAGCCAGACACTTAACCAATTGAGCCACTGAGGCATCTCTCTGCAAGGTATTTTTAATCCCCACTTCACAGACTAGAAAACTGAGATGCAGGAAGTTTAAGAAACACACCAGTTCACTTCCAGAGGTTGACATTATTAGTTATCTTCTCATATATCCACAGTTTATCTCCCAGACAGACTCCTTGAAGACAGACATCAAGCAATATTGATCTTTCTAGAACCCACCACGTTAGAAATGCACTTTGGTCAACTGCTCTGTTTTTAATACATCCTAGTATAGGGGCATGAGAAAAATTGACTTTCCAAGGGAGTTAGCCAATGGCCCACTGGGAGATGTAAAAAAACCTTGGCCCTTCTAGGGACTAACTTGTATTGTTTGCCTATTTCTATGGTGCGGACACTCTCACCACAGCTGATTTCAAGCTGTTAATGAGAAAGCACAGGAAGCACAGGAAGAGATAAGCACAACTGACTCTCAGAGGCTAGCTCCAGCTCCTCACTGACTTCTGGGGGTGCACAAGGTGTTGAGCCCCAAGCTTTCTTGGACTTTTTGGGTGGCATCTTGGCTGTGGGATCCACTAATAGCTCCTCAAAAGCATGGTACCTTAGAAGGGTTTGGGGCTTGTGGATAATTTACCCAAATCTAACTCTGATGCAGAGGTTCATTCTGGGTGTAGTGGTGCTCACTAGACCCCGGACACAGGAGCTTCATGCCAATCCCAGGGAGCACACACCCACTTAGCATGGAGTTATGTTTAGACAGAGAGAAGCGGTGTAACCCACGGTAACGCTTCGTCACAAAAGCAAACAATTAAAGCAAGCCCTTTCTGCAGAGACTTAGGGTAACAAGGTGAAGAATTTCTTCTAAGAATTATTAACCCCAAAGATATGCAAAAAATGTCTGGCCAAACACAAAGTTTGATGATATGATATTCTTCCTGCCTGCCAGCCGGTCTTTTCGTCATTATCCATGTCTGAGATACTCTTATTTAAACAAAAACAAAAGAGACTAACCTCTTGTTTAAGCCCTGACCAAACTTACCACCAGGAGAAACATGTTTTAAAATGTTTACAATAAGAGATGACGGATTCTTTGTTTCTGAAACAATTGTATATAGAACAATAAAACAGGTAGATACGTTGTTTAAAGAGAAACAGGTTTCTAATTTTTAGTCTATCTAAATCTTTCATCTTGTTAGTGAAATTGGAAACAATACTTGACAGCTCGGTAATTGGATGCCATCATAGGTATGGGTGCTTGGACTGGGGAAGTCATTCTTTCAATAAATTTTTATTGAATGCTTCCTAGGAGCCAGACACTTGGTAAGGATCTGGGGATATAAAGAAGAAAACAGGCCACTGACCCTGGAGTGAGGTGGTTGGAGAATGTTTTCCAGGGTTGGCCAACCACAGCCTGAGGGCCAAACCCAGCCCATGGCCTGGGGGTTCCTGGAGGACAGCCACATGCATTTATTGATATCCTGTCTGTGGCTTCTTCCGTCACAGCAGAGTTGAGGAGTTAGGATGGAGATGGTACGCCCACAAAGCCTCCAATAGTTACTATCTGGCTTTTTACAGAAAAAAGGCCAATCCCTGGTCTAGGAAGGGATAGTATGGGCCTAGACTAAGACGTGGACAACAGATAAAGATGAGGACATAGAGTCTGGTGAACTTGAGAAGGCAGTATGTGTAGCGCAGAATGGGGGTCAGAGAAAGGGAGACAGACCAGGGATAGCATCCACCTTGCCCCTGGAGCCTGGAGAGAGGGATCTTTGCTTCCAGGTTGTCTCTTTCCCACCCCATAGGCCCTGAGGACAGATGCCCAGCATTTCTTGGTGCCCAATAGAGCAAACCATTTATATGTTTCTCAAACACAGTTTTATATTAATAGGAATGACCTTTTGTTCTAGACAGCCTGGGACAATCCACCTAAAAGAGACACTTCTATGAGAGACTGTGAACTCAGAACAAGGGACTGAGGGTTTTGGAGGGGAGGGGGTGGGGGGATGGGCGAGCCTGGTGGTGGGTATTGAGGAGGGCACGTATTGCATGGAGCACTGGGTGTGGTACATAAACAATGAATCTTGTAACACTGAAAAAATAAAAGTATTTAGGGAAAAAAAAAATAAACACAAAAGGAAGAAAAAAAAAAAGAGACACTTCTTGTCTGAGTTAACAGTTCATTGAAATATTGTTCACTACTTGATCTAATGCTACCCTAGAAATCAAAAGGACTTAACTAAATATAAGCCACTTAAATAAAATATAGCAATATTGAATTTGGCAGGTTAAAATCTATAAAAGTGTTTTTCATAATCGTTACCATGACCTTGCTAATCCAAAATAAAGCACTATCAGATAATTTAATCTTTAATTGATCAAACTTTGACAAAGTCGTGGCAAGGTGACTTGATGGTAAATCTTGGTTTTATTTACTTATCTTAATTAGAGAATTAGTGATAGGTTCAAGGCAGATTAAGGAGGCTGCCACTGGGGCAAGATCACCTTGAGGAACTCTCAACTGTCAGCCTCCCTTTTAACCCCCGTGGGTCTGTGAGAATGCCTAAAGCTTATAAATGTCCTGAATCACGCCACATTAGGTCCGTTAGTGCAAAATAACCTTATGAACTCAACTTATTCAACTCAACCAACATTATTGGGGCCTACTGGTTGTAAAGCATGGCCATGCCCTGCTCTGGGGTAGGAGAAGGACCAGGAAGATGAGCTGTGAATCCAACTGGAAAGGCCCAAGGGTCAGTGTGTGCTCAAATAAGGCAAATGTGATGGATTCTTAGAGGTGGAACAGTCTTGTCAGTGGCGGCTTATGTTTGGAATTCCCATCACATGTCCCTCATTCTCCTGCCAACAGCACCACCAGCCTCCTGCTCCTGCCCTCCTGTGTCACTTCAGCAGAAGCTGCCAAACACAGATCACCTCCGGCCCCAGCCCCGGCCTAATCCAAGGACCTCCTGCTCCTGGCCACAGTGAGGGGCCCCAGGTCCTTCCTGGGGCTTCCCCTACTTGCTGGGAGGGCATAGCCCTGCCTCCCTGGGAGGAATACGGCCACCACGAGCTCCTCCCGTGGATGGAGTTTGGGGCACTGACATGGATGATGCTCCAAGAGAAGCCAGGGATGCTGTGACTTCAGTCAAATCTCTGCAACCTGGCATCTCTGCCCTTCCCACAGGTGGCCTTTGAACCCAGTAAATTGTCCAGCTTTGTGTAAGTTAGTCTGAGTTAAGTTTCTAGCCCTTGCAAAAAAAATTCTAACAAAAATGTGACCCAGGAAGCAGAGGGGAAGGAGTGGTTGATTCTAGCTGGGGTACCAGGGAGGAGAACCTCCCGCCAAGACTCGGAGACTGAGTCAGATTTCCACAGGCAAAGGCGAGGGAACAGCATGACAGGCAGTAGGTACTGAGCATGCAAAAATACAGCAGGCTATGGATGTATGGGGGGCGAGGGCTGTCCAGGGTGGGGGGCAGTTCCTGCAGGGGTGCAGAGAAGATGAGGAGAAGGAGAAACAACTCAAAGGCAGGGTGAGGCCAGTGTATCTGTGATGAGCTTCCAATGCTCAAATGGGAGGAGTTCCAAAAAACCAGGGTAAGGAGTGTTATCCTTTTAGCCTGTCCTTAGGTAGAAATTACTCTCAAGCAAGTGGCAATCTGTAGGCCAGCATCATAGAGCTGCATGCCACGTTTGGCTGGTTTTTTCCCCCTCATTACAGACCTCCCATTTCTTGGTCCCTCTGTAATCAAGGCTTGCTTACCTGTGCCTGATTGCCAGTGTCAATGACAAGCTGCTTGGGAGAAATAAGGCATTTAACATGCACTCTACTCTGAAACATGGTATTTTTGTTGGGTCTTAATTTGCCTGTGGCTGCTGCTAAAGATTAAAAAATATATACAGCATGGGTCTGGCCTTTGGAATCTAGAAGCTAAACTTGCAAAATACAGTTGTGTGTGCTGCTCACAAATGAACGTAGTCCTTCACTAAATGTGAAGACTTCCCAGGCTTTTCGCATGAGTTGGTTGTCTTTGTTGAAGCAGGAGATCTTAAGTAAAAGGTAGTGCATAATTCTTGAAGGTGCCGGCCAAGTCTCAGAGTCCTACAAATTACTGCAACAAAAAAATGAAAATAGGGAGCAAACACAGGACCTCTTTGTACTACGTTTGCATCCTCCTGAGAGACTATAATCATTTCAAAATAAATGTTTTTTATTTATTTTTATTTTTTATTTTTATTTATTTTTTAATTTAAATTCGGTTAGCCAACGTATAGTACATCATTAGTTTCAGATGCAGAGGTCAATAACTCATCAGTCGTGTCTAACAGCCAGTGCTCATCACATCACATTACCCCATTCCCCCATCCCCTCCCCTCCAACAACCTTCAGTTTGTTTCCTAGAGTTAAGACTCGGGGTTTTTCTCCCCCTCTGATGACTTCATCCACATGTGGAACATAAGAAACAGCACAGAGGATCATAGGGCAAGGGAGGGAAAACTGAACTGGAAATCATCAAAATAAATATTTTTTTTTTTTAAGATTTTATTTATTTATTTGACAGAGAATGAGATCACAAGTAGGCAGAGAGGCAGGCAGAGAGAGAGGAGGAAGCAGGCTCCCTGCTGAGCAGAGAGCCTGACGCGGGGCTCGATCCCAGGACCCTGAGATCATGACCTGAGCCGAAGGCAGAGGCTTTAACCCACTGAGCCACCCAGGCGCCCCCAAAATAAATATTTTTTAAATGCAGCAGGGTCTGTGGTTAAATACGGTGGGAAAATGCTAAGCGTTGTATCTGTCTGTTGATTTTAAAAAGCACATGGTTTCCCAAAGGTTCTGAGAAGTCCTGCAAAATAACAAGATTTGTTTGGGGAGTGACATAAGACCTAATTTCACATACAATGGATACACGTGACATGGTTTGAATTGTCTGTTTTCTTAAGGGAGTCGAGACCAAAACCAAAATTTGGAGAGGCCATGGGTAGACATTAGAATTCACAAGGGCTCTGAGCTGCCTCTGCTGAGAAGTATTTTTTTTAATATTTCTTTTTTTTTTTTAAGATTTTATTTATTTATTTGACAGAGAGAGAGATCACAAGTAGGCAGAGGCAGGTAGAGAGAGTGGGGGAAGCAGGCTCCCTGCTGAGCTGAGAGCCCGATGTGGGGCTTGATCCCAGGACCCTGAGATCATGACCTGAGCTGAAGGCAGAGGTTTGACCCACTGAGTCAAACCTTCACTGAGCATGAAGGCTCATGACCCACTGAGCCACCCAGGTGCCCCTGAGAAGTATTTTTTGAGCCAGCCTCTCCTGCCAGGCAGAGACCATGCACTGACTCAGACACCTAGCATCTTATTACCAGTACACCATCTGGGAGGCCTGGAAATCCTGTGGCCCACTGTAGCCTGTAGGGACATGAGTGGGAGTGAGCATGACACATGTACAAGACAGAGAGGGGACCAGGATGGCCAGAGCAGAGAGGGCAACACTCTGGAAAAGCAATGGGAACACAAATAAGACTGGCAAATAATGATGTGCATACAGTGAGGTGTTGTAGGGGAATAGGATAGTGCTTGGCTTTAAGAAGCCTCATATCTCATTGATTGGGTGTATTAGGGTGGATTAGACCAGGATGCAATTAACTATATTACAGAGAAGAATCTGAGTGTCCTATTGGAGCCATAATGTACTACAAGGATTCAAAAAATTATGATTGTGTGGGAGCAGAGCTATCATGAAGGGCACCTTGGAGGAAAATATTTTGAGGATCTCGAAGAATGAATAGAATTTCAAAAGTGATGTCCCTTATTGTACCAGTTAAGAGTGCTACCAAATTGCAAGGAATGGAAAATCCAGCTGACAGCAGCTTAAGGGTTAAAGATGTTTCATTATCTCATGTGGAGTATGGTGGCTAATGGATGAATCTCAAAAATACTCTAAGAGAAAAAAAGCCACATCCCAAAGACCACATTCTATATAATTCCATTTATGTGACATTCTAGAAAAGGCAAAATTACAACACAGAAAATGGAGCAGTGGTTGCCAGGGGCTGGGTAGGGGTAGGCGTTGATTACAAAGAGGCACAAGGGAAATTTTGGGGGTGACAGAAATGTTCTAGATCTTGTAAGTGTGCACACTTACAATGGGTTAAATTTTTTTGTGTGTATACCTCAGTAAACCTCATTTTAATTACAATAGACTATATACTCACTGCAGAAAACTTGGAAAATACAAAACACCCACAGAAAAACAGAGTCACTCAGAGTACTGAGGCATGTCCTTTCAGTATTTGTTATAATAGAACTGGGATTACGCTGTCAGTGTTTTATAGTCTTTTTCTAAAATTTAAATTTTGATACCTTAGGAGTGGTTCATCATATAGATGCACCAGAAGTCTCACTCAACAGTTTGCATTCATTTTTTTTTTTTTTTTTAAGTAGTCTCCATGCCCCACATGGAGCCCAAAGCAGGGCCGGAACTCAAGTCCCTGAGATCAAGACCTGAGCTGAGATCAAGAGTCAGAATCCCAACAAACTGAATCATCCAGGTGCCCTTCAGTCTCTTCTGATCATAAATAATCCTCTGTGCATCACTACCCTGATACAGACCTGTAATATTCCTTTTGGTATATCTGGCGAAAAGTTATGAACACTTTTAGTCCTCTTTTTTCTTTTTTCTTTTTTTTTTAAGATTTTCATTTTGAGAGTGAGAGAGCATGAGCAGCGAGAGGGAGAGAGAATCTGAGGCAGACTCTGCTCTGAACATGGAGCCTGATGCTGGGCTCGATCTCACGTCCAGGAGATCATGACCTGAGCTGAAACCAAGAGTCGGTTGCTTAACGACTGAGTCTCCCAGGCACCCCCATTTTTAGCACTCCTGACATGCACATAGTGGCATATTCTTTTGATTATCCTCAAGGATCACAAATCATCAGTAGATTTTATTTTTAATAATTGAAACTCACATGGTGCTATGTCTCAGGAATGGGGAGACAGGGAAGCTGAAGAATGCTATGTATTATGACCAAACTTCTGAAAGTTCCATAAATTGCTTCTAAAAGCAATTTCAGAAGGAGGGGGCTCCAGCATTGCCCTGAACGATCAATAGCCTACATGCACAGCCTCACCAAGACAACTTTTAAAGGATACTTCTCACATAGGTAGAGACATTTCACTCATTTGCTCCTTTGCTAATATATCAGTATTATGGCTTCACACTTATATCTTGGGTATGTGTCCCTATATATTATATAAGGCTAATTTCTTTATATGTATATGGGATATTTATTGACATAACTCCTACAACCACTGGGCATGGTGGGGAAGGAGGTGCAGAATTTTCTGGATTCACTACCACACTCTCATTACCACTCAGTGTCAGGGCATGGAACCCAGGCCTGCGGGAACTGCTCGTTTTGGCCATGAATCATTGGGCCTCCCAGGCTTTGTGCTGTCACTACCTGGGATGAGTCACCTGGGAGTTTTACACCCTGAGTGTCAGCCCTCAGGTGAGCTGTTTCAGCACAGGGCTGCCTCCTCCCAGATGGGTGTACTTGTTTGGAAGGGCATCAGTCACACTGGACGAGAGGCTCTCCCTACTTCAGTATGACCTCATCTTAATGACACCTGCCAAGACCCTATTTCCAAATAAGTTCACACTCACAGGTACCCGGATTAGGTCCTATCTTTTATGGGGACACAAGTGAACCCACGATGGCTTTGCTTTGTCCTGATTGAGCCATCTTTTCACAGAAATTTCGTAATTTCTGTGAAAATTTTATTATAAACATACATCAAATAGCAACCTCCTCATTGATTATCTAATCATTAGTTCTCAACTGGGGGCAATTTTTCCCCTCAGGGGCGGTTGGCACTATCTGGAGACATTTTGGGTCATCATGAGTGGGGAAGGATCTAGTGGGTGGCATCGAGTGGGTGGAGGCCAGGGAGATTGCCAAACATCCTAGCGAGCATAGGACAGCCTCCAACAACCACACGTGGAGGCCAAATAGCACCAAATAGCACCAAAGCCGAAAAGCCCCGATCTAAAACATCCTCCCGTATTGGTCAGGACTTCGACATACCTTATAGGGACCCACGATTCCACGCATAACATCTCCCACATAATCGTTTTGGCTTTAACCCCAAGAGTGACGTCTGAGTCGTTATCATGATGATGGATGGTTGCTCAAACACAAGTCAGGTTTTACTTTGGAAATGGGTAAGAACCAGATGTAACAGGAAATGAGGAAGACGTATTTTAACTTGTGGCTATTAATCACTGATATCTGTCAACACCTGCACCAAACAACAACCAACAGTGCTGAGAGCGGACGCAAGAGAAAGATATGATACCAGGTCACATAATGTTGAAAATGCCACCTCATTTGGAATAATGCCACATTCTGCGAAATTGGGGACGATGTCTGTCTGTCCACCACAGTATCGCCAGCACTCCGAAGGCGACGGGTACATAGTAGGTGTTGAGCACATACTTGTGTGGTGACATGTAATGTCTCAGGGAGGAGTTTTGAGGAAAATCCTCACCTCAGCACCCTCACCCTTTTTGACTCAAAACACCTTGAAATGATTCCAGCTCCATTTCCTGAATGTCCTAAGAATCATGTTGTAAGTATGAATTGCTGTGCGTGAGGATTTATAGAACAGGAGTGTGTGTGTGTGTGTGTGTGTGTGTGTGTGTGTGTGTGTGTGTGAAAAAGTATAAAGTTAGTCAGAACCCATATAAATATGTACAAATAATCACGCGGTGCTCAACTTTGTAAACCCCCTAACGTAACAGTGAAGAGAGCATTAACTACCAGCGTGAAGTCGACGCTGACGCCTGAGGTAGCGCCCAGAGGAAAACTGGGAAATAAGAAAGAACGAACTGCGAAGATAGGACCTGGGTGCTGAGAGGGTGGTTGAGGAAGCCCTATAGTTGTGTGAGGGGATCCGACCTGACTGACCAGGAAATGGGCCTAACGGCCGGAGCCAGGGGGCCATGCTCCCGGCCACCACCTTCTGCCTTCCAAGCACCCTGCTGGAGTGAGGCCCCTCCTCACCCACATCTCCCACATCTTGGGTTCTGGTTCTGGGAGGCCAGTCCCTCTGCTGGCCGGGAGCTCCACAGAAGGCCCTTTGCCCCCCCTGAGGAAGCCAGCTGGCAACTTCTCTCTTTCCCTGCCTGTCTCCTTAGCACTCTTTAACTCCAAAGGCACCACAGGGGGAGGGTTTGGGCAATACAAGAGACTCAGAGAATCCAAGAGCCTCTGCCTTTGTTTCCAGTAGTTCTGAACTGGCCTCGGGGGAATCAGTCTGCGGCAAAGTCCACCCCATAGGAAGAACTTGGCCACTGATGTGTGGGACAAGACCTCTGACCTAAAATCAACATTTTAATAGTGGAGTTTTATAAAGCACGGATTGGACTCCCCTCGCCAAAATGTGCGGGAAATAGCCCTTGCCTATCGTGTCCCATTTCAGGGGCCCCTGCTTGCCCCCATTTAGCCCAGATGCACCCTTTGCTCACACCAAGCAAACAGTAGCTCTCACCCTGTCCCATTCCCTTCTGCCACGGAGTGTCTTGTTCAAGAGTTTATCCCAAATGCCTGCGAGTGCAGGTGGAGCCCACCCTGGGGACGAGGCTGACCAATGGCTATTGGCGGGGTCGCCTTCTGTCTGTCCTGCTGTAGCCTCTTCCCAAACCAGAAGTCCCAGCCTTCAGCCCTCACCCCTCAAGGGAAATCCCACCTCACTGGGGCTTTTGAGCCCGTCCTTAGACTCAGGAGGGCACCAGGGACACAGGAGCTGAGGCATAGAGACAGATGCCCCCATTTTATAGGCAATGAAACTGAGACAGAGAGCAACTAATATCCTATGTGACACAGCTGGTAAGGTACAGATGGATTACGTGCACATTTGTGGACTTGCTTGAAAGGGTTAATCCCTCACTAATGAGACTGTTCTCTCCAAACAATTATTTCCTTACAAGCCTTTAAACATGATCAGCCTCAGGACTTCCTACCCACATTCTACTAGCGAGGTTTCGGGCTCTGTAGGGCCTTGGTAGGGAAGACCCTTCCTCCTGCCCTTCATGTCCCACCCCACAGGTGCTGCTTCCTCCCTTACCTCCCTCTATTCTTTCCCCCACACCAGGACACACTTTCATAAGAAAGAAAATACTTAAGGGAAACCTGGGTGGCTCAGTCAGTTAAGCGTCTGCCTTTGGCTCAGGTCATGATCCTGGGGTCCTAGGATCGAGTCCTGCATCGGGCTCCTTGCTCCTCGGGATGCCTGCTTCTCCCTCTGCCTGTCGCTCCCCCTGCTTGTGTGCCCTCTTTCTTGGACAAATAAATAAATAAAATCTTAAAATTTTTTTGAAGAAGAAAATACTCGAATGTCTTTCTCCCTCAGAGGCATTTTTGTGAGAGCAGATCTTTCTTAAAGGAAGAAATTACCATAAAGAATACCCTTGGTTTGCCAAAATTCTGATGAAGTTGGAGTTACTCAATTGTTTTACAACAACAGGAGTCTGGAAACGGCAGCTCTGCTGAGGTCGTGATCAGTAAAAGAGCAGCAAGCAGAATCCCAGGGCAGGGAAGGGAGAGATGGAAGAAAACGGATTGCAGACAGTAGCAAGAGGGGCTGAGAGGAGGGTGTCCAGAGCCTAGGAATTCCTGAAATGGTGAGGCAGTTTCACATGGGTGAGTCTAGACTGGCTTGGTCAGGTTTTATTAACATTGTCTTTCTGTGTCAAAAAGTAGGATCCTCTGTTTTAAAGGAATGACTAAAATGGCACTTGGCACTAGGGGACCCAGTTTTCTTTATGGTAAAAGGAGGATCGTGCCACCCCTGGGGCCTTTCAGTCCTAAATTCTGTGTCAGAGGCCTTTGTCAGTGAGCAGAAACGTCAGGCTCGAGCCACATGCTTAACGCATTTTAACAGTGTTTCGAGAAGGTACTGATCGCCTATTATGGCTGCAAAGTCAAAACACTGTTCCCGAGGAGAGAGAATTTAGGGCAATCCTGAGAAGGAAGCAGAACCCTCTGCAGGATTGGCGGTGCATTGAGGAGACCTTTCCAGGCCACTCTGGAAGGAGCAGCTTCGTGCTATCTGTGCCAGCCAGAACACGTTTGTGAAATGTTGCGGGTGTGTGTGTGTGTGTGTGTGTGTGTGCGCGCGCGCCCGTGCGCACGTTGTGTGTCTGTGTGTGTGCTCATGCTTGCCCCTAGGTGCTCACTATAGTGCTTGCTTGTTTTTACCAAATCTGTGGCCTGTGGGTCACTTGCCTGAGGAGCCCGGATGGTCTGCAGATGATTTTTCGCGTCGGGCCCTGGGGGCTCCAGACGTGCCAAGCGGGGGTGCAGGCGCTGGTGACTAAGCAGGGAAGCATACGTGGAGCTGGGCGTGCCTCCCCGGGCAGATGGGACTAGAAGGAATCCAACGCTCTGTCTGTAACACCAGACTGTTCTCAGCCTCCAGAGAAGTGGCTCCCCCTCAGGTCTGCGGAGCAGGGAACCTCTGGCGTGGGGGAGAGCTGGGGAGGAATGTTCTGGAGCATCATGGAGAGCGCCTTCAGGCTCTCCAAGCTGCACAGCATGGCCACGGGGACACAAGTGTCACCATCACCCAGACCACCTAGCCGGTTTCTGGGCACTGCTGAGTAGCTGTTCCAAACCAGATTCTAGGGCACTGCACCGGGCCACGTAGAACTCCCTGAGGCTGAGCATCCCGCCTGCACGTGGCCACAGAGAAGGGGCGAAAGCGGGGCCTCCTTCACCTGATTCCGCAGCCCCTTGTGTCTCTCAGGACCCCTCACTCACAGCTGCTTGGCCCTGCTGGTTCTGAGGCTGAGCTCCTGACCTCAGGCTGTGGATTTCAGGAGTCCAGGAGCTCACGGACTCAGGCCCAGGGTTGCCTGCTTCTGCTTCCATTCAGAACCTGGGCACTGATTTGAGTGGCCCGATCTTGCCTTGTCTCTTATACGGAAGTTCCCAGTTATATGAACTCAGCCCCGCTGAAGTTTGCTCCGCCTGAGATCCCAGCCTGGGAACTTTGTTGCCCTGTTCTTGTCCTGCTTCCTGGGACCAGCTCTGCCTCTGCCAGGGTTTCCTGTGCCACTTGCCACCCCTCTGGTGCCTCCATCTGCTCCCCGGGTCCTGCCTGGCGCGGTGTGAACATTACCCACTCACCATCCCTGGCTGTTTCTTGAATCCTGCCCCAGCTCCATTCATCATCTGCCCTTCTGGCTTCTGCCATGCTCCCGGGGGGCCAGACTTGTTATGGACCTTGCTGGTCTGCCAACATCCCCTCCGCACCCCTCCTCATGCCCCGTGGCCCGGGCCAGGGCTGTCTACACTGCAGCCTTCACAGCAGGTCATGCCGTCTACACCGTGTGCGTGATCCTCAACTCAGCTCCCTCCTGGGTTCCCCTGCAGGCCAAGCAGGGACCTGAGGACCCCCAAGCAGGGACCCCTGCACCTGACCCAGGAGCTGAAGGGAACAGATGGGCCGCTAACCATCCAGGACACGGGGTCCTCTTGTGGCATGGGCCATAGGCGGGGCAGGCTCCTCTGGACCTCACACTGGAGAGGGCTGAGCTGAAGGCCTCCTGCCCAGTCCTGCCCTCAACCAGCCATCCCGCACATCTGCCCCACTAACAGAAGGTCTGCCCACTCTCCTGCTTCTGCCCCCGTCCCTCCCCATGGGTGCAGACCGGGCTCTGCCTTGCATGGCACTGTGCTCATGACAGGCTAAGCTAAGGGCACAGGCTCTGCGGCCCGACATCCTGGGACCACGATCCCACGTCTGCTACGTACCTGCAACCCGAGCTAGCCCTCTGCTTAACTCCTCTCTTCCACCGGTGGTGGTTGGTTTGGTTTCTTTGTCTTCAAAATAAGGGTAAGAGCAGCACGTACTTCACAGGGTTATAATGGGGATTAAATGTGTTAATACTTGTTCATCACTTAGACTCATATTGGTACAAAGTCACCAACAGGATAATCCCCCCTCCAAAAATTATTCATAGAAAAATTTTGTCACAACAAAGCTTAATTTTCAAGACTTTGTCTTGCTGGTCACAGCCAGAGCCCGCGGAGAGTACCGTGTCCTTTCATGTCATTTCCTCGCCTTACCAGCCTGACACCCGCCCCCTGGGCCCCTTGTCAGCTCCCCACGCCCCAGCAGTCCCCACGCTGGGGACCGCAGCTCTCTGGAGAACAAAATGCCATTCACGTATTTCAGAGATACTTCCCCTGTTGGATGCATACTTTAAATGAGATTTTCCACAGCGCAGCTTCAGGCCCTTGCTGAATACAGAGGCGGTGGCTCGCTTTTGAACAATACTGCCAACCTTTGGGCCTCAGGCTCTTGATGAAAATCCTTGTTGGTGTTTCCGGATGGCTTTTGCTCTTCGCTTTTCTTCCTTGCCCAGTGACTGCTTTCCCTTAAATCCATCTGCTGAGTGGTGATTGAAGCCAAAGAGCTTCATTTCTGTTTCCAGAGACTGGACTCTAAATTGCAGTTCTTTCTGTCTCTTAACCAGGACGTCTTAAGCAGAAAGCAAGACACAATTCCAGGGAAGGAATTTCAGAAGATCCAAAAGAGAGAAGGAGCACAGAAGGACCAGGGGTATGCTTTGCTCTTGACTGTGGCCGCTGCCTTCAGGGTTGGAGAACCCTGAGATGCCTCCTACCCCAGGAGATATGGGATTTCAAAAAGAGCATCAAAGTAGAGTTCAGGGCATGTAAGAATCCACCCCCCCCCCACCTTACCACCACTTCTTGATTTCTGTCCTTACTTTCATAGATTTTTATATGGCATCACAGAGGAATGGTCCAGAATTTAAGGTGGACACAAAGCAGCTTTCTCGCAGTGGCCAGAGGATCTCTGGGGTGGTGCAGATCTCATGGGTTAGGAGACAGACTGGGATGGAGAACACGCTTTACCCTGCCCAGCTATATGGTGTTAGTCAAGTTACTGAGCCCCCAGAAGCCTCCATTTCCGCATTTGGAAAATGGGGCAAATGATGTTGTATTAGTCTCCTCAGACTGGGTGGTTAAACAATAGAAATGTATTGTTTTACAATTCCCAAGGCTGGAAGTCTAAGGTCAAGGTGCGAGCATGGTTGGATTCTGATGTGAGCCCTTTTCTCAGCTTGCAGATTGCCACCTTCTCACTGTGTCTTCCCATCGTTTTCCTCAATGGGCACGTGTGGAGAGAGAGAGAGAGAGAGAGAGAAAATGCTTCCTCTTCTTATAAGTACACAAATCTCCTCATGAGGACCCCCCCCCCCCAGGACCTCCTCGGTCCCTATTACAGTAGCCTCCCACTCATCTGTGTTTTGGCTTTCCAAGGCTTCGCTTACCCACCATCCACCACAGCCCAGAAGCAGATAATCCTTCTTCTGACTTGTCATCTGAAGGTCAGTAGGAGCATAACACTATGTCACAACACCTGTGTCATTCCCCTCACTTCGTCTCCTCATAAAGACATATTTATCATCTCATCACCAAAAGAAGAGAGGGAAGATATTTTGAGAGAGAGGCCACATTCACGTAACTTTTATTACAGTATTTTGTTATAATTGTTCTATTTTTTTAGACTTTTTTATTTCAGAGAGAAACAGAAAGAGAGAGCATGAGTAGGGGGAGGGGCAGAGGAAAAAGGAGAAAGAGAATCCTCAAGCAGACTCCCCACCGAACGCAGAGGCTGATGCTGGGCTCAATCCCAGGACCCTGAGATCATGACCTGAGCCAAAATCAAGAATCGGATGCTTAACTGATTGAGGCACCCAGGCGCCCCAAATTGTCCTATTTTTTATCAGTTATTGTTGTTAATCTCTTATTGTGCTTAATTTGTAAATTAAACTTTATCGTAGGTGTGTACGTATAGGAAAAAACATAGCATACATAGAGTTTGCTACAATCTGGAGTTTCAGGCATCTACTGGGGGTCTTGGAATGGATTCCCTGCAGATAAGTGGGGACTACTGTCCCTCCCAAAGTCCCCATCTCCAAATACTATCACACTGGGGTTAGGACTTCAACATATGCTGTGAAGGTTACAGAGAGAGTCCCTGGCCAATAGCAGGCATTCCAATGTTAGCTCCCTTGCTCCGTCCATCAGTAAGTGAATAGTGAACATTAAAACTGGGGCCCCTGGGTGGCTCATTCAGTTAAGCATCTGCCTTCAGCTCAGGTCATGATCCCAGGGTCCTGGGATCGAACCCCCATAGGGCTCCTTGATCAGCTGGGAGCCTGCTTCTCCCTCTCCCTCTGTCTGCCACTCCCTTGCTTGTGCTCTCTCTGTGTCAAATAAATAGAATCTTTAAAAAACATTAAAACTTGGCTCTGTCGGAGACAACACAAGTATCCACCAGGAGGGAATTAGTTAAATAACCAGTTGAACTAGCCACACAAATGCAGTGGATACCATGAGGCCATAAAAAGGAATACACCATTCTGCGTGTGCACTGACCACAAGCAGTCTTCAGCAGACGTCATCAAGTCAGTAGGCAAAGGTACCGAATGGCGCACATGGTGTAAGACAAGGAGGAAGAAGGACGTGTATTTGAATTTGCTTATATTTAGATGGAAGGATAGATCAGTTTCCATCTTATATCTCGTGACAACTTCCAGAAACCAGATGTGTAGGATCAGGAAGACCTGTTAAGCAGATCGGACCCCAGGGTTGTGCGACAGCCCTCACCCTGTGTAGAGTGGGCGAGGCCAGTGCTCTCTGTCTTTCCCACTTCCCCAGGAGTACCTGGGGATGCAGGTCCTTCTGCCCCAGGTTCATTTCCTCTGGTGACACCGCAGCAGGGAGAGCTCCTGAAATGGCAGCTCCTGGAGTGAGGAAGCCCTGGGGAACCCCTGGGTGTCAGGGGAAGCACCCTCTGTTGGTACCTCATAGAGAGAGCTCCCAAAATGCGTTTTCGGCTTTCCACCAGTCGGGCACACTAAAAATTTCCATTGGAAAATGCCTGAGAAGCCCTCAAGATTAGGGCTTCTCAATCTCAAAGTGCACTCACATCTCCTGGGGATCCTGTTAAAATGCAGATTCCTCTTCAGTAGGTCCGGGATGGGGCCTGAGAGTCGGCATGCTCCCGGTGACTCCCATGCTGCTGGCCCGTCCTTCTCAGCTTAGGGGTGGAGGCAAGAAGCCCCACGGGACAGAAGCTTCACCACAGATTTCACATCCCATCTCTGGCCTCTCTGCTGAGGGGGCATTTTTCCTACTGAGTCAGCATGTCCTGAATTCCAGGACCCCTTTTAAAGGAAAAAAACCCTGCGCTTTTGGTCTCAAGAATGTGCCTTATTCTCCATTCTTTATAGACTATAGACTTTTAGCCTATTCTAAAGTCTTATTCTATAAAAATGTCTTTCAACTGCTAATTATTACCCCAAGGGAAAAGTTCTTTTTTTAAAACTGGTGAGATGTTTTTTACTATCAGTGAAACAAAAGCACAAAATTAAAAATTCTCATAGAAGAATGATGTTAATTTCCATACAAACACAGAAAACTCTCTAAGATATCTTTTTAAGAGATAAAGTCAATACAGATAAATATAGTATGCTCCATGAATGTTTTTAAAAACTCAAACTCGGGATGCCTGGGTGGCTCAGTCGGTTAAGCATCTGCCTTTGGCTCAGGTCATGATTCTAGGGTCCTGGGATCAAGCCCCATGTCGGGCTCCTTGCTCAGAGGAGAGTCTGTTTCTCCCTCTCCTTCTGCCTCTCCCCTACTTGTATGCTCTCTCTCTCTCTGACAAATAAATAAATAAAATCTTTCAAAAAAAACCCAAAAACTCAAACTCATCTGTATATGTCTGGGAATATACAGGAAGGTGTGTGTGTGTGTGTGTGTGTGTGTGTATGTACCATAAAGAAAAGACCTAGGACAATGCACACAAGTTCCTAACAGTGGTTACCTTTTGGGAGCAGAATGGGATTAACCAATGATTAAAAGAGACTTTGGCTTTATCTGTAATATTTTTAATTTTTTTTACAATGAGAATGTATTTGCTAATTATTTATATAATTAAAATAAATACTTAAAACAGCAAAAAAATTTTTTCTCATAGAACTTGTATTCCCCCCATGTAAATTTGCAGACCCCAGTTCAAGAACACTCCACTTCCCCCCACCCTGACTTCGCAATGGCTCAGCTCTCTTCTCTCCCTCCCCATCATCCCATTATACAGTGTGGTATAGGAGAAATAACAGGGGCTCTGGAGCCACACAAACATGGCTTTAATTCAAGGGAAGTCAATTTACCCCCTACAGTCTAGGTGACCAAGGTGATAAGTTACTTAACCTCTCTGAGTTTAAACTCTTCACTGATCAAATGCAGGTGATAGCTCAAATATCACTCCCTTTCTGACCATCCATCTTCCCTCATCTCACCCTGGTCTGGGCCAGGATTATCTATTGTGAATTCTCCTGGAAGCGTTTCTTCCCTTTAGAGCCCTCTCTCAGATTATAATTTCACATGCATTGACTGACCAAGGTCCTCTTCCTCCACTGGACTATACACTCCTTGCAGCAGATTCTACGTAGCTCCTTGCTAACCATTGCTTTCCCCATAGCTAGCATAGTGATGGGCACCTAGTAGAGGCTCAATAGATAGACAGTTAATACATGAATGAATAAATAACCTATTTTACCAGATTATTAGGAAAGGTAATTGTGGTATATTAAAGATAGCTGCAAATTTCATGCCATTCTATGCCCCTTCAATCTGGACCAGTCCCATTATTCACATTGGTCAATGTGATGAAGTGAACATGACACTGAAATTTGTGAGTTTGGATCTCAATCGATTTGCAGTTTCCACTTTTGTATACTTGGTATTCTTCTTGGAACCCAGCACACCTGCTGTGAGAAGCTCACGTGTATAAAGAGGCCATGTGAAGGAGAGCTGAGAACCCAGGGGCTACAACTCTGGCTGAGCTCCCAACCAATAGCCACTGTCAACCTCAGCCACATGAGTGAGCCACCAAGGACCCACAGCACCAGGGGAGCCTCCAGATGTCTGTAGTCACCACCAGGAACACATACAGCAGGAGATTCACTCATGTGAGCCCAGCCAACACACAAAATAGTGATAGATAATAAATAGGATTGTTCTAGGTCATTAAGTTACAAAACAACAGATAACTACAACGGATGTAAAAACCCTGGCTCCGAGTGGAAGATCCATCAATTAATAGCAGTCTTCTTTCCTCTCCAACTACATATTTCAATCTGAAAAACCTCCTCCCTGGTCTCACTTCCTGTTACTTCTTCTCCCCATAGTTCTCCTATTTGGCACCCTCAATTAAGTCTTTTCTATCACTCATGGCCCAGTTGTAATCCCACCACTGACACCATGAAGTTTTCTTATCATCCCTCTGGATGTCTGGCTTTCTTTGGAGGAGCTTCCCTGACATTGGTAAAGGCTCATGACCCCAAAGAGCATTGCCTACGGATTCCTTTACTTGTTAAATGTGACTTCTTTAAAGACATAACCATTGTAAATTATATGCATTTAACATGAGAACACCTAAGCACATAAAACAGTGAATAACAAAATCAATAGTAATGCAGTAATAGTAAGGGACTTTAACACACCACTTACATCACTGGTCAGATTATCCAAACAGATCAAGAAGGAAAGAGTGGCTTTGAATGACACATTGGACCAGATAGATTTACAGATATATTCAGAACATTCCACCCTAAAAGAGCAGATTACTCATTCTTTTTAAGTGCACATAGAACATTCCCTAGAATTCCCAGAATAGATCACATATTAGGCCACAAAACAAGTCTTGATAAATTCAAGAAGATCGAAGTTATACCATGCATCCTTTCTAACCACAATGCTATGAAACTAGAAATCAAACACAAGAAAAATTCTGGAAAGAGTACAAATATATGGAGATTAAAAAGCATGCTACTAAACAATGAATGGGTCATCCAAGAAATCAAAGAGGAAATCAAAAAATACATGGAGACAAATGAAAATGAAAACACAATTGTCCAAAATCTTGGGGATGTGACAAAATTGTTCTAAGAGGTAAGTTTATAGCAAAACAGGCCTACCTCAAGAAGCAAGAAACATTTCAAAGAAACAACCTAACTATACACCTAAAGGAGCTAGAAAATGAACAAACAAAACTCCAAAACAGCAGAAGGAAAGAAATAATAAAGATTAGAGCAGAAATAAATGGCATAGAAAATAAAAAAGACAAACAAAACAAAACAAAAAACAATAGAACAGATCAATGAAACCAGGAGCTGGTTCTTTGAAAAGATAAACAAAATTGAAAAACTTTTAGCCAGACTCATCAAAAACAGCAACAACAACCACCACCACCACAAAAGAAAACAAAAAGAGAGAGAGAGAGAGAAGGAGATAGGATTCAAATAAAATCAGAAATGAAAGAGGAGAAATAACAACCAACACCACAGAAATACAAAGGATTATATATGAATATTATGAAAAATTATATGCCAACAAATTGGACAACCTAGAAAAAAATGTGTCAATTTCTAGAATCATACAACCTCTCAAGATGAATTGAGAAGAAACAGAAACTGTGAACAGACTGATGAAATTGAATCAGTAATCAAAACACTCTCAACAAACAAAAGTGCAGGGCCAGATCGCTTCACAGGTGAATTCTACCAAACAGAAGACATGAATAGATTTTTCTCCAAAGAAGACATACAGATGGCCAACAGACACATGAAAACATGCTCAGCATTACTCATCATCAGGGAAATACAAATCAAATACAAATCAAAACCACAACGAGATATCACCTCACAAACGTCAAAATGGTTAAAATCAAAAACACAAGAAACAAGTGTTGTCAAGGATGTGGAGAAGAAGGAACACTTGTGCACCATTCATGGGAATGCAAACTGGTGCAGCCACTCTGGAAAACAGTATGAAGTTTCCTCAAAAAATTAAAAATTAGAAATAGAACTACCATGTGATCCAGTAATTGCACTACTGGGCATTAATCCAAAGAATATGAAAACTAATTCGAAAACTAATTCAAAAGGATACATGCACCCCTATGTTTATTGCAGCATTATTTATACTAGCCAAATTCTAGAAGCAACCCAAGTGTTCATCATTAGATGAATGGATAAAGAAGAGGTGGTATATGTGTACGTGTGTGTGTATATATATACATACACATATATATATATACACACACACACATATATGTATATAAGTATATATGTATGTGTGTATGTGTATATACATATATACATGTATGTATATGTATATATGTATGTAGGTACAATGGAATATTATTCAACCATAAAAAAGAATGAAATCCTGCTTTTGCAATAACGTGGATGGATCTAGAGGGTATAATGTTGAACAAAATAAGTTAGAGACAGACAAATACCATATGATTTCACTCATATGTGGAATTTAAGAAATAAATCAACAAAGAAAAAGAGACAACCAAAAAAACAGACTTAACTCTAGAGAACAAACAGAAGTCTACCAGAGGGGAGGTGGGGGGGTTGGGTGAAATAGGTGAAGGGGATTAAGAGCACAGTTATCGTGATGAGCACTGAGTTATATATAAATAGTTGGATCACTATATTATACACCTGAAACTAATGTTACCACTGTATGTCAACCACGCTGGAATTAAATTTTTTAAAAAATGTGACAAACGTCACTGCTTTATTCCCTAGTGTACATACATCCTTGAGGGAAGCGACCAGAGCACTCAACATCTTCATTTGCTTGTAGCTGGTGCCCACAAGTACTTGTACTTGGCAGCCTTCACCAGGAAAGGATTATCTGGCGACCTGAGGATGGTGGATGGTAGCACTGAACTAATCGGGCTTCGTTTCCCATCAGAAACCTGAGGTCAGTGAGTCACTGACTAGTTTGCTTCCTGGACCTTAATCTCTCACACTTCCCACATTTACGCCCTGCAGGGAAGGATAAGGAACCCTGAAGCTCACATATCAGAAACATGCAAGGTCTGGATAAATCCACAAACGGATTAAACTAGAGTAACCAGAATGGTGCATTGTCCAGCATTCTCCTCACATTCCTCTAGAACAGTAAGGAAGGTCATGCTCACTCCTGCCCTGTGTTGAGAGGTTGAAGGTTGACATCAGCTACCACAATTTTTCCTGAATAGGTCACACACGCCTTTATTAGAATTTTCTGGTATTCTCTTTTGAACTTTGTGTAAATTTGATGTCACTGAATATCTTCATGAAAGTTCCTGTTGGACAGTGGCCATAGTTGCTGACATGTCAGGGAATCCAGGACTCCGCTTCATCTTGTCAGTGCTGTGACTTCTGTCCCTTCTCCCAGAAGGCTCCCTGAGGGGCTGGAGGGCTCGGGTGGGTTCTAACACACCCACAGGCATCCCTGGTACCTCAAACTAATTGTTCTTTTGCCATATGTCAGACATGCTGGATATCGTGGATACAGAGGGGAAAGAACATAGTTCCTGTCGCTAAGGAGCTTGAGTCTGGTGGGAAGCCACACATGTCCCCAAACAGTATGAAACAGGAGCCGTTTTCATCTCACACTGCCAGGGCTGCGTGTCCAAGTGGAGGGCACAGAACCATGGGGTCGAACCGGAGTCTCCCCTCAACTCCTAACTGAGTCCAACTGGTGTCCTCTCAAGTGCCCACCCCAGACACTGAGAAGGCTGTGGCCAGGGTCGGGGTTGAGGGTGGGGGAGGCAAGAAGCATCAAAGCTGGGGACCAGAAGGATTGCAGGGACCATCCTGAGTCTTCATGTGAGCTCACTGAATTTAAACAGGGCCCCTCACAGGAGCTGGTGGAGACGCAGAGCGCAGCAGCTCACCTGTGCGCAGTCCCAGTGCGGAGCGTGGGGTAGTGAGGACGGCTGAAGGACTCGCCTCTCCCACGCCCGCAGGAGTGGGGCAGGCCAGCGTCCTGATGGCCCAGGAGCACTCTGGTCCCACACTTGACTGTGGCAACGATTCGACAACTCCTGTTGTCGATTCGACAACGATTCATACTCCTGTCCTGATGGAAAGCTCCCTGCATGGCACTGAAAATTAAGAATCTCTGATTTTCTACTTTTGTTTGTTTCAGTTTCCTCTCTTATGGTTTCCGACTCTTTTCCTTTTCGCCATTATTTTATTTTACATTTTTATGGTAATTTGTCTCAGGCAAGAAATAGATAAACAGAGAGGAAGGGAGGGAGCTGTGATAGATACACAGACAGATATTGATAGGTGAATGGATGGATGGTTGGATAATAGCTGCTAGCTGCCACGCAGAGAAGAGGTAGGGGAAGAGCAGACGAAAACAAGAGACTCAGCGTGACAACTCTGTGACCTTGTGTTCACCCCCAGCTCTGCCCCTCAGGAACTTTCCTGAGCATTGAGCTCTTGGAGGCAGCTGAAGCCGCCCACGGCTGCATGCCAGGCTCAGCCTTCCCATCGGGCATGCAGGCAGCCCAAGTACGTTCACAATGAAAGCAAACAAGGAACCAGCCAAGGATCAGCTCCTAGGAGTTGGGCAAATCCTGGCTTCGGGACTGGCTCCCAGCAGCCTGACTGGTGGAGATGGAGAGCTGAAACCAAAAACTGAAGGTCCAGTCTCCAGAATCACAGACTCTCACAGCTGCATGGTGACCGGTCCCAGGGACGTGGTGTGATTTTGCCTGGGTCATGATATGTGCTGCTATTTCACTATGTTGGTCACACGCAAACACAAATCCGGGTGGTTTCCTGATGATGTCCTGAATTCTCAAGTACATTGTACAAGCATGAGCTCTGGTTTGGGGTCTTGAGCTAATGTTTTATTCTGTGTTTAACAAATGCCTGTTGGGTCAAAGAGCACCTGCATAAACCAATAATATACAGACCTCTGCATTCCCCAATCCCGAACAAATTAGACTTTTAATCTTTTAAAGTCACAATAGAGTTGGTTTTCGTATTTCAAAATCTGAGTTTTTATATTTTAGGACTTTCCGTATTGCTAACCTAGCCTCTCTCACACTCCACCCCTTCCTCTCCCAAGGGGTCTCCCGTCCCCACTCCTAAGTCTCTGTAGTCGTAACATTTATTACCCAAGCACTTGCTTAAAGTTATTGATTTTCATGGACTTCATGATTTGAAAGTTTTTGTCTTGGGTGACAAATTATATTTATTAAGAAATAACTTCTTTCCCAAGACGTGGTTGGTTAAAAATGATGCCCAAATTCTTTCTCCATCCCTTGGACTGATGCTTTGATTGGACCAACAGGATAGAGTGAAAGTGAACTTGTGAAATTTCCAGATAAGCCCTCAAAAAGCCTTGTAGCTTCCACTTGTACTGTCTTGGAATATTGTTGTCCCTGTAAGCCCAGGCTCTCCTGCTGGAGAACCCATGAATAGCCCCAGCTAACTAATAGATGCGCACATGAGGCCATCTTTGACCAGCCTGAGTACACCCTCCAGATGGCCGCAGCCACGTGAGTGACCCCAGACAAGACTAGTAGAACTCCCCAACTGAGCCCAGACCAAATGGCAAAATCTTGAGCCCAGATACACTGGTTGCTTTATGGCACTAAATGTTGGGATGGTGTGTTATGCTGTGATACTAGATAACAGGTAGAGAAACTGTCACCAGAAGTGAGGTACCAATGTAAAAAAAACTGCAAGAATATGGCATCATCTTTGGGACCAGGCAGGCTGAGTCTGGAAAAGCAATGAGGAGGCTGTCAGCAAGGTTTGGGGGAAAGGCAGACGCTGGGAAACCACTGAGGAGATTCTTCTTTGAGGTCAGAAAATAGGTGGCATGTTATGTAGCAGAGGAACAATGGGGGACAATGTCACACGTGGCAACTGGGAAAACAGAAAATGTAGAAAATAGAAAATGTATTTAATACACTTGTGGCTCTGGGCAACAGCAGTCCATGTGGAAAGCTGAGGGTCAGTGGAATGTTTTTGCCGAATAGAAAAAGATACTGCAAAAGAGAGGTGAACCAGAAGAAACCGTGGGTTTGCAAACAGAATTCAGAGTGAATACAGAAGACCCAGGACTTACGAGGTTGGAAAATAAAACCCAGCCAAAGAAGAGGGTACCGACCCTGACAAGGCCAAGAGCAGGAGGTCTGCCTCAGAATGAGTGTGCAGGTGTGGCTTGGGAATATCAGGTTCATGGGAAACCCACAGAGTCTTTAAGAGAATTGTCCTGGCAGAAGCACCGCCAGTTTCAACTAACAGCGTCTGAGTTGGGTCAAATGTGAGAGATCGCCACACCCCCAAATTTCTATGGGCAGAAAGCAGACTGAGAGAGGGGCTGAACTACCACCATGGAGCCTTTTTATGGAAAAGTAAATACTTCTCAGCATATTATGAGTCCAGAGAGCTGAGCCAAGAGCCTGGAGAGCAGTGAGAGCCAGTCCTGGGGCACGGGAAGAGGCCCCAGTCACGGAACCTCCTCGCCCCCTGAGCCCAGCTGGACCTCAGAAATGCTGTGTGTGTGCACCTGACTGCCAGGGGCCCCAACCTTCCCCCTTTTAACATGAGGGCATGTTTACACTGTTAGATGTTGGGAAGTGAGGAGGAGGCAATTCGCTTTTGAGCTCCTAAGTCTGAAGATCAAGAGAAACTACATCTGAGGAGCTGCTTCCTAGGAGCCTCACATGTCTGTGGCCCTGCTCCAGAGCACGAGTCCAGTGCCCTATGGGGTGAGCCTTCGGGGACTCTCCGACTCCGTGAGTGCTGTTCATGTGTGTGGGCGATGTAAGTAATTACGGCCAAAGAGCCACAGGGGGTGGATTAAAAATAGCCACGAATTCTTTGCAGCAACTCCCATCGAGAGGAGCTTCTGTCCCCACCCTTTGAATCTGGCCCAGCCCTGTGACCTGCTTTAATTAATAGAAAGCGCTGGAAATGACACTGTACAAAACTTCCAGGAGAGGCTATGAGAGACCTTGCACCTTGCACTCCTGCTCCCGTGGAAGCTGCTGCTGGTGCCGCCCTGTAGGAACCCCAGGCTCACCTGGCCACATGGGGCAGAGCCAAGGCTGACTTCCAGACCCAAGGCCCCTGGAGACGACCCAGCAGACGGCCACAGCTGCGCGAGTGACCCCAGGCGAGAGCATCAGAAGAACCGCCCAGCCCATCTCAGCCCAGATTGCTGAACCAAGGGGTTCAAATAAACAGTGGAATTTGAGCAAATACATTGTTGTGCTTTAAAAATAGTCGTTATTTGAAAAACCAAATAGTTATTATTTGAAACTGCTAAATTATAGACTGCTCTATTATATGACAAAAGATCATTAAGACACAAGAAAACAACCCTCGTTGTCACAATGGAAATCATAGAACGCAAAGAAACAGGATGCTGTTGTTGGCTCGTGTAGGATTTCGCCTAGGTCCCCGTTCCGCTCCCAGGGGACGCCCGAGACTCCGGGGAGCCCCGGAGGGAATCACCACCTCACTCTCTTCCCTCAGATCCCAAGGTGTTGCTAATGGGGCCTGAAGGCACCACCGGTCTCGGGTCTGGAAGCCTGGGCATGCTGGGAGTGTCAAACTGAGACGTGCAAGAAGTCACCATCTGAAGCCATGCTTCCGGAACTTTAACGTCCCAGCGAGTCACCCAGCGACCTCGTTAAAATGCAGATTTCCCCGGAGAGTCTGCTTTTCTAGCAGGCCCCCAGGGGATGCCGGGGCCACGGGTCCACAGCCAAAGAGCAACCGTCTCAGCCCCACGACGTGTTAAGAGTCGCCTGCGGAACTTCGCAAAATGCTGATGTCTTGCTCCCCTTCCCCGGAAATTCCAACTTAATTGGTCTGGGGTGTAGACTGGGATGGGATTTCTGAACCTTCCTCGGTCATTCCAATGGACAGCCTAGGTGGAGGACGCCCTGTGTGAATGGATTGGTCCTGGCACTTTGGAAAGGGGGCGCCAGGCTTGCAGCCAGCTGTGGCCACATCTGTGAGGACAGCACCTGACCTCCCCTCCCCTGCGAAGGAGCCACATTCACCCTTTCAGTGTAGTTGGAACCAGCCAGAAGGCTGCCGGAAGCAGCTGGCTGCGCGGCCAAACCACGTGCCCTGAATGAAGTGGAACTCGGGGCTCAGAGCACAGATGCGCTTGCACAGCCGTGTGACCTCAGCCCCAGCTCCGAGCCTCCCCGCCTCACCTCTTTACTCATGGAGAGCATCTTCAGGCCGTCTTGTGGGGCTGGTAGGCTGGTGAGAGGCAATGTCCGCCACGTACGGGGCTCCATGACTGACTCAGTAATGGGGAGCTCTTACTCATAAACGCAGAAGCAAGGAAGCCTGGACAACCAGCGACAGAGCAATTGAGAGGGGCTGAGAGCTGGGGTCAGTGCTTGCCAACATGAAATAGCCAGACTGGAAGAGATCCTTTCTGGGAAATTCCAGGTTCTTCCATTATCTGTGATCACTTTCGGTGTATTACCTACTTCTACTCTGCAAGAGAGCCAGGACCTGCACGACTGACTTCTTTCCTTTGAGAGGCTCCAAATGTGAAAAATGAAATAACCCAGAATGCGAAACCCCCTTTGGAATGTCCTTTTTCTCTGTTTTGGGGTGAAAGAAACTCATTTTAAAAAACAAAACAAACTTCATTGTATCAGGGAAAAGGTGGAATAAATCACATCAACAGGAAGCTCAGAGAGAAGGATTTATTTGTTCATGTTAAAAAGGCAACTTTGTAAGCAATTCTTGTGAGGTTTGGCTTCGCTCCACTGCTCCCAAAATATTAAGGTCTGTCTCTTGAGCAAGACAAACAATTCCAGCACCGGGGACCTTCCAGACATTGGGTTGTTTTCGGTTTCATAGGGAGTGCATCGTAGGAGGTTTGGTTGGTGGTGGTGACCATATTGAGAGGGGGTGGGGAGAGAGAGAGGGCAAGAGAGAGAGAGAGAATGGCAAGGAAAAGTAGATTAAAGAAAAGGAGATGACTGTAAATGGGACTCTCCAGAGTCTGGGAGATGGGGCTCCTGTACCTCAGCCCCCCCTTCCTCACCATACTGTCGTTTTCCTGCTCTCCCGTTCCTGTCTTCCCTCATACCTCTATGTTTTAAATTACAAAAGTCTCCAATATTGCATATGTCTAAAAGTAGAAGGTGAATATCCCTCTTCCTACCTCAGTATGTATAAGGACCACTGACGTTAAAAACACAGGTTAAAAAGCACATATTCCTGGGACCCACCCCCAGAGGGTCTGATTTCCCGGATCTGGAGAAGGTCTGAGAAGCTTCACTTACAGCAAGCCCCCCGTCCACCCCAGAGATTCTGATGCGAGTGGCCACTGAGCTTGGCTTGAAGATGAGCTACTTTGAGCTAACTAGTGCTGACAGGTTGGCATGTGCCTTTCACACTTACCAGTGTGCACACAAGCATACATGTGCTGCATGACATGGGAAATACACACACAATACAGAATGACAGACACAGGACTGCACTACGTAGAGCAAATATTTCTCCCTGCTCCCCACACAGCCGTGAGTCAGGGCACCCATCGGTCAGAAAACCAGCATTTTACTAGACAAATTAAGAGAAGGTTTAGAACATGCTTGTAGACTGCTTTCTGCACTTCTAGACTTTGTGCCCTCTCTACCTTGCAAAACCTGCCCACACAGAGTCAAATAAAGCCACGCCTCATTGCCAATGACCTTCTAGACAGTCTGTCTGGTCTTTGTCTGCAGCCGGAGATAGATAAGCCTTTCTGATGCCCTACAAACAGCCTTTAACCTACTCCCGGTGGTCATGAATATTTTGTGGTGAGCAAATACCCTGATGCATGTGCTCTGTGCCATTCAGAATACCATGACTGATTCTCTGATAGAACAGACTCCATCGCCTCCCCTCCCCCTCACTGAGGACTGTGGAAAGAGCAAAGGTCTTGATGTCAAACAGGCTTAAGGTCAACTTGACTCTCCCTTTTACCAGTTGTATACATTCGGGCAAGTCAATTAATCTCTGAACCTCAATTCTCTCATCTGTTAAATGGGCATAACAACACTTTATTCATAGTAATGCCATGAGGGTTAAATTGAATGACACAGAGAGAACTTTATGCACAGTAATATTTCAGCAAACTCATCTATTCAGCAAGTATTTGTGTGCCTGTTTATTGCACCCCGCTGCATTGCTTAGCCAGACTCTAGTTTCCTTCACTGTGAGCAGTGTTGGACATGGCCCCAAGGGCTGGCATGGGGGCAGTGAGTGAGCAGAGCTGACAAGCATGCCCGTCTTGATGGAGCTCACATTCCAGTGGTGGCTGTCATTGTCATCATTATTTCATGGCTGTCTACCATAATGACGCTGTAAATTAATTTTATCTTTGTGATAGAAGTAAGTGATGAGTCAGATGACTGGGCAAGATACTCAGGCAACTTCTCTCAGCACTGGGGTCTAGGCGTGTCTCCACCTTATTGGGATCCGTCACACACAATTCAGGTTTATGTGTATGAACTTTTATTTATTTACTTATCTTTATTTTAAGTAGGCTCCACGCTGGGGCTTGAACTCAAGACCCTGAGATCAAGACCTGAGCCAAGATCAAGAGTCGGAGAGCTTAATGGACTGGGCCACCCATGCGCCCCATGTGTATAACCCTTTAGATAAATGGCTATATATAAATTGGTCCTACACCCATCAAAGTGGTCAGCTCCTTCAAGGGGAAAGTGAGACATGCTCGTCTTTCTTAGTTAAGTGACTGCTGAAGGTGTTACCAACAGTCTTTTAACACCAAATTCCAGACCAGCCAGCTGAGGCTGCCCACATGGTCAACTGAAATCCTGAAGCCAAATCATGCCCACTAGGGGGATGTTTCCTGGGATGGAGTGGTTCGTTTTCCTGCATAAATTTCAGATTGTTGAGTATGCATTCAAGAAGTTGTTGCGTCCAGAAGATTTCAGAAGAAAACCCAAGAGATACTCAGGACTCCAAAAAAATGGGGAACATTTTTGGGGGGTAGTGAAAGCCAGGAAAAAGAATTTTTTAAACTGTTTCAAAGACTCTGTTATTTCAGGGTTTTTTTGTCTGTGGTAATGACTAACTGTAAACCAGTCACAAGTGACAGAGAAACTGAGAGACAAATCCAAACACAGTAAGTTTAGACGCTATGTTATATGCAATGTATCTAACAAACCCCTTGATGGGAAGAAAGATACATACAATTTTTACCCAAAGGAAATCTGTTCCTTCCCACTAAATAAATGTGGGATAAATACTAAAAGAATATTGGCTTGAAGGGAGGTTACTTTTGTAGTTGCCCAGAAACCTTCATGCCTGGGTCCAGTCCTGCTGGGTTGAGGTTCTGTCTGCGTGGCATAAGGGTCGCATTGGATGGGATTAGGTCCTCACTCATGTATTAATTTAAAAAAGGTTAACCCAGTGTTTGCGCCCTTCTTTATTAATTAAAATCAAATTTATCGAGCACTTATGTTATAGGAGGTACTAGGAATACAAAAACGAGTAAGCCCCACTCAGCCCTCCCTGAGCTCAGAGTCAAGGGAAGCGACAAGTACAAAACAGTGTGTGCAGGACTCAGTTAAAACCCAGGAAGGCCTGCCGGGGAACGGAACAGAGGCAGCCCGGCCGATGCGTTACTTAGCCAGACCTCCCTTCCCACCACCACCCGTCGAGTGCCATGTTCTCTATCAAGGAGGAAAGCCAGCAGGGCGGCCACAGTGGCAGGAGTAGAAGGCTCTCCGGGTCTGTGAAGGATGGGCCCTGAGACGAGAGGAGACCTCCCTCTCCTGGCAGCGCTCTAGTTCTAGACCAGAGGTTGTACACTTTTTCTGTAAAGGGCCAGAGAGTAAATGTGTTTACCTCTGTGGGCCACATGGTCTCTGTGGCAAGCAGTCACCTCTGCCCACGAAAGCAGCCTTAGACACAGGTCACCAAATGGCCCCGAAGGAGTCCCAGTGGAACAGCGTTTAGAAAAGCAGGCAGCGGGCGGTGGCACCGAGGGGCTTGGCTGTGTGCTGTCCTGGGCCCGTTTATCTGCTGCTGCAGGTGCCCTTGGGGAGCATATGCTTCTGAAGGAGGAGGGCAGAACTTCCTCCATCCCTCTCTCCCAGATCTCAAGAGTCCCCTTGTGTCTGGCTTTCATTCTGCCGTCAGCTTTCACTAGCCGTCTAACTTTGGGCAAAGCATGAGCCCTGCTCTGTGAATGCAGATAAAAATACCATCTGCTGCTAGTCAGAGGGCGAAACTCACGTCAGCTTTCCTCCCCCATCCCTCGCCAGCACCCCACAGCCTCGCCTTCCCTCCTCCTCCGTAAGAAATGGGCCCGGAAGATGCTGGTTGTCAGGCCGTGAGGCCAAATTACCATCTGCCCTGGAGTAGCCCTTGATTCAGAAGGAACTTTGCAAACATCAAGAGACTATTTTTCTAAAACCTGTTTTAAAAAAAAATCCCAGGCACAATGAAAGCACATTGTGCTCTTCAGTGTTTGCTTTTAAGAAGTGTTTTTCCACTGGTGTTTTAACTGAAGGGTTTTGTTTCTTCCTTCATTTCTCCTAGCGGTTCTTGGCCCCAGAGCCCACATACCGACATTTCACCCTTTCCTCACTTGCATGGCTAAGACTTCGCTGCCCTTGGGAGTTGGCCAAGCAACCAAATAACTTCTGTCTCCTGTGTCTCAAAATCCTCAAGGCGGTGCAAGCTGCATTTTTCCAGGACTTTGCTGGGATGCCAAAGTGATGATGTCACAGCCCAGGCAGCCTGCCGGCCCCCTTCATTTCCTGTTTCTTTCCTCCTGACAGACTCATGAATCATATCGGCTTTATCACTGGACTCCGAGCTCATTTCCCTGTTCCACAAACGTTTGGAGTTCTAGGAGATGGGAGCCAAGTGTAATCAAAACATGAAGTCCCGAGTTGCTTTTTCCTTGCAAAACTGGAACGCATGTTCTCCTGTCTTGAAAGAAAGCACAGCATCTGGCTTAATTTGGAGTTTTCTGGCCACACACTCTGCTCCCTGGGTCAGACAGTGATGATCTCATCTGAAAAGCTGGGCACTCCCTGCGCCAGAAGCGGGCGAGGTCCCGGGCAAGGTGGCAGTGGGACACTTGCATGTCCAGCCTAGGCACTTGGGGGGTGTGGGCACGAGGGGGATGGTTTTCACAAAAGCCAATCCAGCAGCATGTATGCCCTTGACCAATACAGAAGCAACCTGTGATCATGTTTAGCCATTGTCCCTTGCCACGTTTCTCCTCCGGGTCTCCGCCACAGCATCTCCACGCCCCTGCCCTCCAGAAAAAGTGTTGGTAGGAAGGGGGACGTCTATCCAAGTATTTAGACCCATGAGTTTGAAACTAACACACTGATGACTCGTAAATATGAAGATGGACCAGGGAGGGTCAGAAGCGGGAATCATTCCCATACTCGGCCACCTGGAAGGTGCTCACCTGCTTGCAATCCCATATTACTCCATTTATTCAGCACTCGTGTGACAGGCTCGACTCGAAGGGTTTATTTCATTTCGTCTTCATAACAGCCCCATGAGGTGGATTCAATTGCTCTTGCCATAGCACAGATAAGGAAACTGAGGAACTAAGAGGTAACTTGACTAAGGTCACATGGTTAGCAAATGCCAGAGCCCGTCTTGATGCTGAGGATTCACCCACCTGTGGGTGTCTGTGTGCCATGTGATATGAGTATAATATTACAAATATATTTAAAATTAAAATTAAAATTTTAAATTATTATTTTAATAAATGAAATTTAATAATTGTATGATTTAATAAATAAAATTTATTAATTTTTATTTATATATTACATATTTATTTTATTCAATTATATTATATATTAAATAATGTCTATTAAATTTATTGATTTATATTTATATAAATATAACATAGATTATATATAAATTTATTTAAATTATTTAATAAATAATTTAATGAATAAAAATATTAAAAATATTTTAAAATGCATGTACGTATTTCAGAAATTCCATCTATATTGTAGTGCAATAATAGTTGGTGCGATGAGATCTGACATTATGTTTATTAGAGCCACATTGGTGTGGTGTGAAAATACACAACTTAGTACATACACAATGTAAATATGCTTTATGCACATAGTATTACAATCTAGCACTCCAGGAGCCTCTGCGTCACAGACTGGGATCCTGGGTTGAAAGATCTCATCCCAGTTCTGATTCCATGCACTGGCTGGTCTGGGTTACATAATACTTTGACCAAATCATGCTGACTATTTTCTACAAATGTTGGTTAGGTCAGGCTTGTGCACATTGAACTGGCATTCTTGCAACTTCTTTGGACAGTAGCCATTTTGAGAAAGATTGTGACCATTGAATTCTGACTCTCCCAGCACCTGTCTAGGTGGAGGAGGCATTTATTGACCAGGAGGCCTATGGAAGTCAGGCAGTAGCTTTCTTTAGTTAAGGGACCATGAGTCCCCCTCAAGCGGCCAATTGGCCCAGTGAACCCTGACTTTCATCCTCCCGGTTCCCCCACCTCTCTGAGATCTGTCCCACATCCTCCAAAGGGAAGCAAGCTAAATTTAATTTCGACATTAAATGAGAAGGTGTAGATCATAAGTGTATCTTCTGTGTTTATTTTTTGTGTTTAAATACACATAACCTTAAAGTTGCCTCTCTGCCTACTTGTGATCTCCCTCTCTCTTTCTGTAAGATAAAAAAAAAAATCTTTAAAGTCACCCTCTTCATCACTTTTATTTTTATTTTATTTTTATTATTTTTTATTGTATTATGTTGGCCACCATACAGTACATCATTAGTTTTTGATGTCATGTTACATGATTCATTGTTTGCGTCTAACACCCAGTGCTCCATGCAGTCCGTGCCCTCCTTAATACCCATCACGGGGCCAACCCATCCCCCACCCCCTCTTTTCTAAAACCCTCAGTTTGTTTCCCGGAGTCCACAGTCTCTCATGGTTCTTCTCCCCCTCTGATTCCTTCCCCCGCTTCATTTTTCCCTTCCTTCTCCTAATGTCCTCCATGCAATTCCTTATATTCCACAAGTATGTGAAACAGTATGATAATTGACTTTCTCTGTTTGACTTATTTCACTCAGCATAATCTCCGGGTCCATCCATGTTGATGCAAAAGTTGGGTATTCATCCTTTCTGATGGCTGAGTAATATTCCATCTTCGTCACTTTTAAATTTACTGTTTTGGGCATTCAGTACATTCATAATGTCTGCAACCATCACCACCACTCCAGAACTTTCACTCGTCCCAAACTGAAACTCTGTCCCTATTAAACACCGACTCCCCCTTCCCTCCCTCCCAGGCCCCTGTCAACGCCCATACTGCTTTCTGTCCCTATGAATTTGATTCCCCTAGGGACCTCATAGAAGTAGGATCATCTAGTATGTGTCCTTTGTGACTGGCTTATTTCACTGAGCATCATGTCCTCAAGGTTCACCCAGGTCCTGGCATGGGTCAGAATCCATAATGTTCCATTGTATGTATATTTCACATTTTTGTTTATCTGCTTATCTGTTGATGAACGCTTGGATTGTTGTCATATTTCAGTGACTGTGGATAATGCTGCCATGAGCATAGAGGCAGAAACGTCTCTTCAAGACTCTATTTTTAATCCTTTTGAGTATGTACTCAGAAGTGGAATTGCTGGATCATATGGTAATTTTGTTTAATTTTTTGAGGAACACTGTTGTGTTTATTTTTTTAAAGGGTAGAGAGAACTGATATGTGACTTCTCAAATTCCTATGGTTAAATTTCAAAAAAATCATAATAAAGTTCAATTTCATTAATTTCTTCAAATCTGAAGTAATTCACTGATGAGGCTGCAGGTTTGCCTTTTCCTTCTCATTTATCCACTTTTTTGAGACATTTCGTAAGCTTCCTTCTCTTTAAGGATCCAGTCAAATTAGGGTTTATTATTATATTCCCATATAGTCTACATTAGCAGATATGCAGTATTATAATTTAAAATGTATTACAGAAGGAAGCTCTACTAGACTTATTCCTCAAAGATTCTAAGCAGTTGATTTTTGCTTTGCTTTCTGTCCCTACAGCACTAAGACCGCACGCACTAATGGCCTTTCATTTTCCCGGTCATTTACTCACTCAACAAAAGTTAGGCCCTTTGCCATCTGTGTGGGCACCATTAATCAGCATTCTTTGTCTTATTCTGTAGGGACCTGTGTCTAAGCATTATTGCTCTAACCCACACGTTGCATTTGCAAATGCCCCCAGAAATTAGACTGTGATGAAGATGGGTCTACCAGCTGGGGAGGCCATAGAGATTTAGAGAGGCTGTGTCTCATTGAAGGGGCAGCCACTCAATACTCTGTGGGAATGCAGGCCCAGTTTTCCAGATCTTTCTAACTTCCAAGAATGGCAAGAAATCAGGACACTAAATGTGGATTCTCCCAGTTTTAAAATGCTAACCACTTATCAGAAAAAAAATGAGAACACACTGTACAGGCCAAATAAAAACACATTTCCAGGTCAAATGCAGCTCCTGGGTCACTAACTTTGACCTATCCTCCAGCTGAAACTCATTCCTGGATCACAAAGGCCATATACAAGGAATATCTTGTTTTCCCAGGGTGTCTATCGAGAAGGGATGAATGAACCAAGAAATGACAGTAGAGGTGGATTTCCATGAAGCTAATGCAACTTCAATTCTCAGGCCTGTATCAGTCTGGGCTCCATCTCTGGGGCTAATATTTAGTGTTTTCCAAAGTAAGAAATTTCAACCACAATGGACTAGGACTGCTGTCTCTTTCCATTCTGATTTCCCCTCTGTCACATTTCCCCTTGTCTCAGGTGGCACTGAACCAGCCAAGGATATTCTTGGGAAACTACAAAGGGGAAGTGAGTCGTAGATACATTAAGTTTGAATTGAGAGGGATGATGTTGTGCAGTTAGGACACGGAATGCCCATGGGCTACAGCAAGACTTCCGCACTCTGTTGACTGGTATAGGGTGAAAACTGTGCAGGACCAAGCTGCTGGACCTGCCCCCGGGCCCAAGCCCTAGCTTCTACACCATACCTGGGATCCTGCAATTTCCTGCCAACACCTGGGGACTTCTTGAGCCTCTCATCTGAATCTATCTTCTTATGGATGACAAACCACTGCTGGGTGTGCTCCCCTGGTCCCAAGAAGGGCTATGGGGTGGCTGTTTCCAGGGAACATGGTTGGAATGTGAGCACGGGTATGTGTGAGGTCCTGACAAGTGTTGGATGGAGCCTGGGATAAGTAAGAAAGGGAGGGGCCAGCCTTCAATGAAAATTCTAAATCCAAACCTAGTCTTCCTAGTCTCTTTTAAGGAATGTTTTTCAAAGAAGGAGAAAAAACATAGCTCTTCAATAGTTCATTAGTGTGATCTCTAATATTTAACTTATAAAATCTCTAGATCTTTTGACCTCCATTTGTACCCAAGGACCCACACAGTATTGGGAGTGTACCTGGATCACAGTAACTTTGGTTTGTTCAGGTCACAACTGCTGTGTAACTATTGCTCTAAAATTTAGTGGCGTGAAATAACCATCTTATTATGCTCATGGATTCTGAGTGACAGAAATTCAAACAGGACACAGCTTATCTCTGCTCCACAATGTCTGGAGCCTCCGCTGAGAAGACCCAATGGTAGAGGAGACTTTGCAGCTGGGGGCTGGAGTCGTGTCAGGGGGCTGGTGCTGGCTGTCAGCTGGGATCTCAGCTGTCTGTGAATTGCAGCAGCACCTAATGTGGCCCCGGCTTCCTCAAAGGATGGCAGCCACAGGAGAATCACACTTCTTACAGGTTGGATCTGGGCTCGAAAGGTGAGAATCCCTGAGAAGCCTTAAGTAGAGCAGTAGTATTCTGTTGGTTACAACCAAGCCACAAACCCACCCAGATCCAAGGGGAGGAGACGTGGACTCCATCTCTCAGGGGGAGGGTTGTTAAAGAATCTGGGGGCTATATTTTAAAACTACCACTCAGTGGGCTCCTTGCTCAGCAGAAAGTCTGCTTCTCCCTCTACCTGCAGCTTCCCCTGCTTGCACTCTCTCTCCCTCTCTCTTCCTCTCTCTCTGACAAATAAATAAATAAGATCTTTTAAAAAAAATAAAACTACCACTCAGGTTAAAATATTGTTAACCATCTTGACTTACAAAAATATATCTAATGACAATTCAAAGAACATTCCAAGGAAACTTGAAATCTCTTTGAAATTTTAGCTCACACATAAAAGAAACATAATACAGGTTTTCCTCATATCTGACAGAAATCCTAAAAATTTATATATCAGTGATGAATCTTTAAAGCAAAAAGATATTTTTCTAAAGTAGCAATAATAAAAAGATACTTTTGATAAACCTTGTTATAGGAAAGACTGAATTATATCTTTCTATTTTATCAAAAATATCGTGAAATGGTTACCATATGAAGTGACAAGAATGTGCTGCCCCCAAAAGTGCGGGCGTTTATAGACTGTTGCATCATCATACGTGCATCTTTAAGAATATTCAGGATGCGGGCGCCTGGGTGGCTCAGTGGGTTAAAGCCTCTGCCTTCAGCTCAGGTCATGATCTCAGGGTCCTGGGATCGAGTCCCGCATCAGGCTCTCTGCTCAGCAGGGAGCCTGCTTCCCCCTCTCTCTCTGCCTGCCTCTCTGTCTACTCGTGATCTCTCTGTCAAATAAATAAATAAAATCTTTAAAATAAAAAAAAAATTAAAAAAATATTAAAAAAAAAAAAAAGAATGTTCAGGATGCAAAGTGGTAACTAAATCCCAAAGAAGGAAAGACCAACACAAGCAAGTGTAGTATAGGAACACTTCATGGAGGATGAAGGAAAAATGGGTTTTCAACAGATAGAAGAAGAATGGAAGCTGAGGGAAGAGCTAAGTCAACTGGTCAACCCATAGTGTCAGTTATACGTGACATCACTTCTGATTGTCTCAGTCTCCATGCTGATTGGTCAGTGCCTCCCATAGCAGTTGGTAAATGTTTTGCACACCATCCCTGTCAGTTAGAAGGGGCAATATTAACAAAGACACAGCGAAGGAATAATCTTGGCCTGTTTATCAAACGGTAAGGAAATTAGACTGGCTTGAGTCCAGCTGGGACTGTTATGGGGAGGACAGCTGTTTAATTATGGTAAAACAAATTGTGGAGAATATTGAATGTTAAACAAAGGAATTTGTACATAATCCTGCAATCAGTGGGGGGTAATGAATCATTCTGTAAAGTAATGACAAAATGGAGGTGTTTATTGTATTTTAAGATTACAGCCGTAGTTGAATGAGGCGAAAACTAGAGAAATCTTTTCAGGAGGTGGGTGTAATAATCCAGGCATGAACTTACCAGATGTTACCTAGTAATTTCGGCTAATTTGTATATCACTTTTTTAACTCAAGTTCTTTAACACAACTTTAACTCAAGTTTCTTATTATTAGCTTATAGTGGATGGAAGACCTCTGAAATGTCCCACTTAATTTCTCTGGTCCCATCTCCTTCTAGCCACTGCAGCAGTGAGTAGTTCTATCCAACCAGCTTTATGGTGGAGCACCCTTGGAGTGCCTCTTCTCATTTCCCATCCCTGGCTTATCTGATGCAGTAGCTAGCTGGGCTCTCCAACCTACTGGGCACTCACTTATGTATAACTAAGAAATGCAGGGTTATTAACATCCTATGCAGCAACCATTGACCACTGGGGATGTGTGCTATAGGGTAAATGGTTTCTCTTTTCTCCCCATCCCACAGTGACACATTGTCATGGAGCTTCCCAAAGTCCCTGTGGGCTCAAATAGTTGCTATAGGGATGGCTACCTGGATTGTATTGGCTTTCCTCTTCACTCTCCCACCTCGTCCTGACACTCCCTCTGCTCCCTGTGACCACATCCCCAGATAAACCACCCACGCATAAGCTTTTGTATCATGCTCATCTTTGGGGAAGCCTAGGCTAAGCTAGAACAGGATCTTCGTGTCCAGTTCTTTGAAGCCCCCACAGTAGAACCTCACATAATATTCTGCTCCCATTAGGAACATCAATATAGCCAATAGCTAATATCTCCTTTTGACCTTTTAATTTTTAAAAATGAGGTTGTAGAGCTGAGGCAGTCCCATATGGTAGCAATGTGCTTTAGGCATGTAGGGAGGTAATTTAGAGTCCTGGGAAGAGAATTTCAAGTCACGAGATCTGAATTTGAGCTTTGCTACCTACAAAGTGAGTGAGAGGACAAATTATATAATTCTTTTAGTCTTCCATATCTCCATCTATGAAATGGGGAAGTTAGTAACTACTTACCTTCATAGGGTTCCTATAAGTACCAAATGGGAACAATGTATGTGAGGTACACATTTGCTAATTTGAGTGGTCAGTTTACATTCTCCCTTCCTCTTAGTTATGTGATCCCAATTTTTGTTTGGATGGGTATTCACCCTTCCCCAACACATTCCATGTTTCATACCGTCCCCACTGCTCTGTCTTGTACTAGAGTAGGTTCTGATCGACTAAATCCAGAGAGACCATTTGTCATTCTCTTGGACGTGTTGATTGGAAAAAGCAAGAAGAAATTTGTTATGAGATTTGGGAAAGAAACTCCCTCACCCTTCTGAGAGGATTATCAAAAAAACAATCTCTCTTTACCCTGAATATGACTGAGACAGCACGTATTGCCTAGAAATCACTAGACATCATCTCGCGGCCGTAACGACGGTCAGCCTAAAGATAAGGTGAAAAGGAGCCATGGTGAGATTAGCGAACTTCTGAACCAAGGCACATCCACAGCCTACATGACCTCTGGTCATTTCAGATAAGTGAGTCAATAAATATTTTATTTAAGCCAGTTTTAGTCAGACTTTCTCTTACCTGGAATAGAAGAATTCCCAACTGATAGAATATGTAAGTAAGCTTTGTAACTTGAGATCACTATAAAAACATTAGTTTTTACTATTTTTATTCCTATTAGTTAGCAAGAATACCCATAGTCCATAGAGCAGGTTGAGAAAAATTCCTAAGTTTTCATTTTAATTTAGTACCAACTTTTGGGGAAAAAAATGTAAGTCACTGCCTTACAGTATGGGCAGAAATAGATCCCAGCTAGATTATCTGTATATATAGGAAGAAAAAAATATTAAAAAAACCTATAAAACTGACTGAATTTTAAAATATATACTAAACTTACAAGTCATAAAAGAAACGACTGTCAGAATTGGCTACATAAAAATAATACAAAAACTGCTATAATTCATGGAAAATTACTATAAACAAAGTTAAAATGCAAAGGCAAACTGGGGTAACGTTTGAAGCTTATATGGCAGATAAGCTCGTGATATATAAAGAGTTCTTATAAATCAATTATAGGAAACCTCCTCAATAAAAAAATAGGTAAAAGATTTCATGATGAAATTTGAGGACCATAAGAAAAGATGCTGAACTTAAGATCAAAGAAAATCAAGGGCTATCATTAAAAGAGATAACTAATAATTATAATAACTAACACATATAATAACATGTAATAACTAGCACCAGGCACTATAAGAATTCTCTCACAGAGATGTAGGTATAAGAATGATCATTATAGAGTTCAAGCAAATGAAAACAACTTAAATGTCAAGCAATAAAAAATTGGTAAAATATGTTATGATATATTCCTATACTGAAATACATTGGTGCCATTAAAAAGGTTCCAATAAGGGGGTGCCTGAGTGGCTCAGTCAGTTAAGCATCTGACTCTTGATTTCAGCTCAGGTTGTGACCTCATGGTCCTGGGACCGAGCCCTGTGTTGGCCTCTGCACTCAATGGGGAGTCTGCCAGAGGGTTTCTCTCCCTCTGCCCCTCCCTGCTCTCTAAAATAAATGAATTTTTAAGTCTTCAATAAAATGGTTAAGAGTGTAAGTTAAAAAAAGAAAAGGAACCAATAGGCCCTTAAATGTTAACATGAAAAGAAGAATGATATATAGTTTGATAGTATGATATACATAGTTTATATATATGTAGATATATATAGTTTGATATAGTATGATATATAGTTTGTTCAAGGTATAGAATAATCCCATTATATTAAAATATATATTTACATATACATTTACAGTCTAAAAATAAATGCCAACTATTAATAGTAGTTAGCTTTCAAGTGTAGGGTTACCTCGAGATCATTTTATGTAAAGTTTTATAAAATGTGTACAGTATAAAATATTTGTAAAATGGATAATTCAATGAGCACAAATCAGAAAGAAATCAGGGTTGGGTAACATGTGGCCTCCTTGATGGTTGAATGTCTTCTCGTCCTTAGCCTCCAAATGTGATGAAGCATCTGGCAGATGATAGTAACTATCATGTGTGGGAAGAAGGGAAGGCAAGAGGAGGGGCGGCATTGAGATCTACACTCCACCGTCCCAAAATAGTGCACACAGTGGGGTTAGAGGATTACAGAGAGCGTAGGGAAGGGCTTCCCAGGGCTATTTCCCTGGGAAAGGAAGTAAATAGAGAGAAGTAAATAGAACTTCCCCAACCAGGAAACCAAGAATGGAAATTTTCACAATCAGCTCCAGGTGAAGTAAGGAATTTCATTTCTCATGTTCACTCACCTAAACTCCTACCTGTGGTGTTTAGAATTGGCTCCTTGAGAAGTAGTCATTTGCCAGGTTCTGGCTATGAAGGTCAGAGGCTGCCCCATCTCCTCTACCACCAAACACAAGAAACAAGGAATTTCTTGTACCTGATCTCATCCCTTCCTGGTCCTTTGGAGTTGCCTTTGGACTAATTTGATAACAGGTCAGCACTGCTGTGAACAGCCAAAGCCTGATACAATCCTATGAGCTAAGGACCTTGGCTGAGTTGACATCTCCCTGCTCCCACCCCGAGAAACTGGAGTTTGGAGTTCTAGATAACAAGCACAAGGAGGCATTACACAAACAAATAAGCTTCAGGTTCCCTTAATCTAAACCTTAGCATCAACTTTGATAAGTTATGAGAAAGTTCTTTGGTTTAATCCTAGGCCATACAACACAAAAGGATCAAACAGTTCCAGCTTGTAATTTTTCAGATGAGAAAACTGAAGCTTAGATAAGTTATCTGAATTCCCCTGAGGCCATGACCAATTTTAGAGCTGACAAGAGAATCCAGTCCTCCTTATGTAGCATAATTTCCCTTCTGCCATGCTACATCTTTGGCTGCACATTTCCAGTGGCAGGGTTTCAGAATTTCAGGGGTTTGTAAATATTTGGGTAAATATAATCAACTGACTGCTTTTCTTGAGTTCTTTAAACTGTGGGTGATAGTTGAAAGCAGCAACTGTATTATCTAATGGGATTTTCAATGCACGAAATAAAAATTTATTTTTAATAAAATAATAAAATAAATAAATAAATAAATAAAAATTAATAAAATAAAATAAAATAAATAAAAATTTATTTTTATTTAAAAATTTATTTTATCTGGAATAGATCAATGAAATTCAATAATCTTCTAGACAGACGAAGGAAAAACAGAGAAGACACAATATAAAGAATAAAGAAGAGAAAATCACTGTAAACTCTATAAATAGTAAAAGGATAATGGATAAGGCAAAAACTATATACATAATGACTGCTTAGATGAAATGAACCAAGGCCTCAAAGGCCACATACTATCAAGACTCACCCAAGAAAAAATAGGCACACCTGAATAGTTCAGTTCTATCTATATCTGTTAAATAGATTGTAGTTTAAAACCTGCCAAAAAAGAAAACTCCAGGCCCAGATAGTTGAATTGACAAATTCCACCCAATGTTTGAAGAAAAACACCCAATTTTACACAATCAGCATCGTACAGGAAGTTCTAGTCAATGCAACAAGGCAAGAAAAAGAAATAAATGACATATAGATTGAAAAGGAAGAAAGTAAATTGTCCCTGTTCTCAGATAATAGTTGTTGTCTCAGGAAACATGGTATCTATATAGAAATCCCAAGGAATCTATCAAAAAGTGTGTAGAATTAATACTAATGAGTTTAGCAAGATGGAAAGATATAAGGTCAACAGAAAAAAATTTGTTTTTGTATATTGGCAATGAATAAATAAATTACAATTAAATTTAAAATAGCTCTTAAAAAAGATAAGTAGTTGGGTATAAAGCTAACATGCAGAATCTAGATGCTAAAAATTACAAAGTGCCAATGAAAGGAATCAAAGGAGACCTAAGTAAATGGAGAGCCATTCAATGTTCATAGATTGGAAGGCACAATATAGTTAAGATGGCAAATCTCCCCAAATTGATCTATAAATTTAATGCAATTATAATAAAAATCCAAAGATTGTTTATATAGACTAGGTGATTCTACAATTTATATGGGAAAGCAAAAGACTAAAATACCTGGAAGTTCTTGAAAAAAGAAGAATAACCTTGGAGGATACATATTAACCAATTTTAAGACTTGCAATAAAGCTGCAACATAATATTAGCAAAGTAACAGACACATAGTTCAATGGAACAGAACAGAGTCCAGAAATAGACTCACACAATACAGTCAATTGATTTTTGACAAAGGTACAAAAAATATTCAGTGGAATAAGAATAATCCTGACAAATAGTGTTGGAACAATTAGATACCAATATGCATACAAATTAACTTTGACCTAAACCTCATATCTCAAACAAAAAAAATTAACTAAAAAATAGACCATATGGGCTCTTTCTGTAATTTGGCTATTGTTGATAATGCTGCTATGAAACCAAGAAACAGACTATTAACTAAAGAGAACAAACTGATGGTCACCAGAAGGGAGGTGGGCGGGTGATGGGTGAAATAGGTGATGGGGATTAAGGAGCGCACTTGGTGTGATGAGCACCAGATGTTGTATGAAGTCTTTAGTCACTATATTCTAAACCTGAAACTAGTATTACCCTGTATGTTAATCAACTGGAATTTAAATAAAAATTTGGAAGAAAAAAATATAAAGTGGCTTTCACAATTGGGTAAAAAAATAAAGTGGATTTCCTGTAAAAAAATAAAATTAAAATTAAAAAAAATAATAATAAATTTAAGATAGACTATAAATCTAAATAGAAAATGTAAAACTATGAAATTTGGAGAAGAAAGCTTAGGAAAAAATCTTTGTGACCTTAGATTAGGCAAAGAACTTCTACATAATACATCGAAAGCATGATTCATAAGTGAACAATTGACAAATTGGGCTTCATCAAGATTAAAAACTTTTGCTTGGCAAAAATCCCTTAAAGAAATGAAAAAAAGAATCTATACTGCTAGAAATTATTGCAAATCATATATGTAATAAAAGACTTGTATTCAGAATCCCCAAAGTACCTCTCACTCAATAGTAGGAAAGCAATTCAATTAAAAAATGCTCAGAGCATACAAATGGCCAACAAACACACAAGAAATGCTCAACATTACTCAGCACCAATACAGATCAAAACCACAATGAGATACCACCTCACTCTGGTCAGAATGGCTAAAATTAACAACTCAGGCAACAACAGATGTTGGTGAGGGTGGGGAGAAAGGGGAACCCTCTTACACTGTTGGTGGGAATGCAAGCTGGTGCAGCCACTTTGGAAAGCATTTTGTAATGTGTATAATTGTTGAAACAGTATGTTGTACACCTGAAACTCATATAATGTTATATGTCAACTATTATATGTCAACGACTTCAATGAAAAATTTAAAAATAAAACAACTCAGAGAACTGTATAAGCAAAACAAAGGAGTCAATTTTACAGTTTTTAAATTTTTAAAAATTGTAAAAAGACTTTGCAAAGAGTATTTTATAGCAGGGCTTCAGTGTCTCACATATATTCCCATGTGAGCACAATGGTCATTAATAAAGTATCCTCCTTCCCTCCTTTCCCCTAGAAGGTTAAGCAATCAAACAAGACACTGGGTAAGTACTTGGACCAAGAGTTTCTTCTAAGTAACTCAACAACAAAATGTAGCATTATGGCCACAGCTATGGGGTCACAGCACATAAAGACCAAAGGAGTCCAGGGAACTAACCAGCTCCTGAGGGCACCTGCCCCCTCCCCCAACCCCATCCCAAGGGACAGAGTCAGGAACCACAAAAAGGCTGAACGCTGTTCTGTGGACCTTAGCAGGCTATGTGTCCCACATTTTATCATTAGGAAATCAGTCCAGTGGGGGCTTGTGAAGTTGGTGTCAACTGGAATTAATACCAGAGATTTTCTTTTCTTTTTTTTAAAGATTTATTTATTTATTTATTTTAGAGAGAAAGAGAGCAAGCATATGGGGGGAGGGGGATGGAGACAGGGCAGAGGGAGAGGGAGAGAGAGAATCTCAAGCAGACTCCCTGCTAAGCACAGAGCCTGACATGGGGCTCCATCTCAGGACCCCAAGATCACAACCCGAGCCGAAATCAAAGGTTGGACACTTAACTGACTGAACCACCAAGGTGCCCCAATAACAGATATTTTTACCACATGTGACTTGACCAATGCCTCTGGAAGTAAAGAATGCTATTTAGAATTTGTCAAAATTTGTAAGCATTAGATATTTGTCAAAACTCACATAGCTGCACACCAGAAAGAATAAATTATATTTTGAGTAAGAAAAAAAAAAATTAACCTTTGGGAAAAGCCTATCTTCAAATTATTCTCAAATTGTAACTAAAGACAAATTTTAAGCAACTAGCTCATGTCTTTTTATTTTTGGGGCTCGAATTACAGCAATGGATGGCAAGACTATATACCATTGGGTTGGTTCTACTTTTGTGATTTAGTTTATTACCAGAAACAAAAAATACAAGTTGGTAGAGGAGTCAAAAAATGGAGGGCAGGGAGAGTCTGATCTGTTAGGAGCCGGAGCATGAATTATTCTGTTTATATATTTCACAACCACCCTGCTGATTGGGTAGTATCGTCCATGTTTACGAGGTGTTTAAGGATGAAATCCTGATAGTGATGGACCAAGTAAGATACATAATGGTGACCACAGGTGGTACCAGAACTCCTCTGCGGCTGCAGGAACGCTGAAGGATCAGAATGGCTTTAGGAAAATTATTAACCAGCCTGACTTTCCAGGAGATCTAAGCCCGCTGAGTGGTTCCCAGGCTTGGAGTGCGAGTGCATTTTACAGAAAGCTCCAGGACATTCCAGGGCAGTGGTTCCCTGGGCAAGCAGAGGGGACATCTGGGAGTTCTGGCTGGTATGAAGGGGTTCTCTAGAAAGTGGCTGATGAAGCAAACAAGTTCACATGGAGTTAAATAATACATTCTGTCCGTCCGTTGGTTGTGTGATATTGTCAGGGACACTAAATGATCCAATGAGTATATTAACACATAGAAGAGATTTCTTGGTTTCTGGTTTGCTTTTCCTTCAGGGTTCCTCAAGAGCGTGTGGTCCTTCCCTGCTCACCCAAAGTCAATAATTTCTTATCTCAGAATTTAATTTTCTAGTACCAAGAAGTTGGTATCTCAGGGCAATCTCCCCTCAACTGACCTCATGCTCCATGAATCTTCTAGAGACCATCTTAGAAGCCACCCCAGGGACAGGTTTTCCTGCTGTAAACTCAGTGTCTCCCAGAATGCTGGACCCCACGGTGTGACCAGGGCTAAGTGTTGGCTGTGACCAGTGTCCATAATGGTCATCACTGGGCTCCTGCCAAAGGTCTTGCCAAGTGGCAGGTGCTGCTCCTACTGATGAATTCTTCAATCCACAATCACTCCTGGTTGGGAGAAAATAAAGGTTTTGAGATAATCAATCAATCCCACTAACTGTCTCTGCTATGATCTGAACCATCCACTTTTTGGGGGAGGGCTAGCAAAGCAAGGTTTATTGAGTGAGAGCAAAGTAATAGTACAAAGCTCCCAAAGAGGGAGGGGACCAGAGAGGATTGCCCCTGAACCATCCACTTCCAAAAAATCAAGAAGAATGGGGTGGTGTTTAGATACTAATAATCTTCATTGACAGCAGGATCAAAAACAAGGGGAGACACCGACCAAGGGCCAGAGTTGGCTTTAACACCTACATGGCTGGTGACCGAACTAGGCCTCCTTCTTGGAGCTATCTTCTGAGATCAATTTAAAATGCCACATTCACTGCACTTTCAAAAAAAAGTGTCCTTGGAAAACCAATGACAGCGTGGTAATGTAATGCCTTCTACACCTTTCTGCATAAAATAGCACTTTCCTTTACTACTTTTCATCTAAGTGTTCCATGGGAGGAAAGACAATCTTGGTTTGTTTAGAATATGTTCCCTTGTGGGCAGACATCTGATTTTTTATTTCTCACTGACTTTTTCCTATAGGTGTGAGCTCCTTACCACCTCTCCCTCAGCCCTGCTTTCCGTCGGGCCCCTTCACTTCTCTGACAATGCTTCGAAAAGTTATGTTTCGAGAGACACTGCAATCTAAAATAAATGACGTGTACCTTTTTGTTTTTAAAAAGGTTTATTTATTTGAGAGAGCGTGTGAGAGAGCAGGGGAGGGTGGAGGGAGAGGCAGAGAATCTCAAGCAGGCTCCACACTGAGTGCAGAGCCATACATGGGGCTCGATCCCACAACCCTGAGATCATGATCTGAGCCGAAGCCAGATGTTCAACTGACTGAGCCACCCAAGTACCCCACGATGTACACCTCTCCTCTTTGCCTTCACCTCCCAAGTGCCCAGGCAACCCTGTTTGCTCCCACCCAGCCTGCAGGCCAAAACTCACCATAATTCTATTTCTGATTAAACTGCAAAGAACATAAAAGTATATTATTACACGTGACATTTGCCATAGGTTTCTCAAAAATAGTTTTTATCAAGTTAAGAAAATTCCTTTCAAGGTCTAGTTTGCTAATTTTTTTTTTTTTTAGTTTTATTTGCAGGTATCTGAGATGTTATTAATGTGGTAAATTACACAGGTAGGTTATTTTAGTGTTGAACTGTCTGAATAAATCCTACTTTCATATGTATATGTTCATAAGCTGCTGGATTCAATTTGTTAATATTTTGTTTGAGATTTTTGCCATTATCTTTATAATTAATTCCTCACATTTTTAAAAATCTGGTTTAAATACTAAGAAGTTCTGTAATGCCTTTTTCCTCACGTGACTCGGCCAGATACTTCAATTTAGTGTAGGGAAAAATTAAATCTTCATCCACCATCAGAAGAAGTCAATAATAGATAAAGTAAAATTGGTTAGCCACAAAATATCAATATAAGAGTTACTGAAAAATAAGAAAGTAAATATGAGAAGGAACTTCCAGCAGGACTGAAAGGAGTTGCCTCCAGAAAAAAGAGCGACAAAACTGGGAACTGCTTGGTCTGCTTTCATTTTATTTTGTTTTGTTTGTTAAAATAACCCTTTCGGTATTACTTTTCTTTTTAAACCATGAATATGTATTACTTTGATAAAAACTAAGGAACACATTTAGGTCTCACAAAACTCAGAGCCATTTCTGGTGCCGAATCTATTTTGAAATCTGTGACATCTTCTTTCTTTTCTCTAGTGAACATATATTGCAGTCATGGCTTGTTTATCTAAGCTTTTTCCATCCAGTACATTTTGCTCTTCTCTGTCTCTGAACATGTGAAACTTCCCTGCACCTTGTAACATCCCTAAATACTGGACTTCTCCCAAGCAAATGTTGGAAGACATTATTAACTACACACTGCGCCCCTCCCATTAGAAAGCATCCAATAGAAAAATCTTTATAATCATTTTAAAACATCCTATGAAGGACTTCTGGTTGGGTGACAGAATTCCGTAGAGGTCATGCACTGGTTGTTTGAGGGGTTTTTTGGCATCTGGTTGAGTGAGAGGGGCTGTGCTTTGCTTGGACAACTAATTCAGGATACATGATGGCGGCTGGAGGGATCTGTTAGTGGTGATGCTGTCAGGAGACATATCCTAGACCCAGTGTGGGCTGATAAGGAAGGGTTGCCCTTTACAGACCCAGGTCTGCCACCAGCAGTTCATGGCAAGGCTGACTCCGGAGAAGAGGGTATACTTGCCCCTTGTAAGATTCTCATTTTAAATCAGGAGGCAGACTGATAGAGAGTAAGCTGCAAACCAGTCATGATACAAAGTATTCTTTTTGATTTGTTTCTTCTTATTTGCAATGGAAACAAGAGTCTTTTTTCTTTTTTCTGTTAAAATAGTTAAGGCAGTAGCTTTTGAGTTTTGTGGAGTTTTTAAAAATTGCCACTGTTTGCTTGCATATTTGTTTTACTTTGTGGCTAAGTTGGAAGGAGGTGATATTGTCTCTAAATTAAAATTTCATATTTAATCAGCATTTCAGATTCCTTGGAGCAGGCTGTTGCTCCCTTCCATCTATCGTTGCTATTGTTATTGTTGATAGAGTTTAAAAGAGTTGAAAAAGTAACTTGTAGCTTGGTGTGGTCCTTTTCATTGAGAATTGAGGCCACAAGTGGCTATCATCTTGGAGCCTGTGGGGGAAATTCTTAAAACCAGGATTTCAGACTCTAAGTATAAATCTGCTTCCTTCTGTTATTTGTGTTTCTTGTCAAGTTTTGGAAGAATTTCAGACTAACCTTTTTAATTCTAGAGGCTGGCTGGCTATGATATTTGAAGCCTGTGATTGAGTTAAGAGGATGGATGCTAGGTAATAGAAATAGGAATGATGAGGTTTGGAGACTATATTGACATTTGGCTTCTGATTAGATTGGGAAAAGGGCAATTATAGTTGATGTGGCCATATTATATTTGATTGGATTAAAGTGTGGCTGCTTGGATTATCTAATTGAAAAAAATAAAGGAGGTGGCCAAGCAATCTGATTTATGTTATATTTAATAAAGGTCATCATACAGGGAGCCTGGAGAGAAGAGGGTACTGGTAACTTTGTGTATCTATGGGTGGTGGTGGCAGTGAAGGCTGCTGGAGGTTTTCTGTAAGAGATGACCTTGAAGCTGATCTTGAAGGCTGGCACCAGGATAGCAGGGTTCTAAGAAGAGTACGTCCAAAAGAAACAGTTTATGAAAGGGCATTGTGTAGTCAGGAACACTGAAATGTTCTGGGTGGCTACCGCACGGTGTGAAGTATTGGGAAAGGGGTGGGTGGGTTTGGTGATTAGGACCTGGTAGGAAAAATTTTACATTCCAGTTTGATCTTAAAAGAGAGAGTTGGAGGAGATTTTCAAGAAAGGGAGTGACATTATCAGGTTTATTTTTATTTCTTATCAGGATCACTGGATAGTGTATAAAAGATAGACAAGAATGAGAATATACTGATGATGGGGCACCTATGAGGAAGCTTTAGGTGGGGGAAAAATAAAAGCACAATTCCTGCATTAAGATCAGTAGTAGGAAAGGAGAGAAAAGGAAAATACATGGAAGATTTTTTTTTTTTTTAATTGGTTATGTGTGAAGGACAGCAGTCAAGGAAAATACCTAGATTCTTATTTGGCCAACTTGGTGAGTGGTAACACCAAATATTTTCTTCTTGGCATGTAGGTGCCATATTTGACTATCAAAACATAAAAGGTTTCTTTTTGAGGCTGTGCCCACTGGCATCATTGCTTTTAGGAGGGGCTCACTGAAAGACTGGCATATAGTTCACAGCCTGTTTTTCTAAATGTGGTCCCATGAAGCACTGGTTTTGAGAAATGTCAACAGATACTTTGTAGGGGAAGACATGTTGAATAATCCAGAACTTTTGGGAAACATGAAATACTATACCCCTCTTGGGGGTCACAGTGGAAACATATCAGAGACTCACAGTAAAGAGACTCTTCAACTTTCTTTAACTCAGTATTTCCCATAGTTACGTGAGTTTAAAGCGCTTTTTTTTCACAGAACACATGTTTGGGGGGATCTAACTAGACTGAAGTTTTTATGTTATGAAATATGGGAGGGTAGATATGATTGACCCAAGAATCACTGTGTTTGAATCAGAAGACAGAATTGTATCCAGTGGTGTGCTAATAAATGTTTACCGACCATCCTGGGGGATGTGGGGGAGGTAGGGGAGAGTAGACGTGTTAGAGATACAGGAGGAAGCACGGAATAGTTATCTTGGGGAGCAGGACAGCAGACTCACTGCGGCAGCATGATAGAATTACCAGACAGTTTTGAGTCCCCTTTGGAGGTTTGAGGTCATGAACTTAAAGTGAGACTAGCCAGCAACAGCAGTGCTATTTTCTCCAGCTGCCAGGGTTTAGGAGTTGAGAAGACGGGGGCTAGGTTTAACCAGAATGAGAGCTTTTCCAGGCAAGAATAACACAAAGGAAAGGAGCATGAGAGATTGGGAATCTGGGAATCTCTGGTGGGTAAGGAAGGAGTAAGCACGGGGGGTTGTGATGATAATGGAGAGGTGCTGGGTCTTTGGATCGGAGGTCTCAAGTTTTCAGAGGACAGATGGAGTTGGCGTACTGGAGTAATTTGAAAACAAAGGAGGTGACAGAATTCCCATTTGGCAGATGGGACACTTGCTGGTAGTGATAAGAAGAGGTCATCAGAAGTGAGGAGGTCTAATGGTCAGGTGGGTTCTGCCTATGACATCCAGGATTCGGATGGGTGGAGGATGGAGGGGGAAGGCAGTTGAGCCAGGTGCTAATCGTCAAGGGTTCAGGAGGACAGGGAATTCCAGAGATGACAGCAACAGCTGGGATAGTATCACTGGGTTGCACGAGCTTCAAGGGAGCTGGGAGTTAAAAAAAGAAAGAAAAAAAAAAAAACAATAGAAGAAATGTTTTCGAAAGAGCAAAGACACTTGTCGCACTTTTAGACTTTGAGATGATGTGGATGCCAGAAGAAAATAACCTGACCTTCAGGGAGCTGCAGGGAGAAATGGTCTTCTCAGGGAACAGCAGGCCTCTAGTGTGAGACAAGAAGTTAAAAGGGAAGGTTCCCAGAGGTGGCTGAGGATTTAGAAGAGTTTGCTGATGAGGTGCTGCCTTCTAGAGGGCAGGGTGGAAGAGTTTAAGAGGGTGGGGATGGTTGAATGAGACCTTGTCTGGAGTTTATGGGGGCGAGGGTCCAGAGGATGTGGTTCCTAGACATCCTGTTTTCCGCAGCAAGTAGGGCTATACCCAGGCTGCTTCTGAATGCTTTAGCATGGGACATAAGGTGGATTCAACAAATACTGCAGAACTTATTCTTAAGGGACAGCAAGCAACTAACATGGTTCTGCCTTACTCCTAACATATTAATGGGAACTTAGCTAACATTACCACCCTCTAGGAGAGTACTCGCTCCCTTGCATCCTCAAGAAGAGCTCTGTATCTGATTAAGAGAGTAGGTGCCTACACCCCCAGGGCCAGCATGGACATTTTCCTCTCGCTCTCTGCTCTCCACTGGTCGGCACACCCGACTGCAAGCCACTGCAGGCCTGCTTTCTTGGTGCCTGGACTCTTACATGCCTGTGCTTGACGGGGTACCTGGACATATGAGGAGACCTGGACCGGGAAGAGTTTACTCTGTAAACCCACCTTCTCCGCGTGCAGCTCTCAAAACCCAGCCTTGCGCTGTCCAGTATGGGAGCTCCTAGTAACAGACGGCTATTGGGATTTAAATTAATTAAAATAAAAAGGCAGTGCCTCGATGGCACCAGCTCCATTTCAAGGGCTCAATAGCCTCATATGGCTACACACATTGGTCAGCACAGCTCCAAGAACATTTCCATCGTCTATGAAAGTCCTATTAGAATGCGCCGCCCTGAGGTATTCACCAAGCTGTTATTTTGGTCCCTTTCTAACTCAGGCGTTTTTCATTGGTGCAGAATCCGGGAGCTAGCCGCGAACCCCGCGGGCGCGGGGAAGGACCAGGAAGCACGCGTGTCTGCGCGCGTGCGGAGCCGCGAGCATGGCTCAGTACAAGGGCACGATGCGCGAGGCCGGCCGAGCCATGCACCTGATCAAGAAGCGGGAAAAGCAGAAGGAGCAGATGGAGGTGCTGAAGCAGCGGATCGCCGAGGAGACCATCATCAAGTCGAAGGTGGACAAGAAATTCTCGGCTCATTACGACGCCGTGGAGGCCGAGCTCAAGTCGAGCACGGTGGGCCTGGTGACCCTGAACGACATGAAGGCCAAGCAGGAGGCCCTGCTGAAGGAGCGGGAGATGCAGCTGGCCAAGAGGGAGCAGCTGGAGGAGCGGCGGCTGCAGCTGGAGGCGCTGCGGGAGAAGGAGCGGAAGCAGGAGCAGAAGCGCAAGATCTGCAGCCTGTCCTTCACGCTCGACGAGGGCGACGAGGGCGACGCGGACGCGGACGCGGCGGCTGGGGGGCGGCCCGGGTCCGCGGGGGTGAGCAAGCGGAGGAAGAACCTGGGGAAGAATCCAGACGTGGACACGAGCTTCCTGCCCGACCGCGACCGCGAGGAGGAGGAGAACCGGCTGCGCGAGCAGCTGCGGCAGGAGTGGGAGGCCAGGCGCGAGAAGGTGAAGCGCGAGGAGATGGAGGTCACGTTCAGCTACTGGGACGGCTCGGGGCACCGGCGCACGGTCCGGATCCACAAGGGCGGCACCGTGCAGCAGTTCCTGAAGAAGGCGCTGCAGGGGCTGCGCAAGGACTTCCGCGAGCTGCGGTCGGCCGGCGTGGAGCAGCTCATGTACATCAAGGAGGACCTGATCCTGCCCCACTACCACACCTTCTACGACTTCATCGTCACCAAGGCCCGGGGCAAGAGCGGGCCGCTCTTCAACTTCGATGTGCACGACGACGTGCGGCTGCTGAGCGATGCCACCATGGAGAAGGACGAGTCGCACGCGGGCAAAGTGGTGCTGCGCAGCTGGTACGAGAAGAACAAGCACATCTTCCCCGCCAGCCGCTGGGAGCCCTACGACCCCGAAAAGAAGTGGGACAAGTACACGATCCGATGACCCCCTTTCTGCTCCCCCTGAGGCTCCCTGTCCTACCCCTCTCCGGTCCTGCAAAGCCCTGGCACGCATTGCCTTCGCCCCCTCTGGTGGCCTCCTGCCCACGCCTGGGCAGCGACAACCAGCATAGGAAACAGATCTCTGTACCCTGTCACTTCCAACTTAATTTGGTGACCTTAATTTCTTGCCCCAAATTGAATAAAGAACCGAGGGTTCTTACATTATTCAAGTGTGGTCGTTCTATTGCTGATGTTATTTTGGGGTGTTTGGTTGTTGGGGGGGTGGGTATTCTTAATGTTACTGTGTGGACTCATTATACGGCTCTATTGAGCTATATTGAAACCATCACTGGGCACTATGGGACAGAATGAGAATAAGGGGTGCATTTTTGACCTGGGTCAAAAAGTGTTAAAGCAAGTAGTCACGAGCATGGACTTTGGAGCCGAACTGCCTGGGTTTGATTCTCAAGTCAGCTTCTTTACTTGCTGTGTAATTTGGGACAGATTAATTGAACCTCTGTGCCTCAGTTTCCTCTCCTGTAAGTAGGGATAAGAATAGCACTTACCTCATAAGATCCATGTGCAGATTAAATGAGTCAATATTTGGAAACACTTAGAACTCAATAAATGTCTGCTACTACTCTTCTTATGGTCTTAGTTAATTTATTTAAAGAACTGCTATGACCCAGTTCACAATCATGTGAGGACAAAGGTTGACCTGCCAGTAACTTTTCCCAAGATCAAGGGAGTGGGAGAGAGGTGGCTCACAAACTGGGGGAGCAGCCCCTCCTTGAGCGGTCCTTAGCTGGGTTGTTTAGCCCAGGGTTAGGAGTTGGTTAGTATAGCCTAGAGATGAGGCTCAGGGTCATACCTTGTGCCTCCAGCTCCAACATGGCTCTGCACAGTGCTGTTAAAGATCCTATCATTATTTAAAATTTTGACATTTTACTCATTGTGGATTTCCTCGTGTTAATGTTGATTTTTTAAAATTTTGCATTAAAATGTTTATCTTAAAATTTAATTTTTTGAGAGGCGGAGGGGAGGGGCAGAGGGCGAGAGAGAGAGAATCCCAAAACTCAGAGCGGAGCCCAATATGGGGCTCGATCCCATGACCCCAAGATCAAGACCTGAGCCAAAATCAAGAGGTCTTGATTTCCACTTCAAGAGGAAGTGACAGGGTACAATCAACCTTTGTCCAAAATCAAGAGTTGGAAGCTCAATTGACTGAGCTCCCAGGGACCCCTAATATATTTATTAGTTACTGAGTTCTGGGTTGTTTCCACCCTGTCCCCACCCCCCATTTACCTTAATGCCCAAGGCAGATGTCTCACTCATCTTACCACATTCCCAGCTTGGAGGATAGGAGGGACCCTTCTTTTCTCAGAGTTCTTGCTTCAACCCATAAACAAGAACTACCACTAAAATGTTGACCCTCTGGGGCAGTGGGTCCCAGCCTGGGCTGCCCATTAGGATCATCAGGGAAGCTTTTAAACCTGCCAAATTCCCAGTGACACTCAGAGCCAGGATCTCAGTGGGAGGCAGACAGTAGCATGTTGTGAAGCTCTGCAGAATTCAGTGCAGTGAGGTTGGAGAATGAATGTGTTAGGGTGGCCTTCTCTTTACATCTTACTAGATCCTCCACTGAGATTCCAGGCCATAAGCTCACCTGGGTCATGCCCAGGATGGGCTGAGGACCACCAGAGTGGACTCTGGTTTATTTCAGTAGGGTGTGAAATGGTACCCAAAGTGTGATGCTTGGTTGGAGCAGTATTGTCAGTACCTGACAGCTTGTTAGAAAGAAGCATCGCAGGTCCGACCCTACACCTATTGAATCAGAATGTGTGGTCCAACAAGATCACCGGGTGATTCATATGCTAAGATTTAGAAACCTGTGACCAGCTACACGTTTGCTCTGTAGTCTGCCGTTCTAATATATTAACTCAAGACTTAGACGTAGAGGGTATTAATAGTAAAACTCTGCATATTTGTCCAAGCCACATTTTCTAATCCAGCTTTAATAACATTGCTATGCAGCCACAGTCCAACTCCTGCATCTATTTCTTAATTGGCTTGGTGTTACTTAGATTTACCTTACTTTGTTCAGCCATGCATGACAAAACCCCCAAAGTAACAGTGGCCTAAGCAACCCTATTTCTTTTCATATGCAAGCCTAGAGATAAATTTGCATAGCATCAGTCAAGGACCCGGGCTACTCATCTCTTATCCAAGTGGCCTCCATATCCACAGTTATATCATAAGCCAAGATGGAAGCTCCAACTCCAGCCACCACATCCACATCCCAGGAAACAGAAAGAAGGTAAAGGGAGAAAGGGAACTCCCAAAGTCATGAAATGCCTATCTCTTAAGGATACCTGTAAATTGACAAATAATAATTTGGTTTAGATCTCTTTTGCCAGAACTTGGTTACTTGGCCACACTTTGCTACAAGGAAAGCTGGGAGATGTAGTCTTTTTTTTTTGTCAACTTTTTAAATTTTGTTTTCATTTTTAAAATTTTTCAATGGCAGTACAGTTAAGATACAGAGTTATATTAGTTTCAGGTATGCAATATAGTGATTCAACAATTTTAACATTACTCAGTGCTCATCATAGTAAGTGCACTCTTAATCCCCTTAACCTATTTCACCCATCCCCCACCCTCTTCCCCTCTGGTAACCATCTGCTTGTTTTCCATAGTTAAGAGTCTGTTTTTTTGGTTTGTCTCTTTTTTGTTTATTTCATAAATTCCACATGCAAGTGAAATCATACAGTATTTTTCTTTCTCTGACTGACCTATTTCACTTAGCATTATACCCCCTAGATTCATCTATGTTGTTGGAAATGGCAAGATTTCATTCTTTTTTCACGACTGAGTAACATTCCATTATATACATATATGGAATGTATGTCTTATGTATATATGTATGTGGTATATATACACATACCACATCCTTTTTATCCATTCATCTATTGATGGATGTGGGTTGCTTCCATAACTTGGCTAATGTAAATAATGCTGCAATAAACATAGAGGTGCATATATCTTTTTGAACTAGTGTTTTCATATGCTTTAGATAAATTCCCAGTAGTGCAATTATTGGATCATATGATAATTCTATATTTAATTTTTTGAGGAACCTCCATATTGTTTTCCACAATGGCTGCACCAGTTTGCATTCCCACCAACAGTGCACAAGGGTTCCTTTTTCTCCACATGCTCACCAACACCTGTTGTTTCTTGTGTTGTTGATTTTAGCCATTCTGACAGGTGGGAGGTGATATCTCATTGTGGTTTTGATTTATATTTCCCTGATGATAAGTGATGTTGATATCTTTTCATGTGTCTGTTGACCATCTGGATGTCTTCTTTGGAGAAATGTCTGTTTATGTCTTCTGCCCATTTTTAAATTGGATTATTTGTTTTTTGCTGTTGAGCTGGATGGGAGATGTAGTCTTGAGTTGAACAACATCCTTACTGAATTTCTGCCTTCTGATCTGTCCATTTCTGATAAAATCTTATAGAAGGCTCCAGCTATGATAGTGAGTTAAGCATGATAACCACTCCACTATGGAAATGCAATTCCAACTATGGTAGTGGATTCGTCTATCCTTGCAATTCTCTCAGTTTTTGCTGCACCTATTTTGATGCTCTTTTGTTAGGATCATGCATGTTAAGGATTGTTATGTCTTCCTGAAGAATCGACCTTTTGTCATTATGTAATGCCCTTTTTTTTAATCCCTGATAATGTTCCTTGCTTTGGAATCTGCTCTGTCTGAAATTAATGTAGTTACTCCTTTCCTTTGATTAGAATGGTATATATTTTTTCTCCATCCATTTACTTTAATCTATATGTCTATATTTAAAGTGGGTTTCTTGTAGATAATATATATTTGGGTCATGTTTTTAAGATTTTGTTTATTTATTTGAGAAAGAGAGAGCAAGAGAGAGCACAAATGGTGGGGAGGGGCAGAGGGAGAGGGAGAAACAGACTCTCCATTGAGCAGAGAGCCTGATGTAGGGCTTGATCCCAGGACCCTGAGATCATGACATGAGCTGAAGACAGATGCTTAACCAACTGAGCCACCAAGGCACCCCAGGTTATGTTTTTTTGATCCACTTTGACAATCTCTGTCTTTCAATTGTTGCATTAGGATCATTGATGTTCAAACTGATTATTGATATAGTTGGATTAATGTCTACATATTTGTTATTATTTTCTATTTTTTGCCTCTATTTTTGTCTTCCACTCTTTTTCTGCTTTTTATGGCTTTAACTGAGCATTTTATATAATTCTATTTTCTTTCCTTTCTTGGCATATAAGTTATAGTTAAAAAAAAAAACTTTTCTTAGTGGTTGCCCAGAGTTTGCAGTGTACATTTATAGCTAATATGAGTCCACTTTCAAATAACGCTATATTGCTTCACAGGTAGTGTAGGTAACTTATAATAAAAAAGTAATCCCAGTTCTCCCCTCCAGTCCCCAGTATCATTGCTGCCATTTATGTAACTATATGGAAGCATATGTAAGCATATATATGATATATACATAAGCATATATTATCAAATACATGGTTGCTATTATTTTGAACGAACTGTTATCTGTTAGATCAATTAAGAATAAGAAAAATGTTTAATTTTACCCTCACTTATTCCTTCAACACTTTTCCTTTTTTTTAATGTAGATCTGAGTTTCTATCCTATAGCATTTTCCTTCTCTCTAAAGAACTTCTTTTAACATTTCTTACAAGGCATGTCTACTGGGGGAAAAAAAATTCCTCAACTTTTGTTTGTCTGAGAAAATATTCCTCCTTCATTTTCGAAGGATAATTGTGCAGGTTACAGAATTGTAGAGTGGTGTGGGTTTTTTTTTTTTTTTCTCTCAACATTTTAAACATTTCACTCTACTCTCTTCTTGACTTCAGGGTTTCTGAGAAGTAAGATGTAATTCTCTATTCCTCTGTAGATGAAGTGTTTTTTCCCTTTGGCTTGTTTTGGGATTTTTTTCTTTATCTTTGATTTTCTGTATTTTAAAAATGATACACCTAGGGGATATATAGATAGGTAGATATAGATATAGATGTGTGTGTGTGTGATGTGTGTGTGTGTGTGTGTGTGTGTGTGTTTCTAGATCTGTGGTTTGGTGTCTGACATTAATTTAGAGAAATTTTCAGTCATTATTATTTCAAATATTTCTTCTATTCCTTTCTCTCTTTTTTCTCCTTATATCTCCATTAAGAACATGTTACACTTTTTGTAGTTGTCCCACAGTCCTTGGCCATTCTATTATTTTCTTTTTTTCTTTATTTCCTTTGATTTTCAGTTTTGGAGGTTTCTATTGAGATGTCTTCAAGATCAGAGATTCTTTACTCAGCCATGTCCAGTCTACTAGTAAGCCCATCAGAGGCATTCTTCATTTTTGTTTCAGTGCTTTTGATCTTTAGTATTTCTTTTGGGGTCTTTCTTAGGATTTCCATCTCTCTGCTTACCTTGTTTATCTGTTTTCATGTGCTGTTTACTTTATCTATTAGAGCCCTTAGCCTATTTAAATTCCCAGTTCCGATAATTCTAAAAGCCCTGCCATATCTGGTTCTGATGCTTTCTCTGTCTCTTCAAATTGTGGTTTTGGCCTTTTGGTATGTCTTGTAATTTTTTCTTGATAGCTACACATGATATGCCAGGTAAAATCTTTTAGTGAGATTGTGCCCCTGGACTGTGAAATTCAGAAGTGTTTCCCAGTTTTTTTTCTCTCTCCCCTCAAGTGAAACAGGATGGCAAAAGTGGGCAGGAATTGGGTATTTCCTTTCTCTCTCAAGTCAATTAAGCCCTGATAATACCCCCAGCAGATTAGGCTTTAGTTAACTAGTTTCTTCTGAGGGCAGACCTTGTTAAGAACAGAGTGCTCCATTGCATTCAAAATTGTTTCCTTTCCCCTCCCTTTGCAAGAAGCAGGAAAGAATTTTTCTCTGATATTTACTGTGGGAACCTGATTGACCTCCTGAAGGTAAAACA
>CM052886.1:109792718-109817757 GCA_028534135.1 Potos flavus
AGCTGTCCAATTTTCCCAGCACCACTTATTGAAGAGACTGTCTTTTTTCCACTGGATATTTTTTCCTCCTTTGTCAAAGAGTATTTGATCGTAGAGTTGTGGGTCCATATCTGGGCTCTCTAATCTGTTCCACTGGTCCATGTGTCTTCTAACAACTTTTCAAAAAGAAATCTTCTGCAGTCTTCTGATGTGTTCCAGTCTGGGTTGGCTTCTCTCTGTGGTCCATGGCTGACATTCTGGAACCTCCTTTTACCATTATCCTGGAAATACTCTCTACCGGCCTTATATGTTAAATTCCATGCTTCCTTTATCTTGGGTCTTCTTGTCTTCTTTCTTGATTTACTTCCTGTTTTTGACGAAGTACATTCTCCTACTGTTTGGTGATGAAGGATATTTGAGAAGTTTTTGTTTTTAGAGCTTAAATATTTAAAATTTTTCTTCATTTTACCCTACTACATGATTGAAAGTTTGGCAGATGGAACTAGTTTTCTGTCAAAAATAATTGTTTCATAGTCTTATAGCTTGCTTTCTTGATTATTCCATTCAATATATTTAGCTAGATGTCAAGTGTAGGGGTGGTTACATAAAATCCAGGGCAACCAGCCCAGACCCTCCTTGGAGGAATGGCTGAGATGAGGCTTCTTCCATTTTCTTACCCCTCATTTCCTCTGTATATTTCAAGATGCTCTGCTTCTGCCTGTCCAAAGAGGACTTCTTCTCAAAGGAAAAAACCCCTCCTTTGTTGGGTCATCTGAATTCCCAGTCCTCTCCCTGGTAAGTCTTCACCCAGAAATAAGTCCTCTCCCTTTATAGTCCATATCACTTCGTACTTGTCATATATTCTGTATTGTGATATGCTTTCCCCTCTCATCTCCATGTATTCTTTTGTAAACTCCTTAAGCCCAGGGGTCAAGGTTTTATGATTCCTGTCTCCCCAGAGTGACTAGACAACAAAAACTGTTTGTTTACTTGACTTGGATGTATACTTGAAATTTATTCCAGTATACAAGTGTACACGCACAGACATCAGTTGGCCCAAATCTTTCTGGATGGAATTCAAGACTGGAGTAGATAGAAGGCATTATTTTGGAGGCTCTCATCCAGATGAATTTAGGAGAAAATTATTACCTCCTCAAGTGGTACTAATGGCTCCACAGAACACAAGACACTGTAACACTATGGGGCATACTTGTCATTGCACTACCTCTAAGATGAAGTCTGTGTTCTGACTAAAGTGCTGCATTTCAACATCCTCTATTATTGGCTTATGTATTATTAGACAACTGCCTATTCTTTAGCTTGAAAAACCTTGTAGAAGACTAGTTATAATGAGAGCTAAGATTTAGTATATACAATTATGCTGGAAACTGTTCTAAGCACTTCAGCTATTTTAACTAATTTAATTCTTATGAGGATCAGATGAGACAGGTTGTTATCCCCATTTTACAGATGAGGAGCAGAGAGGCTTAAGTAATTTCTCCCAAGTTAAACACCAGTGAGAGCAGAGTTGGGCATTGCCGTGTTTCTTCCCTTTGCCAACTAGAAAGCACTTGATTTATTTTCACTTGTTTTGGGGCATACACAAGACAATCCTCATGCAATGAGGGCAAAATGTTTTCATGCAGGGTCAGTGTGCAGACCACTCAACCTTGAACATTTCCCTATAAAATCACATGGGAGTAAAGCCTGTGTACAGATAAGCTCTTGGGGATCATCACACGATCTCCTATCTTCTTCAAACTAATTAACTGAGTTACTTAGGAAAGTATTAACAGATAAACAGAAAAGAGCTTCAACTAGCTTGACACAGGGAGGAGCCAAACAGGTGTATTGATTTGAGAGCCAGTACAGGGATCTCAGAGTCAGGGTCTCATTTGCGTTTTTCAGTATTTCGCAGAATGAGGGACCAGAGTTTCCGCATTCCTAACTGAAGGATTGCAGCAAGGTAAGGCATTTCTTATGGATTCATATATTTTTGCCAGGTAAATATAATAATAAATTATATTAAGATGAAAAATAAAAACCAGATGAAGAAAAAACAATCCATGCTGGAAATTTATAGACTTTTTGAAAAGTAACATATATTTATATTTATATTTGTGTGCATACATGTATCTGTGCATATACATGGTGTGTGTGTGTGTGTGTGTGTGTGTGTGTGTGTGTGTGTGCGGTGTGCATGTGTGTGTGTTTTTATTTGGATCTCCAGCAGAAAAGAAATGCTCCTTCACAGGCCTCAGGGATCACAAGATACTGAGTGTATTTCATTATGGTAGTGTTGAGTAGTAGTTATGGCTAATGAGCTGGAGAAGCTGAGGTTTCTAGGAAGGCAATGGGATATTAATTCCCACACATGGGAGCCAGTTTCCAAGAGGTCCACAATGATTTTTTCTTCTTGGTTTCATGCCCTTATGTAACCAATAAGATTTTGATAAAACAACAGTATGTAACATTTAAGACTTGGTTATAAGAGGCACTGTGCCTTTTTTCCACCTTGCTCTTTTGAATAACTCACTCTGAGGGAGGCCAGCTATCACTCTGTGACATTTAGGCAGCTGTAGGGACAGGGCCATCTGGCAAGAAATAAAGAACCAAGGCCTTCTGCTAGCAACCAACAAAAACAGAGCATTCAACTTGGAGTCAGATCCTCCAGCCCCAGTCAAGCTTTCAGATGACTGCAGCCCTGATCTCATGAGATCCTGAGCCATATATATCTAATATAGATGTATTAATTGAGACATATTTTATATACCATAAAATATAATCATTTAAAATTCAATGATTTTTTAGTATATTCATAGACCTGTGCAAACATTACCATAATATGATTTTGGAACATTTTCATCACTCCAAAAACAAACCCTGTATTCATCACCCTCCTCCCCAGCCCTAAGCATTTACCAATTATCTTCTGTTTCTATAGATTTGCCTATTCTGGATATATCATATATCAGTGGAATTATAGACTATGTGGCCTTTTGTGTCTGACTTCTGTCACTTATCATAGTTTCAAGATTTATCCATGTGGTAACATGTATCAGTACTTCATTCTCTTTTATAGCCAAATAATATTTCAGTGCATGGGTATACTACATTTCTTTTATCTATGTATTAGTTGATGGACATTTGAGTTGTTCTCATTTTCTGACTTTTATGAATAATGTTACTGTGAACATTCGTGTACAAGTTTTTGTATGGACATGTTTTCACTTCTCTTGGGTATACACATAGGAGCAGAATTACTGGATATTATAGTGACTATATGCATAAACTTTTGAGGAACTTCCACACTGTTTTCCACAGCAGTCACACCATTTTATGTTCCCATCAGTAATGTCTGAGGGTTTCAAATTCCCCACATTCTCACCAACACTTATTATCATCCATCTTTTTGATTAAAGCCATCCTTTTAGGTGTGAAGTGGTATCTCATTGTGGTGGTTATGATTTGCATTTCCCAGATGGCTTTTGATGTTGAACATATTTTCCTATGCTTATTGACCACTTGTGTATTTTCCATGGAAAATTTTCTATTCAGATCCTTGGCCCATTTTTAATGGGATTACTTATCTTTTTATTACTGAGTCTGTAGACTTATTTACATAAGAATCCAAGTGTTATGACAGGTATATGATTTGCAAGTATATTTCCCAATCTGTGGGTTGTCTTTGCACTTTCTTGACAGTATTGTTTGAGCACAAAAGTTTTAACTTTAATTTAACTTAAATTTAATGTAACTTAAATTTAATTTAAGTTCAATTTATCTACTTTGTTATTTTGTTGCTGATTCTTTTGGTATCATATCTGATAAATTATTGCGGAATCCAGGCTTACAAAATGTATTCCTGTTTTCCTCTAAGAGTTTTAGAGTTTTACCTCTTACATTTGTCTTTTGATCCATTTTAAGTTAATTTTTATATATGGTGTGAGGTAAGGGCCCAAATTAAATATTTTATATGTGGCTATCTAGTACCAGGACCATCTGTTGAAAGGCTATTCTTTCCCCATTAAATAGTCTTGGCCCCCAAATGACACAAATCAGTTGACCATAGACACATGGGTTTATATCTACTCTCAATTCTATTCCATTCATCTATGTTTCTATTGTTATGCCAATACTATGCTGTCTTGGTTACTGTTGCTTTTAGATAGTTTTGAAATAGGGAAGTATGTGTCCTCCAACTTTTTCTTCTTTTTCAAAGCAATGAATTTTCTCAGTTTTTAGTTTATCTGGGAATGTCTTTATTTCACCTTAATTTTTAGGAGACAGTTTTGCTTATCATAAACTTCTTGATTCACAGATTGGTTAGTTGGTTTTTCCATCATATTGAATATGGCCTTTGGCTTCCATTATTTTTGATAACAAGTCAGCTTATTGAGAATTCAGTAAGTGTTCCCTTGCATGTAATGAGTCATTTTTCTCTTGTGACCTTTAAGATGGTCTCATTATGGTTGGCTTTCAACACTTTGACTATGATGTGTCTGGGTGTGGTTCTGTACTTTAACCCTACCAAGAATTAATTGAGCTCCTTGTATGTGTAGATTAATTCTTTTCAGCAGATTTTGAAGTCTGCAGCCATTATTTCTCTTAATATTTTTTTCAGTTGCTTTTTCACTATCTTCTCCTTCTGGTATATCCAGTATGCCTATGTTGATGTGCTTAAGGATGTCCCACATTTCTCTGAGGCTCAATTTATTTCTCTTTTTATCATTTTTTTTCTCTTTTGTTTTTACTGCATAATCTCCATCTATCTGCCAGTTTGCTTATTCTTTCTTCTACCAGCTCAAATTTGTAGTTAAGGCCCTCTGCTGAAATTTCCATTTCAGTTATTATATTTTCAACTCTGGAATTTTCATTTAGTTCTATTTTGTAATTTATATCTCTTTTTTTATATTTTCTGTTTGGTGAGACATCATCATCATACCTTCCTTTAGTTCCTTAGACATGGACTCCTTTAGTTCTTTGAACATATTTATAATAGCTCCTTTGAAGTTTTTGTCTGCTATGTCCAATGTCTAGACCCCTTAAAGGTAATTTCTATTGTCTGCCTTTATCCCTGTGCATTGGTCACACTTTTCTGTTCCCTTGCATGTCCTCATATTTTCTGTTGAAAACGGGACATTTTAGATAATATATTGTAGCAACTAGGGATACTGATTTTCTCCCTTCTGAGGACTGTTGCTGTTGTTGTTTGCTTAGTGAGCTGGCTTGACCAGTTTAGTGAAATCTATTTTCCCTGCACTGTGCAACCTCTGATATCTCTGGTCAAATATTTTTGGCTCAATTTTATCTTTAAGCCTGGTTTCCTACCAGTCACCCTTGGGTCAGCCTAGGTTATCAGTGAGCCTCTGGTTGGTCAGAGGTTGTAGTTAAGCCCCCTGAACCAATGATTTTTCAGTTGTTACCAATGGATCTGGGTGTGGTTTGGAGACTGCTTTCACTGTTCAGGGAGTTTATAGGTTGCCCCACTTTCAGCCAGAGACTAGTAGCTCAGAATTTCTGTCTCCATTTACTCCTTGAAGGACTCAGCCTTGGGCATACACACAGAGCTCCTGATCACCAGGATGACTACAGGTTTAGCTGAGCTCTCTTTGACTCTTTCTTTCCATGACCTTCTCATCAAGCATCTGGCTAATCTGCTTCTATATGCATCATACCCACTTACTAGCCTCCACTAATTGCTGGTTAATTGCTCCATTGTTTTCACTAATGACTTGGGGCATAAGTTGCTCCACAGTCTGATCCAGTGAAAGTAGAGCCCCTTAACAGTGTCAGGGTATTGCCAGTCTTAAGGCTTGCTCCAACTTTTTCCTACACAGAATCTCTGTGCTTTGGATGAAGAGTCAGGGAAGTGGGGAGATGGGAAACTCACTCTTTACTAGCTGCACCATCCTTACCAAGTAGGAGCTGTGTGTGGGGAAGGTGCCATCAGCTAGCTACCACTACTGCCCGGTATAGATCTTCCACAGCCCAGAGGTAAGGTTTGGGGGTTGGGGTGGCAGATGGGATTTGCTAGTATTAACTAGCTGCCAAATCTGTCTGCAGTAGCTCTTCCACCTCAGGAAGCTGGAGGAGAAGGAGCTGCTCCTCAGCTGTTAGCCTTGACTATCTTTTGGGAAGATCTCTTTAGTTAGATATAAATGGTCAGTCTGGTTCCAATTCAGACTCTTATTTTATACACTATATAATATCTCTTATTTTATACACTCTTCTGTAATGTGATTTTGTACCTCCTCCACCAAAAGGTGAGGTCTATTTCCCCCACCTCCTTGGCCCTGTGTCTACTTTGACTAGTGCAATATAGGGAAATTAATGCTATTCCCGTGGATGGAGTTTTAACTGGCCTTGCATTTCTCTTCCTCCCTCTCACAATACTTGCTCCCAAGACACCCTCTCCTAAGATCCAGCTACCAAGCTGTGAGAAGCCAATCAACATGCAGAGGCCATGTCAAGGTACTTCAGTTGGTTCTCCAAACTGAGCTTCCAGCCTATAGCCAGCATCAACTGCCAGCCATGTGAGTGATCCATCTTGGATGTTCCAGCCCAGATGAAGCCCCAAATGACTTCAGTCCCCACAGATAACATGCAGAGCAGAACCACCCAGGAAAAGCCCAGTGGATCCACAGAATCCTTAGAGGTAATAAAATATTGTTGAATATTGTTTTAAGCCATGAAGTTTGGCTCAATGTGATCACCAACTTGGAAATTCCCCAAACTCCACTGTTTAGGATTTTTTATGGATGTTTCATTGCATAGGCATGACTAATGAAATCACTGGCCATTGGTGATTGAAAGTCTGTAGCCCTTCTCTCCCCAAAGGTCAGAGGGTAGAGATGAAAGTTTCAACCCTCTAATCACATGGTTGGTTCCTCTGGCTACCAGCCTCCCTCCTAAAGCTGTCTAGAGGACCACCAAGAGTCACTCCATTAACATAAAATCAGGTATAGTCTAAGGGACTTGTTATAAATAACATACACTCTTATCGCTCAGGAAATTCCAAGGATCTCAGGAGCTCTGTGCTCCAGGGACAAAGACCAAATATATATATTTTTTCTTATACCACAACCCTAAATCAGTGACTTTCAAACTTGTTTGGCCATGAGCCTTAAATACATCTTACATCCTAACCAAGTATGCAAACACCACACACATATATATGTAGGTGTGTATATAACACTGAAACCAAAGTTTCATTCAATTTCTAGGAAATTATATTTACCCTCACTATATGCAATATACTCTGATATTTTCAACTCAGGTCAATTCATTCCTGTTCCCTTATATTTCTCCTTCTTCCTTTTTCTTTCAAATGCTGACTCCAATGCATGAAATGGCTTTCTTGACCCCCTAAGGTTTCTCAAGCCATAGTCTGAAAAACACTGTGGTCCCAATAGCCAAAACTTACTATATCTCTAGATCTCTGAGACTTTATAGAGAAGAGTGAGAAACAGACACCCTTTGCCAAGGAGAGTCACCTCCTGGACCAGGAGGAAAAGACACAAACATGCAGAGTAAGAGAACAGAAGTCAGTGAGTGTCAACTGTCTAGCTATAAAGAAAAATGAGAACAGGTGACGGACAGCAGAGGAAAGACTTACATCCCTTACAGACAGCTCTCCCTCACGCAACTACTGAACACACGTTTTTCAGTCAGTCACTTGTTTCAGAAACCCAAATTGGTGCCCCAGTACCCTCTTAGCCCCATATCTGCCCTCAAGCTTGTACTTGAGTCTTTGTGTCCCCCTCTGCCAGTCACACCTCTGCCCTGAGCCTTCAGACTAGTCTTGAGAAGGCTAACTTCACAGAGTCTGAGTGACCTCACCACGAGACACCAATAACCAGCAGGTTGACCCCTACAGAGATCTATCTCTTCCAGAGCTGTGGTCATAGTCAGAAATGGAGTCCCCACCCAGCACTGGAGAAAGAATTCTGGCTAGAGGATCCAAGTATATCCCAGAAAGGATGACAAAGGGCTTTGTTCTAAGAGATGTCATACCCAGCCTTGTGAGTTTAAAGACAGATGTTCTTTGTGATTCTAGAGAAGCATATGGTTTTTTACGCTTTCTTTATTCTTCCCTGGGTTAAATTGCTCTGGCATTGTCTCACTTCTTCTAATGGACCGTGTCTAACATCTGTGCAGTTACAAATGGGGCATGCTCATTTGTGGGTTTATGGAGCCTGAATGACCTCAAATCTGGTGGGGACTGGTTGCCTCACACTGCTGGAGTGTGAAGTAGGTCAGTTCACAGGGCAAGGGAAAGTAAAGAAGCGATGGGTATTAAGGACTAAAAAAAATCCTAACCCAACTGTCCCGTAATATTGTTTAACCTGGATTCATTTGCCTTCTGCCTTCTGTAGCACTTGTATATGATACTTAAATGGCATGTATTGGGTTTTACTTTTTATATTATAAATGTAACATGTGTATTACAGAGAACTTTTAAAATAGAAAAAAGGAAACAAATCACTCATAATTGTGCCATTCAAAGACGACCGCAGTTATTGTGTTAATTTTTTTCTTTCATTCATTTTATCCCAGGCATGTGCCTGCTGAGATACATTTGAATCATTAAACCCTATATGCAATTTTGTAATCTGCTTTTTAAATTTCCCATTATATTCCTCATGTGGTCTTCAAAAGCATCCCACAAAATATTTTTATCTTAATTTCTCTTTCATCCTTATAAAAAAATAGATGTGTGCTCCATTGATATCGTCAAAGATAAACAGATTTGGAACATGCAGGGTTTCAGTGTTCTAGATTTTAAAAATTAGTGTCCCCAGTAATGACAGGCCAAAGTAACAGGCCTCTCTTAATTTTCTGCAATTGCTCTGAAATTAGGATTTTTCTCTATGGAGGCAGTACCTCCCAGGCATTCATCTGTGGTAATTTGTATATCTTGGGAAAGAAGCCTAGAACCCATTTTTAAGGATTAAAATCCCACTTTTTAAAAAATTCAAGGTCTACTAATCTAAACTCTGAATTTTTTAGAAGTGGGAGAGTAACAAAGTCTCTTTCCAAACCAAGTAATTGTGAAGTTAAGTTTCTCTCTGGGACCATTTAAACACTGTTTGTAGTCCCCTAACCCTGAGGCACAGCCTTTTCAAACTTGTGGATAGAGGGCTCTAGAACCTTCCATCATTGCCGTGAAATGGAAATTCTTCTGAACTCAATGGATTTTATTGGAGGGGGAATATTTGATTTCAATTTGGGCATAGAAGGTGGAAAAGGGGGAGGAAACTTTTTAAAAATTCTAAAACTCTTCCCTTGTCCCCATCCAGCTCCCTTTGTGCACTTACAATATTGTTCTGATTTTTTTAGAGGATTTAAACCAGCTCCCACCAAGCCGCACCCCTTTTCCAAAGAGCCCATTAAAAGCCTAGTGTGGGGCCCAGACTTGATCCCGTCCACCTGCAGAGGACAGAGGGCCTCCCTGCTCAGCAATTGCACCACCCCCTTCCTTCCTGTTAATGACATGATAAACTGCAAATTTCTCATTTATACTTTATAATCTCTACAGACTCCCTATCAATCCAGCCACCTTTTCCAGCTACCCTCAAATGTAAAGGCTTTACTCCTGTCTCTCCAACATGAAGTAGACTTCAGGTAAGAGAAAATAAGGACACTAAGTCCTCTGGGCCATTTTACGGCACCCATCAGAAAACTGACTGGAGAATAAAATGCCGTTCAAGTGGGTCCTTTGTGTGGCTTTGAATGAGTGTGTTGAACCAGGCAGTACTTGGGCGGCTCCAGGGCTTTCACCTGGGCCAGATAAGGTGCCCCGAGATAAATTCCTTCCGTGTTTCTGTGGATGCTGAGGAACCAAGGGCCCGGGACTGCTTTTAAGAGCTGGTGCAAAGCAATATCTTTCTCCACAAAGAACGCACTTATCTAATTGGGGCTGTAAGATGGCAAGTCTCTCTCCCTCTCCTGGCACCCAAGTACCAGGCTGTGGGGACAGTGCTGGGGCCTGAGTGACAAGCAGATGAGCTGGAAAAGGCTGTTTGCAGGGAGGAGAGGCAGCCCAGAACCACCAATGTTCTGCACGCAGGACCCTACCTGCACAGAGTCACAGGGGACTCAGACGAGGACATGGTGGCCGGTCCTGGCCAGAGTTCCCAAGCATTGCTTCCGAGTGAATAGTGACCTCAGGAATCTGTGTTTTCCCCTCGATGCTGACCTCGGCTTCAGTCAGCCTCTGAGTCTCCACCACAACGGCATCCCTGGGCTCTCCCAGCCACCAATTAATTCAGCCACCAATCTACAACCTACAAGATTTAAGAAATATTTAACTAGGAGATAAGGGCATTGGTTTGGTTTGACACGATAGTTTAGTTTTGTCTTGTCTTTTCAAGGAAGCTGTGACTTTCAAGACACCATATTTGTAACTGTATCAACCATTTAATGTCACTGATAAAAATTCGATGCTGTAGGGTACAAAGTGACAGACAAGAGTTAAACAACTTGATCTTCCAAACCTACCTTCTTCCATCTTTGCACCATTGTTTCCTTCCTGCGCTACACTCCCTTGTGCCAAATATTAGATGGGTCATTGTGGTCTGTGTTATTTGGTAGAGATTCAAATCTCCTCCACCTCCGCCCCTTCATACAGAAAGTCTAAAGAAGCCAAGATGAATCTCAATTTCAATTGTAAGTAACAGAAAGAAAGAAAGAAAGAAAGAAAGAAAGAAAGAAAGAAAGAAAGAAAGAAAGAAAGAAAGAAAGAAAGAAAGAAAAAAGAAAGGAAAGAAAAGAAAAAGGAAATGAGATCAAACTTTAAAATTTTTCTCCAGGACAAAAAAAAAAAGTGTGTGTTTGTATTCTCTCTTTTTCCTGTCTCATTGTATATGATTTCACATCACAAGAATTTGTTATAAGTCAGACCCGGTTGCGCCTTTGAAAAAGGCACCAAAGTGCGGTTATGGAAGTGAAGGGTATTTCATCTATGAGGCCAGCATTGAAGGATAAGCTGTGGCTCTTAAACTTTGGTGAACATGAGTAGTAACAAGTGCATCTTAAACCTGTAAAGTCCTACTAGCTCTCCACCCCAAGAGATTCAACTCTGTACACCTCCAGAGGATTCTAAAGCAAACGAGGGGTGGGGGGGCACCAGTCTTCGAGAAACACTGCAAATTAGACCAACATCCCTCTGACTTTAGCAGCCTGTTGACCTTGGGGAGGACCAGAAGGTTGGGGGTGAAGAAGTGAAAGCCATGAGTATAGACATGCTTTTAAAGATGTTTAGAAAGGGAAAGGAAGAAATTGAACAGTAGCGAGTGGTAGGTGTGGGGAAGAAGGGAGATATTGTGTGTGTTTAAAAAAAAATGGAAAGATTTAAGGCTATTTTAGTGCTGAAATGAAAGGACCAATAGTGAGACAGGTTGACAGTAACAGGAGAATGGAAGATGACCAGTTTCTAGTCCCCAGAAGAAGTAAGAAGACTTAAGATCCAAGGCATCACCAGTGTATGACCAACCAGCTTTGCAGAGGAGGAAGGGAGTTTATCTCTGAGTCAGGAAGCAATCCAAATAATAACCTTCTGAGATAAGAGAAAATGGATGGACTCCTAAAGTTTCTATATAACAGTGTTGTTTAGTAGCTTGAACTTACTTGAAGTGCTGAAATAGGGAAGTAGGACTTAGAGAAAAAAGGCATACCCAGGAGAGCTCTAGTTGTCAAACCCCAAATGATACTCCCTTCTAAGAAGCAGTGGTCCCTAGATGTTCAGGAGAAATGGCTCTATCTTCTCACCAAAAAGGGAACGATTGGAATCCTAACTTTTCCTAAAACATCCTGCAATGTTCGATTGTAACTTATTTGAGGCCAGTGAATCTCAGTGGACAATATCTTACAAAGCACTAGGCAGTGTTACAGGTATCTGATACATTGTTTCTGACGTTTATCCTGCATTATATGGGTTATGAGTATCTATTATTACAGAAATGTACATTCTTATTCCAGCAAATAGAGGCATTCAGAAAAGGGGTGAAGAGTCACTCACAGTCACACAAAGATGTGACTTTTAAGACTTGGATGCTGTATTAACTAACCTCCAGGAGGCCCCCAATAATCCTTGCCTCCCAGTATTCACACCCTTATGCTGTCCCCTCCTACACGGAATCAGAACTGCAACCCCTTCAGGTACCAAGTGGCCATCGCTGTAAGAAAGCCACCTGTTGATCAAGTCACCAGATGACTGTGGACCTGGCCAAACTTGATGGCAAATTTCATGGGAGCCAGAATGACCTAGATGGACCACTCCCAATTCTTAACCCATGGAAACCAGGAGAGATAATAATGATTATGTTTTAAAAACCACTCAGTTTGGGGGTGACTTGCCCAGTTGATTCCTTTGTTTAGCAATTATCCTTGATGTTTGAATACTGAGTACATACAGAGTAGATAGGCACTATTCTCAAATCCTTTTTCTTTCTTTCCCTTGGGTCTAGGTGGAAAATGAAGATCAGCATGACTGTTTACTTGCTACATAAAATTATATTGTGAACTTGAATTATTCATAAAATTTCAGTTAGTAGATAGAAAATATGTTACAAACACGAGCCCTAAGATGTGTGGTGGAATGAGTTGTTGGCTTCAGAGAAAGCACTTAGCTATTGCATCCTAATTTTTGTGAACTGAGTTCCTGTCTCCAAAGTAATGACGTTATAATTTGTAGGAACTCCCGCTCCCTGCCTGGCCAGATCTGTAGGAGAATTAATAATGCATCTTAGGGATTCTCAGTTCCTTCCTCGGGCATATGTCATGAAGCGAACTCGGGAGTAACAGCACCCTGGTGAATTACGCTAATTCAGACTGATTGTAGATGGGTCTACCTACCTCCGCAGGTAGGAAAAAGAGACTGTGAATATCATTTACTACTTAAAAAACCAAATCTAGGTGTTTTTCCTAAACAGGCTGAATACACTGCTCCTGCGGGTGGGAAGTCAAATTTGGCAGTCCTGGGAACAACGAATCTGAGGCCCCTGCTGCTCTTGCTGGTCCCATTGCGTTGATATTAAGCTCTGGGACCAGTGTGTTTGCCCTGAGATTTTGGCAACATAGCTTGGGGTTTTTGTTTTTTGTCATTGTATGTTTCCCATGAGATTCTCATTTTTGACAATGGATTAAATTCCCTGTATCTCCTTTTTTTTTTTTTTTAGCTGCCACAGGCTTGAAAGGGTTACTCAGCTTTGGTTTTCAATAGAGTTAACAAAAATGTATTACTTCACTTTTTTACTATGGTCGACAAATACATATATTATTCCATTAGCGAATTGTCTGCTGATTTCAGATTACCAAATCCAGTTACCTGTTCTAGAATTATAAATGGCATGCCAGTGATTATCCTGAAAATTTATTAGGGGAGAGAAAACTGGAAATTAGGGAGTAAAGAACTATTAAATTCTTATTTCCTTGGTTTGATTTTAAAGTTCTACCAGCCAACAGATCATCAAGTATTTATTGGAGGGAAAAGGACAGAAAGGAAAGAAAGAATAAGAAAACCTTTTAGATCTTAAAATGAGGCAGATACCTTGTGAGACTCTGCATTTTCTCATTCAGCCCTCCGTAGGAAGGTAGGTACCATTCTCCCCCAATATCAGATGTGGAAACCGAGGTATTCAGAGCATTGGCAACTTGTCCTGATTTTTAAGTGGTCAAAGCAGGCAGGTTTTGACCCTAGCTCTGCCTTCTTCCTAGCCACTATGCAAACCAAATAGATGACATTTCTCTTTGTGTTGGAGTTCTTGACTGCAAACAATGGAAAAAGCTCTGATAAGCAAAGAGGAATTTACTAGATGGAAAAGGGGTTGGTGGGAAGTGGGGGAGGACATGAGTGTGACTCACAGAATCAATAGGAGAGCAAAGGACGAAACTTGTGAATCAGTACAAATAAGGCATCTCCGAAATCCTAAGACATAGCGATAGTCTCCCAGGCCTGCTGGCTCTGTTTCTGAGAATGACCCAATCCTTTCTCCCAGCCTTCCCTCAAGAGTCAGAGTCCCAGATAACATGTCTAATTGGCCAGGCTTAGATGCATCCCAACATGAAGAAGTCTCTGAGTTTACCCTCCACCAAGACCTCATATGGTAGGGGAGAAGTCGAGTCATGGACCCCAGACAGTAAGGCATGTCAGATGTCCACCAAGCTCTTGAAAACTAAATATCTTTTCTTATGAAAAAAAAATAATAGAGTTGCAATGTAAACTTGACAGATTTATCTGGGATGAATGGGTCTTCCTGGTTAGAACATACAGTCCATGAGGGGTGGGACTGTGTCTGTCCTGGTGTCACCCAGTGTCTGGGACATGATGAGTATCCTGATAAATATTCCTTGAACGAATGAATTTTGTGAATAAATTTTGCCTACTATTTCTCCCATCCTTTAACTGAGGACATCACACTTAGAGTTCTGGGGAGATTAGACACACTTTATTCTATTTGCAGACAAAATATTACAAACCAGGAGAAAGAAAACTCCCCAGCATTCTTGCACAGCCTTATGACCAAATGACATTCAGTGCCTACGTGGTAAAGCTTGGGATCGACCTTACAGATTACACTTCCCTGAAGAAATTTCACAGATCATGTTTCTTTTTTTAATTTAAAGATAACATATCATCAAAATTAGTTTTAAGAGTCAATCATAATTCAAAGCATATCCCTGCCATTTTTGCATATCATCTTTATCTCTTTCTCCAATACGTAAATATTTAGTGTAGTTATAATTGGAGTATACATACCTTTTATTATGTATTATTTTTTCCACAAGATATGAATGACACTGTTCTAGGTTTCAAAATTGACTACATAAATTATAATGTTAGTGGTGGCATAATATTCCATGACCTTGATGTGCCATAATTCAATAAGCCATTTCCTTATTGTTGGACATCTGGTTCATATGAATCAGACTTTTAACAAGATATGTCTTCGGAGGAGATCTAGAATATGGTCAACAGATGGCTTGTGAAAGTGATTTTGATATGAGAGTATATTTATTGATGACTGCAGTCAATAAAATGTAACTAAGGATTGCTCACAAATTGGTTGGTGATGTGGGCATTACATACACAAATAGAATCTAAGGCAAATTAGAGGGATATATGAAGTTCAACAGGATGACAAAAATTAGATGTAGATGAGAAGGAAAGAGCCAAATATACAGATAAAGAGATTTTCATCCCATTACTCATTGATATGTTAGAATTTTCATGCTCCAGGGGTTTCTCTACTTGAATCCATAATTCTATTTAATCATGAAAGATTCGTGTTTGAGTGTGTTCTCTAGACCTAATATCCCTGGTACTAACAAATCCTTTTTCAGTTTCTCCCCAAGATTATTTTAAATTTATTTAATTATTTCTAGATTGAAGCAACAGTTTTTGGAGTCAAAGGCAGGATTGGACAGTGATGGGAAAAGAAACAGAGGAATCCTGGGGTGAATTTTGACTTATGGGCTGGTGGAGGTTTATGAAGATACCTTGATGAGAAATAGGAAAAAAAATGAAATATTTCTGTAGAGTGTATTTTTATTAGGAAGAAAATTAAAAAGCTACATAATGCCATTTATGCCTTGTATCAGACACACTCTCTTAAGCATTCAGATTATGTCTTGTGTCTTAAGGGGCTGAAGTTGCCTATTTATAAAAACCAGATCCTTATCCCTGCCCACACTGTTCCCAGTGAAGCAATGGATCAGATTCCATCTCCCTGGAATGTTTTAGAACTTGGAGCGACAAACTGGAAAATTATTCACATTGATTTGGCTCTGATAGGAACAAATGTTTCTTCATTTTCCTTCCTTCCTTCACTGGTCCTGCTGTGACTTTGCACCAACCTTGAAAATTCACCCAAACTCTGAGACAATGAGATGATTCTGATGGAAAATAGTCTTTGGGGACAGACGGCGGCAGCTCCTGTGACCGTACCAAACCCAAGTCCTGGTTCTGCACAGGGGAATGCCCTACATCATCCTAGGCCCTGTCGAGGATGTGTCTATAATAGAAAATACATCCTTATTCCTCAGGTTCTATCTGCTCTTTAAATGGCAGCCACTTCAACTCGTATGCTAAGGAAGTGATCAAATTCTATCATGCAGATGATTTTACATAACCGTATATGTTTATTTATGTATCAGACTGGATGGATAGATAGATAGATAAATTAGATAGATACATAGTCTTTCTGATGTCATGCCCCATCACCCCTTAAATACCCCACCATGTACCTGCTAAAAACAAGAACACTCTCCCATACCACACGACTCTCCAAGTCAGGAAGTCCACACTGACGCAGCACAGCCAGCCAGCCAATCTTTAGACCTTGTTCCACTGTCTCAACCGTGTCCCTTCTCCTTTGCCACGTGGGCTCCCCCACGGAGCATGTGTTGCATTGAGTTGTCCATCCCATTCGTGTCCTTCCATGCAGATTAGCCCCTGCTTCTGCCTGCCTCTAGTGTCCTTGATCTGTCTTCAAGAGCACAGGCTTTCCATTCCATGACCTTCTAACCAGCAGGAACAGCGTGAGCGTGAGCACAGGCTCTCCTCAGCACGTCACTTCAGAAGGCTTCACGGTACTGACCTGCCTCACCTAGTCAAGCTGCTTGCCACCCTCCCCCTTGCATTTGATTCCTGCTTGGTGGGCACATAGTCCAACATTTGGCCGATATCGTTTCTCATGAAGCCTCAACCCACCAGTCACATACACATGTATCAACTACTATTACTATTGCTGCCTCGTGGTCATTATTTATTTCCATTACTCCTCCTGCCTTTATTAGTTGCCATTCTACTATAAGGAAGAGCTTTCCCTTCATCGCATTTGTTTGTTTGTTTGTTTATTTATTTATTTATTTATTTATTTATAGAGAGGAAGAGAGCACACAGGCATGTGTGGGTGGGGGGAGGGGCAGAGGGAGAAGGAGAGAGAATCCCGAAGCAGGCTACACACCCAGCACAGAGGGTGACGCAAGGCTTGATCTCACGACCCCGAGATCACGACCTGAGCTGAAATCAAGAGTTGCATGCTTAACTGACTGACCCACTCAAGCGCCCCTTTTGACTTATTTCTTCAGTATGGACTCATTGATTCCTGCCTCATACAATGGGTTGTAATCCAATTACCTATTTTGATACTTTCGTTATTCCAAACTTGGCCAGTGAGAACCCCTTCAAGCCGGCTTGTGTGTCTTTCTGATATGTTATCATCATTCTACATGTGATGCAGAATCCTGGGGAAGTGGGGAAACCCCTTTAGGTCAGTTGATCTGGGAAGGCCTCTCTGAGGAGGTGAGTCCGGGTGACAAGGCCACCACGGGGGTGGCAAAGGCAATGCCTCAGAAACGAGCAGGCTCAGGGTTCAGGAACTGAGGAGAGGCCGGTGTGCTTGCAACACAGACCAGGGAAGGAGTTTGGGGGTCACGCTAGGCAAGATGGGAAGATGCTGGAGGATTTTACGTAGGGATGTGCCATGATTTGGTTTCTATGTCCAAGCATCATGCGGCTGCTGTGTGGAGAAGGCTCAGCGGGAGAACAGGAAAGGAGGCAACCAGCAGGTAGGAGGTGAGCACATCATGTGTTCAGTAAGCGGGAGACCAGCTACTCCCCCTCCAGACTGACTTCCTGCTCTGGAAGCAATGATGCCTGATTAATCAAGAAGGCGTGTTCGCTCGCCCCCGTGCTCAGCTTCTGTTCTGTACGAGACACTGTCAGGTGACATGTGGGGCTTGACTTCACATGACTCTCTGTCCAGCATCCCCCCTCCTGACTCCTGGCCCAGTACCTGCTGGATGAGTCCTAAGCATCTGTGAGCACCTCAAAGTCTGCACACAGGACAATTCCGTGGGATGGAAGTCCCGGCGCAGCCTCAGTATCGCGCATGCTCCGGTTCGATCCTCTCATGTTCTAGGTGACCCGCCTGGGATCACAGGCATCACCGCACCCTCTTGCTCCCGGCTTTCACCTCCCATGCCAGTGTCTCCCAGCTCCAAGCACTCGAAGCTCAGCTCTCTCCCTTGTCCTTGGCACGCCTCTCCACGTATACACAAAATTAAAATTGCACGCCTGGCCACACAAGGAGAAAAGATCTATCCCTGTGGATCCACGCTTGAAAGAGTTAGTGTGATTTATTAAAGTAGGGTTTATTAAAACTCACACCTTTGTCTCACTTGGAAGTGAAGGTGTTTCCTAGAACACAAGCTCTGATTTCCCTGGGGCTCTTCCTCTGGATCCCCTCAGCTCTCTATTAAATCAAAATCAAACAAGGTCATTGGCACCTTGTCTCCAACAGAGTGCTTCCTTCCCTCTCCCCTTTGGCCTTTCCTGGATTCCAGCCCCCAGCACAAAAGCTGGCACAGCACGTGCGCACAGACGGCGCACTGCAGCAGAGCCTGGTGGAAACATTCCAGTGACCATGAGGTTGTATTCATCTTCGGCTGCCGCCAAATTTACCACAAACTTAGCCCCTTACAATGATGCAAACATATTAACTCTCGGGTTCCTGTGGGTCAGGAGACCGAGTACAAGGTAGCAGGGGCCCCTGCACGGACTCCCCAGGCTGAAATTCAGGTGTTGGCCAGGGGCTTCGATCTCATTGAGACCCAGGGTCCCCTTCCAAGCTCATTGGTAGAATTTAGGTCCTTGTGATTATATTAGTGAGGCCCCAGGGAACCCCTGTTCCCTGCCATGTGGCCCCCTTATGACAGGGCAGCTCCAAAGAGAGCTGCCGTTTCAACTCTTTTCTTTTCAGGCTGTCCTCCTGTACGGGCTCAACTGGTTAGGTCAGGCCCACCCAGGACAGTCTTCCTTCTAGTGAACTCAAAGTCAACTGGTGAAGGACCTTAATGACATCTGAAAAATCCCTTTATTTTTACCATAGAAGCAATTTAATGCCAGGAGTGAAACCCCATCCTGTTCACAAGTCCTGCCTACACTCAAGAGAAGATTATACGGAACGTGGGCATGGGGAAAGGACTCACAGGCCATCTTAGAATTCTGATGACTCGACTAGACTTTCTCCCTACCTTTTTAAAAATTTATTTCTAACTGTAGTAAAATACACATTAAATTCGTTGTTTGAGCCATTTTTAAGTGTGCAGATAGTCTAGTGGCCTTAAGGACATCCACAGAGTTGCGCCACCATCGCTGCCATCCATCTCCAGAACTCTTCTTATCTTGCGAAGCTGAAACTGTGTGCCCATGAAACGCTAACTCCCCATGCCCCCTCCCCAAGCCCCTGGCAACCCTGCCATCACCACCACCCCCAGCTTCTTATGCATTTGTTTCTCAAACGCAGTGATGGCAGGAGGAAAATCAGGTAAAACGAAAAATTTGCCTGTCTCAATTCAAAGGCTTGGAACTTCATCAGAGCCTTGATTCATGTGCAATTCAAATAAAGATGCTTTTGGGCCTGTTCTCTGAAAGCCTTGTGCCCTCAGCCCCAGGGCTCGGAGTGTAAACTCTGGTCCCTTTGCTGGGCAGAAGAGAGAGGAAGAGCGGCGTCAGATGACAGAAATAGGACCCACTGCCTGATCCCATACTGCCCACAACCTCAAACACAGCACGCATTAAAATCAAAACTTCTCACCGAGTCAGCAGTGTGGTACATTTTCTTGGATTTGGAAAAGGAACTGAGTCCAGACCGAATGAGGAACCTTGTGCATCTTTTGTGTCTCCATTTCCCAGCTAACTAATGGGGTCTTGCAAAGTTAACTTTTTTCAGATCACATGCTCCCTGTATAGACAGAAGTAACATACTGGAATAATCTAAAATGCTTTTAACACCACGAGAATTATGGCCTTAAACTGCACAATCAAAGATAATTCTTCAGTTTGTTTTTTGTGTGCGTGTGTGTATATGTGTGAAGCTTCCCTACTCATAAATCTGTCAATATTTAATAGGGTAACAAACATGACTTTGAATCTAAGGTTTCTCATTGAAACAATGTGTCACAGGGAAAAAAACCTGCTTTTTACATCCCAGGAGTCTTAGGCACACCTATGCCCAAAACACAGGGGAATTTTGTCCCCTTCATTTAGGTATGGATGTTATATTTTGTACACTGTAGATTTCCACAGCTTTGTTCACAAGGCATAATTATTTCCAGACAAGATGCTGGCTCAGATGACTGCCTTGTTCCTAATGTGGCTTTTGAGTTTTGCAAGCAGCAAACTCAGAGCTTTCCTCTCACTGGGTCTTCTGTGCATCCTGGTAACGTGGCAGAGGGAAATCATAACTACACAAGAGGTCATAATTTTAAGCTACGAAAAAGCATTTCCAGAACAAAATAGCTTGTTGTTCGAATTCCAAGCCCACATGTGTAGAAACCATAATTTTCTGTGTGGAGGGCAACTATCTTCTACAAACAGAATGAGGGGGATTATGCCCCCGGCTTCTGCTTTTGGAAATATGCCTGTGCCCAGAGGCAGCAACCAGGAGAGTCAGTGGCCGGTCTGCGTGGTCAGCCTGCAGGTGAGTGAGAAACAGCCACGTGCAAGCAGCCATGAGTCCGGACACAGTGAAGAAGCACAGCCTCGGGGTTCCGGTCACCCGGGCCCTCTGCACACCTGGGAGGAGGAGTTAAGCAGCTTGTAGGCCCCCTTCTGGGAACCATCCATGGGAAGGCCTTGGCCTTGTCTCTGTTGAGTATCACAGAACTTGTATTTGCATTGGTTTCCCTCCGGGACTTGGTTTTAAATAGCAAAACAAACACAAATGCAAGAGACTTCTTGCTTAAAAAAAAAAAAAAATCGGGCTCATTTACATTGCCACGTCAGTATTTTTAACATACTTGAGGGTGCAAGAAAACTCCACAGAGTAGAGAATTGTAAGTACCAGCTCCTAAAGATTCCCACCTCCGCCAGAGGGGAAGGAATTCCAGTTCCATGATGTCACTGCATTAGCTGATCTTTCTGAAAGACGCAGCTATCCAAATGTGCACGTTCTGTTTGTACAATTTCCTCTAGTGTATCCCAAAGGCATAGGAGATGAACGAGCCACAGCAACATTCAGCAAGCTGTGTCTGACCTAGAACTCTCCTGACACACACGCTTGCACACACACACACACACACACACACACACGCACACACGGTTATTTGTGCACTTCTGACCCTGCCTGGCCTCTTCCACTGTCTAGCTTTGAGCCTCATTTTTTGTCCCAGAGCTTTCTCTAGGCTCCCCTACACCCTGTTTGCAAAAGTGCTCCAGGATCCTTGTTGTTATGTGCAGAAGTGCTGCGGCTCCTTCTCGGCCTCCCGCCTGCATTTCCTCTCACTGCTTCTTTCTGAGGTTCCCAGCTGTGACGTCACTCCTGCTCTCCGAAGTGCCAAGGAGCTTGGTCTCGGAGGAGCTTGCCCTCACCCACCCACAGCTGGCTCCTCCCCTCACACTTCATCGCAGAAGTGCGTCAGCAGCCCCCACATCACTGATCCTTGCCCTAGCGGAGGGATCTGCCTCCAAGCCAGAGCCTCCACTTAGCTGTGTCCTCGCCCTTCTTCTCCCCTCCATATCCAAATAGTCTCCAAGACTTCCCACTCCGCCTCCCTCCAGGTCCTTCTGATTCACTCTCTCCTTTGTCTTCCACACAAACCCACATCTGTCCACTGGCCTGACTTCAAAACTGTGATTAAGTTCAGACAGAGCCTTGCGGAGACAGGGAATCCGATTCAACATCATGTAAATAACTGTAAGTTATGGTTGCGGCACATTTGCAGAATATGAAAGGAATTTAGAATAGAAATCAGCCAGAAATAGCACTGTGACGTCCAGTCATGTGGTACAGAGACCTGTCAGGAAGAGGTAGGTAACACGGAACTGAATGCGGGAGGCCAGGCTGTGCACCCAACTTACTGCAAGACATTGACAGAGCCCGAATGGGACCATGCTCAGCGCGGTATGGAGAAAAATCATCCTGGACATCTTGACCTCTAGCTCACACTTCCTCCCTAATATCCCTTTACATACTAAAACCTCAGAGGGCTGGTAAGGAGTCCCCCAAAATTCACTGAAGATTTCAATCCCAAATGTATTTGGAACAATACAGTTGTTTCCTTAATGGACACATGACTTTTAATATTGAAAAGATACAGAATTAAGTAAAAACATGAGGAAGGTAAATTAAACCTATTTTTGATATATCGAAGTTGAGAAATAATTTGTGGCTATTTGGTGTTTTTCTTTATGTTAAGTTTAAAAGGATTCTGTGTGCTGCAATGTCAGGTCAAACTTGTAATTCTAATTTAAAACGTGCAGTTAGATAGTTGACTTAGATTATGATTTTTATGTTGACTTTTTAAATTTTTTTTATCTTTTTGACATTTTTTTATTGTGTTATGTTAGTCACCATACAGCACATCATTAGTTTTTGATGTAGTGTTCCATGATTCATTGTTTGCAAATAACACCCAGTGCTCCATGCAACACGTGCCCTCCTTAATACCCATCACCGGGCTCACCCATCCCCCCACCCCTCTCCCCTCTGAAACCCTCAGTTTGTTTCCTGGAGTCCCTAGTCTCTCATGGTTCATTTCCCCCTCTCTCCCCTTCATTTTTTCCTTGTTTCCCCTAATGTCCACCATGCTATTCCTTATGTTCCACAAATAAGTGAAACCATATGATAATTGTCTTTTTCTGTTTGACTTATTTCACTTAGCATAATCCCCTCCAGTTCCATCCATGTCGATGCAAATATTGGGTATTCATCCTTTCTGATGGCTGAGTAATATTCCATCGTATATATGAACCACATCTTTATCCATTCGTCTGTTGAAGGGCATCTTTGCTCTTTCCACAGTTTGGTGATTGTGGACATTGCTGCTATGAACATTGGGTGCCGATGCCCCTTCTTTTCACTACATCTGTATCTTTGGGGTAAATACGCAGTAGTGCAATTGCTGGGTCATAAGGTAGCTCTATTTGTAACTTTTTGAGGAACCTCCACATTCTTTTCCAAAGTGGCTGCACCAGCTTACTTTCCCACCAACAGTGTAAGAGGGTTCCCCTTTCTCCACAACCTTGCCAACACTTGTTTCTTGTCTTGTCAATTTTGGACATTCTAACTGGTGTAAAGTGGTATCTCAATGTGGTTTTGATTTGAATTTCCCTGATGGCTAGTGATGTTGAACATTTTTTCATGTGTTTGTTATGTTGACATTTTAAAAGAATATAAAATTCATTCTGGGTCCAGATTTTCTTTGTTATCTTTCTAGGAATAATTAAGTGTTTGGGAAGATTTGTTTATTAATGAGGCAATTAAGGAAGTCAAATGATTATACTGCTTAAAAGGTTATTTAGTTTTTGTTAATAGAACCAAGGATTAATCAAAAGCCCCCTTTTAAAAGTTATTAAATATTACTAGATTCGTTGCTTAAAAATACGATTTTCAGGTTGAATAACATGTACAAATGCCATTGTGTTAAACAATATTTAAAACATTCACTGATTTGGGGGCACGTGGATGGAGCAGTTGGTCAAGCATTCGACTCAGGGTTTCGGCTCAGGTTCTGAGATCAAGCTCTGCACTCAGCAGGAAGTCTGCTGGAGATTCTCCTCTCCTCTCCTCTGCCCCCTTCCCTGAAGTGAATAAATAAATCTTAAAAAGAATTAAAAAATTAAAAAATAGTCACCAATTTTTATTATAAGAGGATTTCTTAAAAGGCACTTCTGCAAGGATCATGTTTTCTTCCACTGAAAAAATCATCTCAGCCACTAATGATGGGCACATTCTCACAAGAGAGGCAAGAGAGGGTATAGTTTAAGCTCGGTTAGCCTGTGAAACTGAGCCTCGTTTTTTTCACCTGTAAAATGGCATAATAATTATGCCATGCAGCCATTCGCAAGGATAGAATGAAATGATGTGGATAAAGCAAGCCCCTTGCCAAGCATCTACTCATAGCCAACGCCCAGCAAATGGTACTTGATACTGTTATCTCCTTCAGACCTGCAATAATAGTAAATGTAATATTCTTTTCCTGTGTCACAGTTTGCTTGGATTTAACTGGAAATTTCTCTTGTAGGGGAAACTTGCAGAGTGACCCTGGTAACATGTAAGAAATACATCACTTGCTGGCCTGAAACCTTCCCATGGCTCTACCTCATTTCCACTGCCCGTTTGGCCTCACTACCCACCACACCCCCACCTTCCCATTGGGCTGTTCCTGGGACATTGCCTGGCCACCTCCATGGCAGGCCTCTGTGACCCTCTTTCCCTCCGTCTGGAAGCTTCTCCTCCAGAGTTCTGCCTGACCCACCCCCTCCCACCCCGTGTTTAGAACCATACCCTACCCCTCCCACCCCTGTGTGCCCCATTTCCCTGCTTGCTTTTCCTCCCCATTTTATAGGACATCTAGTGCCATCACTCGTCTGTGTGTTTGTGTCCCCCACTAGAATGTAAATGAAAGCAGAGATATTGTCGATGTGGTTTGCTGCTGTCTTCCTCACATCTAGAATGGTGCCTGGCACCTAGAAATAGCAGAGCAAGTAAAGAAAAGCAGGAACCAGGATTCAGGCAATACAGGGTTTTGGTTTTTTTTTCCAATTCTGAGACTCACCTGTTCTGTGACCTTGCACAATTCACTTGGCATTCCTGAGCCTTCATTTTCTCCTGTCTGCAGTGGGCATGGCAACCTGTCTGCTGGCCACTTTGGTGGGGTCACTAGAGAATTAATCGAGGTGCAAGGGCACATTTACCATAAGGCAGTGCAGAAACATGACAGACTGTTATCATTAGTTGGTGACATTTGGAAAAATTGCCTACGTGCACACACTTTTGAATGTTTTCAAATTGGGAATTATTTTCCCTGTAGCATTTGCACAGAGTAAGATTGCTCTGCCAAGGATGACATCCAGCCTCCAGCACCACCAGGCGTGCCCTGCGGCATGACGTAAGCAAGGATGGCCCACATTTTCTCAAAATCGGTGAAAACCAGGGTTGACCTGAAGATTCCAGAGCTCTATCGAGGTCGGAGTAGCATCTTTGGAATTTGTCTCATTGTTCTATGAAATGCCTGGACAACATTCTCTCGGGAGGCGGTTTGAAAAACC
>CM052886.1:109818257-109841869 GCA_028534135.1 Potos flavus
GTAATGTTTCGTGTACACACTTGCTTACATCACTGATTTTTTTAAATGAAAAAACCTAGTTATTTTGAAGAAGAAATGCTTGAGTTTTTCTTCTTGGCAGGCTTTGTTCCATGGCCCACGTGAAGGCCAAGACTCTGTGTTTGATTATCTTATCTCTGTGTCATACTAGAGTTTTATGTATAGTTGAAAAGGCTATAGGTCTATAATTATGGCCTTCACACATTCTCTTTGCCTATTTTATCTAAAAAGAAAATTATGATAGCAATTGCCTGCTTACTACTTTCCGAAACTTATTAAGCAGTACTTATAATGCCTAATTGTCCACCTTTAGTTAGAGCAGTAACACCTTCTATTACAATTCTCACCCAACTGAAGGAATAAAAGCCGATTTTACCGAGTTAACGTGAAAATTATAAAAAATCGTTTTCGCCTCGTTCTGAAATCTTCAGCTGGAAATGGAGTGTGTCAAATTATTTTAGTCAGCTGTGGCTTCCTCCTTCCTTTTGGAAGAGAACTAAATATGCCTGCTTAGTTAGGTCCATTGTTTTGTAAAATCACATCTATTTTCTCCGACTATTATTAATGTGAAGCGTGAATATAGCATGCTGCCTGCTGGGCTGGAAATACACCCAGAGAGCCAATTCCATACTTCATTTATGATCTATTATTCCCCATTATTCCTGCAGAGTTTCTGATTGCATTCCTATTAATCGTTCTAATTTGCCCTTCATTGTGCCGACTACTTGCCATTCAGAGCTGGGTCTCTACTCAGCTGGCTTCCAGTGTTTAGTAACTTAGTTCTCCATGCGGCTTCTCTGGACTGGAGCAGCGCGAGGAAACTCAGACACAGCATCTCTTCTGCTGCCGAAGAGGACGTGGCAGTGACCTCACGTGCCCACATCCTAGGTGGCCGGCGGTTAGGTCCCTTCTCCTCTAACCAGTACTCATTCCCTCATCATGCCGCTATTTATTGAACACCCATTGGCTGCCAGGCCTATGCCGGGGGCTTTGATAGTAGGCCTGGCCACGCTCACAGCCTGGTGAAGATGGAGGGCCAGCAAAGCCATCGACCACAGCAAGCAGTGCCAAGGCCCAGGAGCCCATCCTCCTGGGGTCCTCTCCCGCCCCTGTACTGGTTAGGACACTTTCAGGTGTGGGTCGCAGAAACCCACTCTCAAAGGATCAGCCGCAGAGAAAATGTCATCTGGTAAAACAAGAAGTCAGGAGACAGGGCTCATGACACAATAGTGTTAGGGGGTCATGGTGACCTGGGGTGTTTTCATCTTCCTGCCCCTCCCCCTCGGCATGCTGGCTTCCTCCTGGGGCTGACTATCCCCACGTGCTCACCAGAAGGCGGCAGCAGTTTCAAGGGACACCTCCGGTCATGATGCCTTCACAGAAAGAGGAAGGGGGTTTTCCCCTCCTGTTGTCTTTTCCCTTCCTGTTGAATGAGTAAAATCATTCCTGAATGCCCCCCCTTCCCCCTCACCAAATTATCCCTTGGGTCTTCTTGGACAAACTTGTGTCATCCCACACTTGTATTTAAACCAGTCACTGGCAAGGGACATGGGGTCCCCATGATTGTCTCAGACCCATCGGGACCTTGGGGTGGTGCCCAAAACACGTGGCTGCATGGGAGGGTGGAATACTGAACAAACTTAAGGTTCTGTTAGGAAGCAGAAAGAGAGAGGTAATGGCTGTTGGGTAGACCACCATGGTCACTTTCTCTCAAACTTGAGGAATGATCAACCTCTTCTAAATGAAAAAAAAAAAAAAGATTCTGAAATGGATGTGGACTTTATTATCTTTATTATAATGGTCTTCTTCATATAGTCCTATAGCTATAAAGCTAAAGCCAATTGATAAATTTAGTACGAACGTACAAAACCAATGAAGCTCACTGTCAACATTAATTTAATGCAGTGGGCAAATGACATCGTTTTGCTGAAATCAATAGCTACTCCCAACCTGAATAAGCTGCTACAGAAGCATGTGTTGTACAATAACCCAGTCCTCTCTCCACTGTCCCTTCACTCGCACCACTGTGGAGTTCCGTTCATCCTTGAAACTGATGCCACTTAGCTTATGGTTGGCATGAACAAAGTCTACATTTGTCCCTTTCCTGTGTGTGAGCTGGTGACCAGGTAATGGAGTATTACTTGAAGCTCACAGACTACATTTTAAGAAACACTGGCTTAGAATGCTTTCTACCTAACAAACATCCCACCTGTGATCAGAAATTCTTGGGAGGGGGGCACCTGGGTGGCTCAGATGGTTGGGCATCTATCTGCCTTTGGCTCATGTCATGATCTCCAGGTCCTGGGATCGAGCCCCGTGTTGGGGTCCCAGCTCATCGGGGAGTCTGCTTCTCCCTCTCCCTCTGCCTCTCCTCTTGCTTGTGCTCTCTCTGTCTCTCTCTCAAACGAATGAATAAAATCTTTAAAAAAAAGAAAGAAAGAAAGAAAGAAATTCTGGGAATTGAACAATAACCAAAATATGGAAAGAGCCCAGATGTCCATTGACAGATGAGTGGATAAAGAAGATGTGATATATTGTGATTAGATAGATAGTGGAATACTACTCAGCCATAAAAAGAATGAAATCTTGTCATTTGTAATTGCATGAATGGAACTAGATGGTATTATGCTAAGCAAAATAAGGCAGAGAAAGACAAATATCATATGATTTCACTCATATGGGGAATTTAAGAAACAAAACTGATGAACATAGGGGAAGGGAAAGAAAAATAAAATAAGATGGAAACAGAGAGGGAGAAAGCCATAAGAGACTCTTAATTCTAGGAAACAAACTGAGGGTCGCTGGAGGGGAGGTGGGTGGGGAATGGGGTAACTGGATGATGGGCATTAAGGAGGGCACTTGATGGAATGAGCACAATGTTATATACAACTGAGCACGGGTGTTTACATGCAACTAAATTCTACCTCTGAAACTAATAATACACTGTTAATTAAATTGAATTTAAATAAAAAATTTTAAAAATAAAGTATTAAAGAAAAAAGTTTTAAGAGTCGAAATGTTATTGCTGAAGATAGGGAAAGGGTAAAAAGAAGACAGAAAATTCAGAGGAAGAGAGAATTGTGCATTGTAATTTAAAAATATATGAAAAATGAAATGAATTTTCTTCACCAAGCCCCTATAGATAACACTATATCACCTCAGTTTACCCACATGTGTGACACAGACTATCATTTTCTGTGTGTACTATGAGGTGAAAAAGCTATGCAGCCTTGCTCTAGAGGCTTCTGTTCATGTGCCTTGGGTGAAAAGATGTTCATAGCAGCATTATTTATAACAGCAAAAAAGTAGAAACCATTTGCATGTTAATTGGTTAATAAATCATGGTATATTCATATAATGGAAAATTATAGAGCAGTGAGAATTAACAAACCACAGCTACATCTCCAAAATATGGATGACTTCTATACAACTGCACAGAACTTCCATGGCTTTACAAATGGAAGGCACCATTAAAACTACATTTCTAGGGGGGCGCCTGGGTGGCTCAGTGGGTTAAAGCCCCTGCCTTCGGCTCAGGTCATGATCTCAGGATCCTGGGATCGAGCCCCACATTGGGCTCTCTGCTCAGCGGGGAGCATGCTTCCCCTTCTCTCTCTGCCTACTTGTGATCTCTCTCTCTCTCTCTGTCAAATAAATAAATAAAATCTTAAAAAAAAAAAAAAAAAACTACATTTCTAGGTGCTCCTGGGTGGCTCAGTCAGTTAAGCATCTGCCTTAGGCTCAGGTCATGATCCTGGAGTCCCAGGATCGAGCCCCAAGGCGGGCTCCCTGTTTGGCGGGGAGTCTGCTTCTCCCTCTGCCCCTCACTGCACTCATGCTCTCTTTCTCTCTCAAATAAATAAATCTTGAAAACAACAACAACAAAAAACTGTATCTTTAAGGTGGTCACTTGCTGACACTGTGACCATTTGGGCATCGGTAAGGACAAAAGCAGTAATGGACTGAAACACATGTCTATGTTCAAATCTGTCTGTTCTTTCTGATACTCAGAAACAACAACTACACCAGTTTGCTGGTTCCTCCTATACTATACTAGGAGACAAAATTAATATTTTTAAAAACTGGTAAGTGAGAGGAAAGCATGAAGCATTTCTCTGGCCTTTCCTATATGAACTGTAGCGAAGATAATCAAATAGGTGATGAGGAAAACTTTCTCTTGTAGAAGCATTCCAGCAAACAAAAGGAAGGGGAAAATGATTTAAAAATTAGAAAATCACCATTTTGCTATCTTTAATGACACCATATAGGCATGAATAACCAGGCATTCTGTGGTCCCCAACTGAGATACACAACATCATATGTGAAGTATTCTGGACAACCCCCCCAAAAAAAAACAACAAACAAACAAAACAAAAACAAGCAAAAACAACCCCAGAAGAACCTAAGATCTAACTACCAGAAAGCTCGAGGACAGAGACCCAGGCTGAAAGATACCATGTGCATGCAATTAGCAAAATCCAGGTCCTACAGGACAAGTAATTTGGTTTCTTCCATGAATATATTCCAGAAGGGGCAAGGAGAGAAAAGGAGCAAGTATAGATTAGAAAAGATGTAAGAAAAAAAAAAAGAAAAGAAAAGACATAAGAGGCACATCAACTAATTGGAGTGATTGAAACCTCTTTGGATCCTGATTTGAACAAAGCATAAAAAAAAGATATGAGACAACAAAATTTTTAAAATCAATGTGTATTTGATGATATTAAGTGATTGTGTTAATTATTTTACATAGGATATTGATACTATGGTTATTTTTAGAGAGTTTTACTATGTTAGAGAGCCATACCAAAATACTTATAGACCAAATAAGGTGATATGTGAGATTTGCTTCAAAATAACCCAGAAGGATTGTCTAGATGACAAAAGATACATGAAGATCTATTATACTATACTATTTTTCTTCTTCATATTTATGAAAATTTTGTGAAATTCTCCATAATAAAGTTTGTCTCCTAAAATTTGTTATCTCTAAGATAATTAGTGTATATATTCCACTCAGCAAATATTTTATTTAGTGCAAATCTATACCTGGGATGATGATAACACTAGTCAACCTGTCTGGGCTCTGTTTCCAACCCTGGCTCAGTGACTCACGGGCTCCTGCTAGAGTAGATGAGGTGAGTATCCGTGAAATAAGCAAATTTCAATTCAACACTCTGTTAAGGATGAAAGAGGTGTAAGAAGTGATTTTTGACGGCAAGTATGTTACCATCCAGTTTGTAGGCAAGAGACAGCAGGTCCGCATGCGTGTAAGTGGTGAGATTCACCCGCATCGCATTAACTTGTGGTTTTATACAATACGCTCGGGCCATCTCTGTCACTCAGGGAGGACACACACCCTTCTCATCATAAGCAGGTCATAAGAAGCTTTCCTGATCGAGTGGACCATCTTCCCTGTCATACTCTATCTAGTTAATTCTGATGGCAGGCTCGTTTTAAGTTAAATTTCATGGCAGATCGACTAGAAAATTATGAGTTCAGCTGGGACACTGGAATACATATCTTATTCCCACGGTGTGCATCAATAGTTATTCCCCCACTCTCCCTGTCTCTTTCAGGGGTCAGCAGACATGAAATGGACACAGACAACACACAGGAAGGAGTCAGTGGATAGTGGCAGGCACTTTGTCCAATTACAGTCGTACCTGCACCAGACCTGCTGGGAACAGCGCCTTTGCCGTAAAATGGTAAGCCCGATGCCAAATGATTACTTCTTTCAAGTCCCACATCTGCTTCACCTTGTTTTATGGGAAAAGGATATAAATAAGAGCTAAAGTTGCGGCCACAGAAGAAAAGCAGGCAGTGGAAATGCACCACTAAAGATTTCTGAAAAGTAAAATTAAATAGAAATTCTGTGTCCTTGGGACACCTGGGTGGCTCAGTCCGTTAAGCAACTGACTCTTGGTTTTGGCTCAGGTCATGATCTCAGGGTCGTGAGATCAAGCTCCAAGTCTGCTTGAGATTCTCTCTCCCTCTGCCTCTCCCCAATAAAACTTTTATTTATTTAATTCTTTATTTTTTTAATTTTTTATCCTGGCCCCTCGGGAATGGTCTCAGCTCAGGTCAGGGCTCTAGGAGGCCACAGGGAGTGTCCGAAGCAGTCCAGGCGATGCCTCTACGTTCACGTGGGAGCCACGTGTCGTCTCAGCCCTGAGTGAAGCCCAGGGGAGTCTGGAGCTCAGAGCTGTAATCAAGTATATCATACCTTATTCCTCGGATTCCCAAGTTGGGTCATCCTTTTTCTACTCAACAGGCTGAGTAATCGCTGCGGGCCAAGCACCTTGCTAGGCAACGTTCGCTCACAGCTGGCTCACTTCCAAAACAGACTTCGGGCTGCATCGGCGCTCTGGGAAGGCCTCTGCTTCTTCCAGTTACGGTTTTTCCACTCTTTTTTTTTTTTTAATAAAGGAGGCAGGTGGTTCTTGGGACAGCTCCACCTTCAGAAGTCAGCTCAGCTGGACGAGGACTCCAAGGTTTTCTCTGTTTAGAACATTCTTTTACTCCCATCTTCAGACAGGAAAACACAGCCCTCCCTCTGTCCTTAGCAATCGGAGGGAAGCAGCGTTGAGACCCACCCACCACTCCCCTCCAGAAGCTGCTGATTACTCTGCCCTCCCCATGTCTTCTAGACAAGTAGAAACTGCCCCCAGCCTGTGAAACCAGCCTGAGGAGACAAAAAGCCCATTTCAGAGACGTGGTTATTGAAAATTCTGCCTCTGTTTCCAACAGTTCGATAATTTAAATAATCTCTTATAGGTCATATAATGCCTTAGTTTTCTCCCCAATGCCCCACAAATGACTGCAAAACTTACTGCTTTGTTTCTTATTTCATACTTAGCACCGTATGGGTCAATTTTGTTCTGGATATTTAATGGTTCCCAAGTGATTTTATTAAGGGATGAGGCCAGTTGGCAGCACTGTGGGATAGGGTGGTGACAATTTCACTTCTGTGACAGAATTTCACATAGCATGGAGAATTCTTTTTTGACATACCCTTTGGGGTATCATTTTGTTCTGGAAAAAAATAGCCCCTGGGGCAAAGCCAAGAAGGATGGCAGAGAGACGACATGAACAAAAGTTTATGTTTAATGTCTTCAGGGTAGCCGAAGAGTGAAAAGCCAGGAGACCATAGACCAGGAAAAAAAATTTTTGAAGGTAGACAGAGAGGAGTAAAAAACAAAGAAGTACACAGGATTCTGGAAGAGCCAGTGAGAAGTTCCAAGGGTGGAAAGAGAACAGAAGGACTTATAATAACAAAGATTGTAATTATCGGTGATATCTGGTTATTTGGGGGAGGTTTTGTGGGGCTAGTGTAACCACCTGTATGACCCCCTCAACACACACCTCATTTCCTCAAACCCTGAGGGGAGATGGATCCCCCGGTGGAGACACTGCAAGTTCAGGAGGAACAACACAGTGAGAAAATCAATAATTTGGAGAGAGAGGATTCCAGAACAAGAAGGTAGAGGTGACTGGGAGGAATCTTAAAACACCCCCACTTCCCTGCAGATATGGGAAGGATGATGGTTTGCCCAGTATTGGTGAAATAGGGGTTTGAGGAACTTTATATATATTTCGCATGGGGTAATGACCCCAGCAGCTAGACCGGGCCAATCTATACAACTCTGGATTGGATACGCCCTCTCCTGTAGGCCTAGGATCTAACCAGCAAAATGTATGCTGAGTTAATTTGGGTTACCATGAAGATGCTGGTTTTAAATTGGGCGGTAAGAACCTGAATACAAATCTGTCTGTCCCTTTTCCAGGCTGAAGTCTGGCTGATGAACAAGATCTTTTTGACTTGGTACCATAAATAACACATTCAGAAAGATTCCATCAATTCCGCCCTGCGGAAATATTGGTGTCAGAATTAGCAACACTGTGGTCTTTGTATGACGTGAGCTTTCTCACAGAGAACCCACTAATGCCCTCCCCTGTGGATTTTATTAATCGCACCTTTACAAAGGGGCCCCTATTTGCTAAGAGAATGACACAAAGAGGCAGTCCTCAAGAACTATACCATAGATTACTCTTCATTTTTTTCTTTCCCATATAACCATTTTTTAAAGAAATTAAAATAATCATCTGCAATTTTTTTATTATAAATGTGCTATAGTCACAAAACTTGGAAAATCAAGGGGAGAAAAGAATCACACAACCCTCTCCTGTTGGAACAACCAACTGTGAACATTGTAATTTACTCCTATGAACACTGATGTATTTCTTTGCAGTTCTTCATTGTCCCATTTTCTTAGAAAATTATGAAACCTTCTAAACACGCAGAAGATAACATAACAAGCATCTATATACTCACCACTAAAATTTTAAAAAATGTGAACATTTTACTATGTGATTGCAGATATCTCTCTTTTTAAATAAGTAAATCATGACAGACACAGCAAGAGCTCTCACCCTGGGATCAAATCCGCCTCCACACCCACCCCCCGGGCTGAGGCCACATTGTCCTGAAGGCAGCAGGACCAAGAGGTCTGACTTTGTACTTCGTACCGCCTATTACTTGTATCCATAAACACCTACTGCTGTTTTGAGCGTTTTTGCATGTACATAAAGGATAACCTATTGTATCTTTTGGCTCTTTGTTTTTCCTTTCAGCATTATACTGTTGAAGCAGGCCCAGACCTAAATCACTCCTTTCTACTGTGGTATTGACTAGAGTCTAGCTGATTCATTTCCCTGCTGAGGGAGGTTTGCTTGCTGCCAATTTGTTGCTCTTGCAAACATTTTTCAGATTCTTTCCTGTGCTTCCTTGCATATAGATGAATTACTGCATCCTACCACATATCCAACTTCACCTTTAGTAGAAAGCGACAGATTCCCCCCCCCCAATTTTGCATCCATTTGCCTTATTCTCTCCAACACTTGGGAATATCAGACATTTATTTTTTCAGTTATGATGAGGTTGTGTCTTTTTTTTCTTTTAATTGACCTGTCAGCTTCCTTCTGTTCAGCTTCATATTACTTTCCATTGGGTTGTTTGTCTTGCGGTGGATTATTTGTATGGGTAATGAGGATGAATTTGGAAGGTTCTAGAAGCATTCAAAACATTCTTCATTCTTTGTGGGGATGGTTGCTGTGCCAGTACACCAGCGGGAGACCTATGCTCTCAGTTGTTTTTGTCGGGGGGGGGGGGGGGGCGGGGAGGGGAGGGGAGTGTCCCTGTCAATTCCCAGTGGTACAAACCATCCCAGAATGGAGAGAAGCAGTGGAGAGGCTGAAAGGGAAAGGAAAGAGAAAGCGAACCAGTCTTCAGTTGGGGGTTCCTGTGCCATTTTTGTCAAAGACAACCAAGGTGTGGTCGGGGTGAGGGTGGTTCAATCTGACTTTGGGGAGTTGGAGAAAATGAAGGTTATAAATTAATTCACTGGGGTGTTGGGGAAGTAGAGAGTAAGACCGTGAGCAGAAAAGAACTCAGGGAGGCCAGGACACAGGAAAAGCAGAGCTGAGACACTCCCCAGGGGGGTTGTCATCGAGTAGCCTCTGTCTGATCCACAAGCCCTTTGGGGTTAGGTCCATGCTGGGAGAAGGGGAAGGCCCTTCATTGTTAACTCCTCCCTTGTACTCATCTCTTTGATTTATCAAATCAATAGACTGAAATCCTGCTCACCTTTCTCCTGTCATTCTTAGGCACTCTTTCTGCTTTCCATCCTGGAGCCACCCTGTTGGCCGAGGGGCTCTCTTTGTGCACTTGGGCGGATCAGTGCCATCGTCTCCTAGACAGCCGGTCCGCTGTTCTAAGGCAGCTGGCTAAAGCACACTTACCGAATCACATCACAGCTCAAGATGCCCTAGAGCATTCCTTCTCACACCTGGACCCTCTGGGCTCATCTCCTGCAGTCTATCTCCTTCCTTCTCCTTTGGATGCCTCATGCATACCCACCTCCAAACCTTTGCTCATCCTGTTTCTACAGCCTGGAATATTCTCTTCCCCTTACTTGTTCAATCTTTCACAACCAGTCTCAAACCAGTCTCTTGCCCATGAAACCTTCCCTCGCCATTCCGGGCTTCTCTGCTGCTACGTTTACTTTGCTCTCTGGCCAGAGGTACAAGTGGTCTCCAGGTGAGCTAGTCCTAAATCCAGAGACACTGAACACTCTACTCCGCGGTGAATCAAATTTATTGAACTTTTTATGTACTGGACAGTGTGTCTGTTTCTACTTCGATCTCTACCACAAACCCAAGAAGTACATGCTATTACTATATGTTAGGGATTCACAGTCCAAGATCTCTGAGATTGGAAGCATCTTAACAATGGATGGTATCTTACAACTGTAGTTACCACAATGGAAGTCCGATGACTTCCAGAGAACACCTGCACTTGCTTCTGTCAGAACCTGGGGCACTACCAAGCAGAGGATACTTCAAAATGAATCCTACGCTTGCTAGTGTGAATTCAATCCACCAACCGATCAGAATCCTGGTTTGTGGTCCAAATCCTCATGGAAGTTTTATTTTTCTCTCTCCCTCATGTCCCTGGATAGAGGCAGGCATGTTTCCTGAGCGACCTTTCTGTGTGGCAGTGTTATTTCTCTTTACTCTGACACAGAGAATGACTTTGATGTCCCAGTTTTATGAGAGGTCTCCTCTTAAACAATCCATCTCAGGCATTTTTTATTTCTTGGTTGTGTATGAAACAATGTTATAGGGACACCTAGGTGGTTCTGTTGGTTAAGCATCTGCCTTTGGCTCAGGTCATGATCCCAGGGTCCTGGGATCAAGCACTGCACTGGACTTCCTGCTCAGCGGGGAGAATGCTTCTCCCTCTGCCTGCCACTCCCCTGGCTTGTGCTCAATCTCTCTCTGATAAATAAATAAATACGTAAAATCTTTAAAAAAAACAATGCTATATAAAATAATGTCTTGCACTTTATCTCTATGACTCTATGATACAGTAATCCCATTCAAACATTTAAAAAATGAAGGAATTACTTCAGAGCCTGTGGACAGAGGTGTATGAAGGAAAAGTACAAGAGGCATTTACAAATGCTCGTTGGTTAATTCACTGGTTGATTGCTTCTGACCCTACATCTCCTGGAATTAGATTTTCCATCGAGCCACTTTGAATCCAAATCTCAGGTGAGCAATCTTTCCATGAGGTACACATAGCTTGCTATGTAAACTCACTTGAGCAAACAGCTGATATTTAATTTGTCATCATTCCAATCATCGCATCAGGGATTAAGAGAGAGCAGGAGTTGGGACTGTCCTGGGAGCAGATCTCAGAGCAGAGCAGGGACTGGGTGGCTCTTCCCCTTCCAGCTCTCACTCTACTCAGCTCAGAAGGCCAGAGGCCCTCAGGTCTCCCATCCACACTCATGCTGGTTTTAAAATTCCTTTGCGCTTGTTATTCTTTGAGGGTTCTTTCAGAGAAAACCACAAATTTGAGTCCTCTTCAGCAATTCCACACTCAACGACATGCATGAGTCCCACAGAGATTCTGTTGCATGAGTCCATTTCAGTAAATCCGAAAACTAAGCAAAATCAATGTACAGTAACAGAGGTCATTTGAAGGTTATTCTTATGGGGGATGGAGTGATGGGAAGGGGGCACAGAGGGGGCTCCTGGGAGGCTGCCCAGGCTGTTTCCTCATCTGAGTGCTTGCTACATGCATCTGTTCACTTTGTGAACATTCTTTGAGCCGAACCCTCTGGGCATGTGGGGTTTTCTGTATGCATGTTATGCTTAATTTAAAAGGGCTTATTAAAAAAGAAAGAAAGAAAGAAAGAAAGAAAGAAAGAAAGAAAGAAAGAAAGAAAGAAAGAAAGAAAGAAAGAAAGAAAGAAGGAAAGAGAAAATTGAAAGGACCCTGAAAACTTAACTGAGGTGTTTGAGAAAAAGACTCATAAAGGGAGGAAGAGAGTGGGGGAAATAGAGAAGAGAGAAGGTGATTTGAATCCTACAGGCTGGTGGAGCTGCTGGGAGTCGGATGGCTGGAGGGAACCCCCAGACAGAGCCCCACCTCGGCTTTCTTACTTTAAAACAGTGTCCACGCTCCCGTGAACCGCAGCTATGATGGCAGCATTTTTAGACACTTCTAAGATGCTATTTTAGCAAACACTCAATGGGAAAACTGGAAACCAGGCTGCCCACGTCCAAAAACAGCTCCTGGTGGCTTTTCTCTTGGCCTCAGAGCTCGGCAAGGAGGGAGGCTGAAGATGCAGGAAAGATCACCAGTGGAGGCATCCACCCTCGCTGTGGCTGGGAATCTCTCACTGGCTGGCCGGCTGAGCAATCAGAGGGGTCCTGGCTGGGACCAGTGGCTTAGGAAGGCATGTTAGGAGCCCACTCAGTCTACAAAAGGTGCAGGGCGCCACTGTGCTGTGACTTCCCCTGGAAGTTCCCGATGTCTGGCCCTAGGTTCTCTCTGGGCATAAAGAAGCCATTTCCAACTGTCGGGGTCAAGGACTGAAGTCTTAGGATGCTGACCACATTGCTGGTAAGAATCTTTATGAATCAGCAAGGTCACCATCTTTCTGGGTCGGTTTGTGTTATGTACATGTGTGCATGCCAACACACACTGACTGTGGAGACTTAGTATAAAATGTTGTAGAGGGGCGCCTGGGTGGCTCAGAGCCGGTTAAGCATCTGCCTTGGGCTCAGATCATGGTCCCAGGGTTCTGGGATCCTGCCCCATGGCCTGACGTGGGGCTCCCTGCTCAGCGGGGAGCCTGCTTCTCCCTCTGCCCCCACCCCCCACTCGTGCGCTCTCTCTCTCACTCTCTGTCTGAAATTAATTAATTAATTAATTAAAAAGTGTTGTGGATTGCGTCTCCCACTTACAAAGCCGCCTGTGTGAAAAAGAACGACCCCCGAGAGGTGATGGTTTACATGGGGTGCAGCCCGGGGGCGGGGAAGGTGATGTGGGGACCCAGCTGCGACTGAAAGCCGAACTGTGTTTGCAACACTGTGGGAGCATGTATGCATCTTTGTGTTCTGCGTAAGGAAAGGAAAGGGACTTCCTGCACAAGCCCTGTGGCCTGAGGCTTAGGGAGAAAGTCTTTATCCTGTTTCCAAAGGAAAGGAAAAAAAAATCTATCAAGCAAATGTATTCAAGGCTCAACTCTCACATGCTCACCGGGCAAGCTGCAGGATGGCGCTTTATATGCAGCACCGGGCGGGGTTCCCCAGCCACTTGGAGCTGCTTATTAAGCACCCCAATCCTAGAGGCAACAAACAATCCTGTAAATAAGAACATGTTATATTATATCATATCATATTATTTACTCATTATATTGGTTACTCGATCTAATGGGTTACTGACGTCTACCTCACCCATGGGTTTTGGAAAATGACTTCCAGTCACATTAGCATTTTCTTAAATTGTTTTTTATTTTTATTTGTTTTTTTAAAGATTTTTTATTTATTTGGGGAGGGGAGAGAGAGACTGAGAGAGAGAGCACAACAGCAGGGGGAGGGAGAAAGAGGCTTAGCAAGGAGCCCAATGCAGGGCTGGATCTCAAGATGCTGAGATCCTGATCTGAGCCAAAGGCAGACCCTTAACCGACTGAGCCACCCAGGCGGCCCATGTTAGCACTTTTTAAAACATCTTGACATGGAGTGCCTGGGTTGCTCAGTCGCTAAGTGTCTGCCTTAAGTTCAGGTCCTGATGCCAGGGTCCTGGGATTGAGCCCCACATCGGGCTCCCTGCTCACCAGGAAGCCTGCTTCTCTCTCACCCCCCTCCCGCCACTTGTGTTCCCTTTCTTGCTGTGTGTCTCTTTCTCTCAAATAAATAAATAATATCTTTAAAAAAATTTTTTAAATGTCTTGCCACACCAAGAAAAAGGTGTGGAACTGCTCATTCCCAGCACGTTGAGCTCAGCAGTGATAGGAAGATACTGTTTTGCTCTCTGTGTTGGAGAATGTGGTCCCCTTTGCCTCTGCTCAACTTGATCTGCGCTCCTGGGCACAAATCCTCAGTGCAGAGTACGTCCCTGTGCCTGTGATGCCATCTTCTGCCAGGAGCCTGTGTTTCCTCGAGGCCGTGAGGCCCCAGAAGAACCAGCACGAGGGAAGCTGTGTGAGCTAGCGCTGGGGCATTTGTAGAGTTTCTGCCCGGTTCTGAGGACCCTTCCTGCTGTCTCTGCCTAGGAGAGTGCCGAGGGGAATATCGCTGCATGCGTGTAAGGCTTCTTGCTTCTTCCTGGCTAAGCAGTTGGAAGAAAACCAACTCTTTCTTCCTTTCAGAGCAGTGTGTGTTCTCTGGGAAATCTGGAGAGCCGTTCTCACCAATGGTTCTGGAAATCTGACCGTCTACAATGCTCGTGGACGTGCAGATGTGCCCCCACGGAACACCGGGACGCCGCTGCTTCATAAGGGAGAACAGATCTGCCTTAAATCTCGCCCTCCCACCACAGGTGGCCCAAAACTTTAAAAGTCAACTTTTGGACCAGCTGCTTGGAACCTCCACGTTCCACCCACGCGAATTTAATATGCCTCCCCAAGACAGCAGAACTCTTCCCTTCTTCCATGAGTGGTACCATGAGCAAATGAATGACGGAAAGCAAGTTCACTTCCTAAATTCTTATCTGGGCCACCATGGAGGGACTCAGGGGTCTATATTTTCACGGTCCCTCCTTGACCGGATACCACGGGCTTGAAGACAAGGACTTTCTCAACATTGGAGCCCAACGCCTGGGTCCACAGCGAGCAGGAGCCTGGCTTCCGTGACCAGGAAATTGCGAGACTGGCTGCCGAAACACCAGCAGCGCACACTGGAGAGGCTGTGAGGTCACCCTCAGACAACCACCTGTCCCTCGCTTGTGGTCCTTGCTCTGCAGATCGATTCAGATGCTTCAGTCCAGGTTGACTCTGCAGAGGGAAGCAGAGGGTCCTCAATGATGATTGCGGTAGGTCTGGTCCAGCAGGTAGGTCTGCCCTCTACTAGAAAGAAAATGCCCTCAGGATCAGCCAATCACAGAGTCCAGAATGCAGTTCACTCTTCGTCTTATCCCATCTAGTTGGCATCCATTCCACAGAGATTTGTGTTTGGAGGTCCCTTCTCTTGCCACTCTTACTCTCTCTCTCTTTCTTTTCCCTACATTCTCCTGGGCTTTTCTGCCCCCACAGTTCTCCTGAAGAGTCATAACTCCACAATGAGGTCCTGAAGGTCGCTTTGAATATGATCGCCAAAATTTCTCCTCACAGGAGACCATCAGGAGGGGCACAGAATGTGTTCCTGCTACAGGGATGCCTCTTGTAGCAAAAGTCCTTTGAGTATCAGAGTAATGAATTTCTTTCTCAACCCCTCCATCTTACCATGTACCTCCATCTTGCTAGATGCAAAGAGGAAGGAAAAACGAATCTCACCACTTGGCCTTTCTCCTTACACATTTCTCATAATCATAGCATTGGATTTTGTCCCCTTTCAGGCACTGGCAAGTCACTTTTTGAGGCAGGGACCCCTTTCTTAAGTCTACAGAATCCTAAAATATGGATGCTGCCAAATTCGCCTCTCCTGATGGCCCATTGCCAAGGAAAAACAGGGCCTATTTTTATTTAGAAGTCCTTAAAAATAGTGTAGGAGGTGGAAGGGTGGCCGAAGTGACCTCTGAAGTCCAGCCTAGGCTCAGGAAATTCTGACAAATTTGGAAAAGTAGGATTTAAGAGACTTTGGGGGGGAAGGGGGCTTCACACAATGAGGCCCTTTTTAGCATTTGCTGCTGCAGTCTGATGAGCTGAATTAATCACTGTTCTTCACAATCAACTAAGGAAAATGGCCTTTCCTTCAAAAACCAGCTGTCAGCAATGACTATAAATTGGTTCATTTTACATGGAAAGATGCCCTGTGATAGGTTGTCAGCTAAATGAATGCTTACTTTGATGTAATTTGAAACAGAGTGTTAGAAGTGACAATATATGAATAGAACAAGACAGGGTAATATACAGCAATTTCTTCAGTCCCACCAAGGCACCACAGAGAACACCCAAGGGGTGAATTTTGAAGCTGACAAGTAAAAATCATAATCCCAACAATGATGCCTAATGTTTATTGAGCACTTGCTATGTACTAAACACATTATTTGCCTTATCTACCATTTAAATATATCCAAGAAGGACTGTTTGCTATTTGAGACCTGCCAGGGCTTCATCGAAATCACAGGCCCATGTCAATGATCTAAATGCACCAATTAAAAGAGATTGCCAAACAAACAAACAATAAATAAATAATAACAGAGATTGCCAAAGTGGATCAAAAAACGTGACCCAGCTATGCTTTGTCTGCAAGAAATCCACTTTATTTTTTTTTCATTCAAGATTTTATTTAAATTCAAGTTAGTTCACATATAGTGTACTCTTAGTTTCAGGGGTGGAATTTAGTGATTCATCGGTTGCATATAACACCCAGTGTTCACTATATCAAGTACCCTCCTTAATGTCCATCACCCAATTACTCCATCCCCCACCCACCTCCTCTCCAGCAACCTGTAGCTTGTTCTCTCTAGTTAAGAGTCTCTTATGGTTTGCCTCCCTCTCTGTCTTTATCTTATTTTATTTTTCCTTCCCTTCCCCTATGTTCATCTGTTTTGTTTCTTAAATTACATGTATGAGTGAAATCATACGATATTTATCTTTCTCTGACTGACTTATTTCACTTAGAATAATACACTCTGGTTCCATCCATGCCATTGCAAATGGCCAGATTTCATCCTTTTTGATGGCTGAGTAAAATTCCATTGTAGATATAGATATGCCACATCTTCTTTATCCATTCATTAGTTGATGGACATTTGGGTTCTTTCCATGTTTTGGCTGTTACGGAACCCACTTTAAATATAAAGATACATGTAGGTTTAAAGTAAATGAATGGAGAAAATATATCATGCTAACACTCATCAAAAGATAGCAGGAGTAGCTATCCTAATTTCAGACGAAACAGACTTCAAAGTAAAGAAAGTTATCAGGAATAAAGAAAAGAATTACATAATGATAAGGAGGCCAATTGTCCAGAAAACCATAACAATTACTAATGTGTATGTGCCTAACAAACTATGTGACACAAAAACTGGTAGAACTGCGAAGAGAAATAGATAAATCCATTATGATAGTTGGAAACTTTAACACCCTCCTCTCAGAAATGGACAGATCCAGCTAACAGGAGATCAGTAAGGACACAATTGAATTCTACAACACCATCAGTCAACTAGATATAATTGACATTTACAGACTACTTCATCCAATAACAGGGAAACAAACAATTTTCTCAAGTTCACATGGAACATTCATCAAGACAGACCATATTCAGAGCCATAAAACACACTTTAATAATTTTAAAAGAGTAGAAATCATAGTTTCTGTTCTCAGACCACAGTGGAATTAAAGTAGAAATCTGTAACAGAAAGAGAATTGGAAAACCTCCATATATGTGGAGGTTAAACAACATACTTCCAAATAACACATGAGTCAAAGAAGAAATCTCAAGGCAAATTTTAAATATTTTGAACTAAATGAAAGTGAAAACACAATATATCAAAATTTGTAGGATGCAGTGAAAACAGTACTTAGAGGGAAATTTATGATACCGAATGCATAGTTCCGAAAAGAAGAAAGTTCTAAAATCAATAATATGAATTTCTCTCAGGAAACTAGAAAAAGAAGAGAAAATAAAATAAAAAATAAACAGAAGAAGAGAAATTATAAGAATTAAAGCAGAAATCAAATTTTTTTCTTTTTCTTTTTAAATTTTATTTTAATTCTAATATGTTAACATCCAGTGTTATATTAGTTTCAGGTGTACAATATAGTGATTCAGCACTTCCATACATCACCAGGTGCTCATCATGACAAGTGCACTTCTTAATTCCCATCACCTATTTCACCCATCCCCCCACCGACCTCCCCTCTGGTAAGGATCAGTTTGTTCTCTGTAGTTAAGAGTCTGTTTCTCGGTTCTCTCTCTCTCCCTCTCTCTCTTTTCTTTTCTCATTTGTTTTGTTTCTTAAATTCCATATGTGAATGAAATCATATGTTATTTGTCTTTCTCTGACTTATTTCACTTAGCGTTATACTCTTTAGCTCCATCCAGGTCATCGCAAATGGCAAGATCTCATTCTTTTTTACAGCTGAATAATATACCATTGTACAAATGTACCACATCTTGTTTATCCATTCATTCATCTATGGACACTGGGCTACTTACATAATTTAGCTATTGTAAATAGAGAAAATTCAATAAAACAAAAATCTAGGTCTTTGAGAAGATAAATAAAATTGATAAGTCTCTAGCCAGTCTAACTAAAAAAAAAAAAATTAAAATTAAAAGAGGACACAAACTACAAACATCAGAAATGAAAGAGGAGCATCACTACAGATCCCACAGAAATTAAAAGACTAATAAAGTAGAGGCACCTGGGTGGCTAAATCAGTTAAGTATTAGCCTTCGGCTCAGGTCATGATCCTGGAGTCTCAAGATTGAGCCCCACATCGGGTTCCCTGCTTAGTGGGGAGTCTGCTTCTCCCTCTACCCCTCACCCCCTTTGTGCTTTCTCTCTTGCTCTCTTTCTCTTTCTCAAATAAATAAATAAAATATTTAATTAAAAAAGGATAATAAAGGAATGCTATGAACAACTTCATGCCCACAAATTTAATAACCTAGAAAAGGGACCAATTCCTTGAAAGACATAAGTTGCCCAAATTCACACAAAAAGAAATAGTCTATCTGAATATGCCTATAGCCATTAAGGAGTAAATAGCATTCCCAAACAGAAAGCAACAAACCCAGATGAGTTCACTGGTGAATTCTACCGAACATTTAAGGAATAAATGATATCAATTCTCCACAATCTCTCTCAGAGGTTTAAAGCAGAGGGAATACTTTAACTGATTCTATGAGGCCAGAATTACACTAGTACTAAAAATAAACAGAAATTAGAAGAAAGGAAAACTATAGACCAATATCTCTCACGAACATTGATGCAAAAATCCTCAACAAAATATTAGCAAATAGGCTCCAACAATGTATAAAAAGAATTATACATCATGATCAAGTGTGAGTTATCCAGGTATGCAAAGTTGGCTCAACATTCAAAAATTAATTAATATAATTTATCATAAACAGCATTTAAAAAATCACATGATCATATCATAGGTGCAGAAAAAGCATTTGATAAAACCCAACATCCATTTGCAATTGAAAAAAAAAAACCTCTCGGTAAAGTAGTAGTAGAGGGAAACTTTCTCAACTTGATAAAGACTCTCTATAAAAAGTCTGCAGGTAACATCATATTTAATGGTAAGAAATTTGAAGCTTTCCCACTAAGATAAGATACAAGGTAAGAATGTCACTTCTCACTACTGCTTTTCAACATTGTGCTGGAAGTCCTTGCTAATGCAATAAGGAATGAAAAGGTACATAGATTGGGAAAGAAAGACAAAAAGCTGTCTTTGTTCATAGATGACATGATCATCTATACAGAATTGACTAAAAAACCCTTTTGGAACTAAGCAATTATAGCAAGGCTGTAGGATACAAAGTTGATATACAAAACTCAATTGCTTTCTATATCCTGATAATGAGCAAGTGGCATTTGAAATTAAAAGTACAAACCGTTTACATTAGCAACCCCCCAAAATGAAATACTTAGGTACAAATCTAACAAAATACGTAGAAAACCTATATGAAGAAAACTACAAAACTCTGATGAATGAAATCAAAGTACTAAATAAACAGAGAGATATTCCAGGTTTAAGAATAGAGAGACTCAATATTGTCATCTCAGTTCTTCCCAACATGATCTGTATATTCAAAGCAATTCCAGTCAAAATCCCAGAAAGTTATTTTATGGATAGGAACAGATTCTAAAGTTTTTAATGAGAGGTCTGGTAGGAAGATGGCAGTGGAGTAGGAGGACCCTAGCTCCCCTTCTCCCAGGAATACAACAAGATAGCTATCAAATCATCCTAAATATCGCAGAAATAGACCTGAAGTCTGGCATCACAAGCTCCACAGCTAATGGGAGAGAAGAGGCCACATCAAGCAAGGTGGGAAGTGCAGAGATGTGGTTTAGGGGTGCTGCAGAAGAGAAGGAGCCATGGTCATAAAGAGAGAAACACACAGGAGAATGCACAAGGGGAATGTCTCCACAAAGTAATTTGTTTGGAAAAACATAAGTTTTCAAGAACATAAGTTCTTGAAACCAGCAGGTCTTAAAGCCTGGAGTTTTAAAGATCAGCAGGCTTGGCTGGAATAGAACCTAGAGAGTACTGCACTGATCCTGGAGAGAAGGCAGGCAAACAACCCGGGGAGTTGGAGGGGGGCAGGGGAAGACAGCATGGAAACAGTGGAAACAGTGATCTGAAGAACACCTGAAGCACACAGAGAGGAGATTATTTGTTTTTCTCAGAACATATCCCTGAGAGGCAGCATTCACAGAAATGGCTCTCTGGGAACAAGGGAGGTGGCCCGTGAGCCATTTCCCTCCCCACAAGTCGGCATAAACACAGACCCACCTGTGGGAAGTAGTGCACCACCAACACTGGCTGCCGAACTTGCTTACAATAAACCACACCCCCTGCACTCTGACAGGACTGCCCTTCTCAGTCAAGCTTGCCTCAAATGATGGTCCTTTCCCCCAGAAAACCAACACAAATGCCTGCCTACACCATGTCTCCAGACCAGAGAGTTCTACAGGGCCTCAGTTCTGGTGGAGGTAGTGTCGGTCTCATTTTACAAGCAGACCAGAGCATACCTGGTTAAAACTCCCATATTCAGGCAAGGGACTAAACACTGCTCACTGCAGGCAAGAGCCTCTGTAGATGACTGGTCTGAAGGACAGAGGAGACAAAACCCAACTGCAGAGTACACACAGCACACAACAGAGTACTCCCTGAAGCACCAGGCCCTGGGCACTACAGGACCTCTTCTTCATAAGGCCATTACTTTCAGGAACAAGAGACATAATTGGCTTTTCTAATACACAGAAGAAGGCAGAGACTTAGACAAATGCAAAGATGGAGGAATTTATCCCAAATGAAAGAACAAGATAAGGCCACAGCCATACCTAAGTGAAACAGATATAAATAACATGTCTGATGGAGAATTTAAAGCAACAATCACAAGGATACTCACTGGGCTTGAGAAAAGAATAGAGGACATCAGTGAGATCCTAACCATAGAGATAAAAGAGTTAAAAAAAGAATCAGTCAAAGATGAAGAGTGCAGTAAATAAACAAAGTTGGAAACAGACTTGATACAATGAATGGCAGGCTAGAGGAAGCAAAAGAGTGAATTAGTGACATAGAAGACAAAATAATGGAAAGTAATGCAGCTGAACAAAAGAGAGAAAGAATTGTATAACATGAGAATAGACTTAAGGAACTCAGTGACTCCATCAAATGTAGTAACATTCATATTATTGGAGTCACAAAAGAAGAGTGAGAAAAGGAGGCAGAAATTTTATTTCAAAAAATAGCAGATAACTTCCCTAATCTGGGGAAGGACACAGACATCTAGATCCAGGAGGCACAGAGATTACCCATCAAAATCAACAAAAGCAGGCCAACACCAAGACATATTGTAATTAACTTTGCAAAATTTGGTGATAAAGAAAAAAATTAAAAATAGCAAGACAAAAGAAGTCCCTAGATCACAAAGGAAGACCCATAAGGCTACTGCAGATTTCTCCACAGAAACTTGACAAGCCAGAAAAAAAGTGGCATGATATGTTCAAAATGCTGAATGGGAAAAATCTGCAGGCAAGAATACTCCATCTAGCAAAGCTATCATTCAGAATAGAAGGAGAGACAAAGAATTTCCCAAATAAAAAACTGAAGGAGTTCATGACCACTAACCCAAACCTGCAAGAAATGTTAAAAGGGACACTTAGAGTGGGAAGGAAAGACCAAAAGTGACAAAGACAAGAAAGGATCAGGGAAAATCTCCAGAAACAATGACAAAACAAGTAATAAAATAAGACTAAATACATATCTATCAATAAGTATTTTGAGGGGTGCCTGGGTACCTCAGTTGGTTAAGTGTCCAACTCTTGGTTTCAGCTCAGGTCATGATCAGAGACAGAGCCCCACGTCAGGCTCTGCTTTCAGTTTGGAGTCTGCTGGAGATTCTCTCTCTCTTTCTCATTGCCCCTATCCCTAACTCCCTCTCTCTCTCTCTAAAGAAAAATAGATATATAAATCTTTTTAAAAATATACTATTATCATTATTTTGAGTGTAAATTGACTAAACGCTCCAATAAAAAGGTATAGGGTGTTAGAATGGATAAAAAAAAAATAATACCCATCTATATACTGCCTACAAGAGACTCCTTTTAGACCTAAAGACACCTGCAGTTTGAAAGTGAAGAAATGGAGAAACATTCATGATCCAAATGGATGTCAAAAGTATGGAGTAGCAGTATTTATATAGGACAAACTAGACTTTAAAACAAAGACCATAGCAAGTGACAAAGAAGGGCACTATATAATCATAAAGGGGACAATCCAACAAAATGATATAAAAATTATAAATATTTATGCACTAAACATCAGAGCATCCAAATACATAAAACAATCAATAACAAACATAAAGAAAATAATTGATCACTTTACAATAATAGTAGGGAACTTTATCACCCCACTTACATCAATGGACAGATCATTTAAGCAGAAGATCGACAAGGAAACAATGGCTTCAAATGACACACAGGACCAGATGGACTTAATAGATATATTCAGAGCATTCCATCCTAGAATAGCAGAATACACATTCTTTTTAAGTGCACATAGGACATTCTCTAGAATAGATTACGTATTAGGTCACAAAACAGGCCTCAATAAATATAAAAAGACTGAAGTCATACCATGCATCTTTTCTGACCACTACCCTATGAAACTAGAAGTCAACCACAAGCAAAAATTTGGAAAGACCACAAATACATGGAGGTCAAAGAATATCCTACTAAAGAATGAATGAGTCAACCAGGAAATCAAAGAAAAAATAAAAACTAAAAGGAAACAAATGAAAATGAAAACGGTCCTACAACAGCCCAAAACCTTTGGGATGCAGCAAAAATGGTCCTCTGAAGGAAGTATATAGCAATACAGGGCTACCTCAAGAAGCAAGAAAAGTCTCGAATAAACAACCTAACCTTACACTTAAAAGAATTAGAAAAAGAACAACAAATGAAGCTTAAAGCCAGCAGAAGGAAGGAAATAATAAATACTAGAGCATAAATAAATGATATAAATACTAAAAAAACAATAGAATATATCAATGAAACCATATCACTCATCATGATCAAGGGGGATTTATTCCTGGGTTGCAAGTGTGATTTCTTTGAAAGAAAGTAATAAAATTGATGAACCTCCAGCCAGACTTATCAAAGAGAAAAAAGACACAAAAATATTATCACAAATGGGAGGGAAAAATGACAACCAACACAACAGAAATATGGAAGATTTTAAAAGAGCATTGTAGATTTGGGGCAAGATGGCGGAGAAGTAGGAGGCGGAGATAGTGACTGATCCCAGAAGTTCAGCTAGATAGTTATCAAACCACTTTAAACAACTACAAACTTAGCAGGAGATAGAAGAGAAGAACAGCAACTCTAAGAACAGAGGATC
>CM052886.1:109842369-109862374 GCA_028534135.1 Potos flavus
AAAAAAAAAAAAAAAAAGAGCATTGTAAAAAACCGTCAACAAAGTGAACAAAGTAGGAGAACAACGTAGAATAAATTTACAGAAACATATAACCTACCAAAATGGAAACAGGAAGAAACAGAAAACTTGAACAAACTGATAACCAGCAAAGAAATTGAGTCAGTAATCAAAAAACTCCCAGCAAACAAAAGTCCAGGGCCTGATGATTTCACAGCAAATTCTACAAAATATTTAAGAAAAAGTTAGTACCTATACTTCTCAAACTATTCCAAAAACCAGGAAAGGAAGGAAAACTTCCAAGTTCAATTTATGAGGCCAGCATTACCCTGATACCCAAACCAAACAAAGATTCCACTAAAAAAGAGAAGTACAGGCCAATATCCCTGATGAACATGGATGCAGGAATTCTCAATAAAATACTAGCAAACTAAATCCAACAATGCATTAAAAAAAATCATTCACCTCGGAGCGCCTGGGTGGCACAGTCATTTAAGCATCCGACTCTTGGTTTTGGTTCAGGTCATGATCTCAGGGTTGTGGGATCAAGCCCCACGTCAGGTTCCTCAGTCAGCGAGGAGTCTCCTTGAGAGTCTTCTTTCTTCCTCTCCATCTGCCCTTCCCCCGTGTTTGCTCTTTCTGAAATCAATAAATCTTTTTTTTAAAAAAAAAGGTAAATAATACTGTAATAAACATTGGGATACATGTATCACTCTGAATTAGTGCTTTTGTATTTTTTGGGTAAACACCCAGCAGTGTGATTACTGGATTGTAAAGTAGTTCTATTTTCAACTTTTTGAGGAACCTCCATACTGTTTTCCACAGTGGCTGCTCCAGTTTGCATTCCCACTAACAGTGTAAGAGGGTTCCCCTTTCTTTACATCCTCACCAACACTGCAGTTTCTTGTGTTGTTGATTTTAGGCATTCTGACAGATGTGAGGTGATATCTCTTTGTGGTTTTGATTTGCATTTCGCTGATGATCGTGTTGTTGAGCATCTTTTCATGTGTCTATCGTCTTTGGAGAAATGTCTATTCATGTGCTCTGCCCATTTTTAATTGGATTATTTGGTTTTTGAGTGTTAAGTTTTATAAGTTCTGTATATATTTATTGGATATGTCATTTGCAAATATCTTCTCCTATTTAGTGGGTTGCCTTTTAGTTTTGTTCATTATCTCCTTCGCTGCACAGGAACTTTTTCTTTTGATGTACTTCTAATTGTTTATTTTTGCTTTTATTTCCCTTGCCTCAGAAGACGTATCTGGAAAATGTTGCTACAGCCAATGTCAGAGAAATTACTGCCTGTGCTCTCTTCAAGGATTTCTATGGTTTTAAGTTTCACGCTTAGGTCCTTAATCCATTTTGAGTTTATTTTTGTGTATGGTGTAAGAAAGAAAGTGGTTCAAGTTTTTTCTTTTGCATGTAGCTGTCTGGTTTTCCCAACACCATTTGTTGAAGATACTGTCTTTTTCCCATTGCATATTCTTTCCTACTTTGTGTGTGGACAGCCGCAGGCTAGCTGTTAAAGGGACCTGCCGAGCCCGGACTCGTGACCCCTGCCCGAATGGGCGGAAAGTGGTCGCTAGAGAATGGGCTCGTGCCCTGACTCGTGACCCCTGCCTGATTGGGCGGAAAGTGGGCGCTGGAGAATGGGCTCGTGCAAGGGGCCTTGAGGCATGCTGGTCTGTGATTGGTCATGCCCCTTTGAAAAACAAGCTGTACAGGTTGCAACCAATTATCTTGCTGATTTGTGGTAATGTCTCTGAGGTATATGCACGTGCAACTCATAAATCTGCCTTTGCTAATCTTAGTACTCCTTAGAACAGTGCTGCGTGTGCTACGTGACTTACGTGTGAAGCTGTTTCCTTGAACTTGTTTTTCGCACACTATATAAGCATGCGCACTCTGAAATAAAGCTGTACACAATCTGGACATTATCCGTTGTGTTTCTCCCGCCCCCATGCTTTGTCTCTCTACTTTCTTTTCCTCATTCCCTTACCCTCAGCCCTGGTTCGAGATTGTCGCGCCGGCCGCGACAAGTGGCGCCCGAACAGGGACCTGAGCATAACATAGGAGAGCCGGCCGCGGCATTTGTGGAAGATTAATTGACCATATAATTTTGGGTTTATTTCTGGGTTTATTTCTGGGTTATCTATTCTGTTCCATTAATCTATGTGTCCGTTTTTGTGCCAGTACCATACTATTTTGATTACAATGGCTTTGTAGTATAACTTGAAGTCTGGAATTATGATTCCTCCAGTTTTGTTTTTCTTCTCTCAAAATTGCTTTGGCTATGAGGGGCTTTTTGTAGTTTCATACAAAATTTAGGATTGTTTGTTCTAGTTCTATGAAAAATGCTGTTGGTATTTTGACAGGGATTGCATTAAATCTGTAGATTTATAAGGCATAACATTTTTTAAAAATGTAAGTGGACTACATCAAAATTAAAAGCTTCTGCTCTTCCAAAGCTACTGTTAGGAAAATAAACAGACAAGCCACAGACTAGAGAAAAGTACAATTGATTCTCCTTTGCTGTAGTTATGTTCTTATACAAAGTCGCCGCAAACACTGACCTAGCAAATGCTGAACTAATGAAGATATGGGGTTAGACTCCTGTGGGCCTGTGGTCACATTATCATTAACCAGGCAACACATAGCCTTGTTTTATGTTTGTTTCTGTTTAAAGACACCTTACGTAATATATGTTGTTAATTTATTAACATTGAACTCATGGCTCACATCACTATGGCTCATGCCTGACCAAAGCTAATCTAATACATGTACTTTCTCCATAAGGCATGTCACTACCTTCTTGCACTTATGAACATGAGATGGCACTTCAGCATGCTGCTTGGAGGTCATTTCAAACAGTAAATCACCAACAGAAAAGTCCAAAATGTAAAAACCATGATACTGAATAGACTACGGAAAGGATGTTTGTTTCTAGCATGAGAGTTGAAACAGATGGCAGAGCCTCACCTTGCTCACCCTCATTTGGCAAGATGCATGTCAGACAACTTGAACTTCTTGCCACTCTATACCTGTCTGTGAATACCTGCAAACGTGCCAGGAGTATTGATTTTGGTATTACAAATACATTGTAGAGAGTAGGCAACCGGTAAATACGGAATCCGCAAATAATGCAGATGGGCTGCACTGCTGGCCAAGTGGATGGAGGCTGCTGTGAGTGCAGAGGCTCGCTCTTGTCTGATCGCCGTGCACTGCCACCAAAGGGTTTCAAACAAGAGAGTGACACGATCTTTGCTGTAGAAAAAGCACTTTTCTCTAAATGTGAAGAGTGGTTTGAAGAGGGGAAGACTGGAGACAGGTAGGGGATGGCTGTGCTGGCTGAGGGTGAGCGTGATGAATTCAGCCAGGGCAGCGGTTTGGGGAGCGGGTCTGAGAGCCATTAGAATCCCGGTGCGAGCGTTGGGTTGGGTATGAGTGGTGGGGGAGGAATTGAGGACAACTTCCAGGGTTTAGGCTTAGGCAGATGAGTGGGGTAGGGCCATGGGTGAGAGCTCTACAGTCTCCTGGTCAGAGATGCTTCACTTTAAACCCAAATTTCACCAACTCACTATGGTGTATGTTTTGGCAGAAGAGCCAGAAATATACCGGGTTCATGGGTTAAGCACAAAGTAGGTCAAGAAACATAATGGAATCCCTAATATCAAAGGAAGAAAGGCAATTAAATGTCCTGTGTCCAAATTGTTAGCACCATAAGAGAGGCAGTCCACAGGCATTACCGGGATGAAGAGGTTCCCCCCCAGTTTTATTAAGAAATAATTTATATACATCACTGTATAAGTTTGAGTTATATGGTATGACGGTTTGATTTACATATATTGTGAAATGATTACCACAGGAGGTTTAGCCAACATCCATCTTCTCATATAGATACAATAAAAAGAAAAGGAAGAGGAAAGGAGAAAGGGAAAAAAAAATTCTCCTCGTGATGAGAACTCTTAGGATTAACTCTTAATAACTTTCCCACCATACAGCAGTGTTAGCTACAGTTATCATGGTGTACATTATGTCCTTAGGACTTATTTATCTTCTACCTGGAACTTTGTACCTTTTGACCACCTTCCTCCTATTCCCTTCCGTACATCTCCTGCCTCTGGTAACCTCAAGATTGAGCTCTTTTTTTCTATGAGTGTGGTGTTTGTTTATTTTCGATTCCACATACAAGTGAGATCATACAGTATTTGTCTTTGACATTTTTCATTTAGCAAAATGCCTTCAAGTTCCATCCATGTTGTCACAAATGGTAGAATTTCCTCATCTTTCATGGCTAAATAATACTTCATTGTATATGTATATACCACAACTTCTTTATCCATTCCTCTATTGATGGATACTTAAGTTGTTTACATGTCTTGTCTATTTTAAATAATGCTGCAATGAACATGAGGGTGCAGATATCTTCTTAAGTTACTGTTTTATGTCCTTTGGACATATTCTGAGTGGAATTGCTGGATCACATAGTAGTCCTATTTTTAATTTTTTGAGTATCCCCCATAGTGAGCATCTATGTCCAAATAAAATATTTTAGGGCAATGGGTACTCAGAGTACAAGAAATTTAGGCAAATCTACAGCTACAGTGAAGCAGTAGGACTTTGTGTTCCAAAATGTTATTTCCCATGGGTTGGGCAGATACAGCAGCCTCCAGATGCTTGGATGCCCCCATCTCTCACCCCCAGGCAGAAGCAGAGGCACAACAGGGGCTGCTTGCATGGCACCTTGAATGAGCTGCGGTTACCGCAAGTCTTGTCTGCTCGCAGCGCTGCCCAGGTCCTCCTGGGGCTCAGGCCTTACCTCCCTACACTCTGCAGCTAGGGCATCCTTTTGGGTTTTCCTCGGTTCTCCAAAATCCTTATCTTAAAAGTTTCCTTTATCATTAATTATGTCACAAACATGTTGATATTTTGTACAAATAAAAATAAAAAAGATCTTTGAGTTTTCTGTTTTCATACATTAGAACATGAAAACAAGACTAGAGGAAAGAATGTACAGAAAAACATAAAGAGAGTGCTATCTTAAAGCTGGGAGGGGTCTTAGAGCTGAGCTCGCAGCACTCGCAGTGGTCACACCCGCCCCATTCCAAGGTCTCAGTTGCTACAGGTGGGTAATGGCTGCTATTGGACAGCGCAGACATGGAACACTTCTGTCACCATGGAAGTTCTTGCAGGTGATACTATCTCAGAGAGTGCCTAGGTCACAGGCCTCATTTTATAGATGAGTAATTAAGTCTTAGAAGTTGTATAAAATAATCCAACTAAGAGAAACGGCAAGCTTGTGGCAGAATCAACACCGAAAACCTGACCGGTTAATTCTACTCCTGTGCTCTTTCTCCCACACACTACTTCACAGTAGGTCCAAGCTTGGAATGCCACAGGGAATTCCAGCCATTGTAGTGTAAAATGAGTGTTGGACAAATGGATAAGGAAAGTGTGGTATGTACACACACACACACACACACACACACACACACAATGGACTATTAAGCAGCCATATAAAAGGATAAGATCGCGACATTTGAGACAACATGGATGGACCTAGAGGGTATTATGTTAAATGAAATCCAATCCAATCAGACTGAGTGGTGTGAGCACTGAGCAACGCATAGAATTGTTGAATCACTATGTTGTATACCTGAAGCTAATATAACAATGTAGTTAATGATACTGGAATTTTTAAAAAGAAGAAATTAAAAGAAAGAAATCATACTGAGAAAGACAAATACCATGTAATTTCACTCATAAGTTGACTAAAAAAAAATCCAAAAAACAAAAAGCAAACAAAAAAGCAAAACTAAACCTATAGATATAGAGAACAAGCTGATGACTGCCAGAGAAGAGGGGGCAGGAGTTTGGGCAAAATGGATGAAGGGCAGTGAGATATACAGAATTCCAGTTATGAGTGAATAAATAACAAGAATAAGAGGTACAACATAGAGAATAAATCAATGATATTGCAATGGCAATGTATGTAGACAGATGGTAACTACATTAATGGTGAACATAGCACAATGTATAAAGTTGTTGAATCACTATGTTGTACACCTGAAACTAATGTGACATTAAAAAACGGGCGTCAGAGGTGGGGAAAACAATTCCAAATAATTAAGAGGATGGACCAACTGTAAATAAAATTTGAGTCAAATTCAATAACCATATGTTACATGCCTGCCATGTACCAGGAACTTATCTTTGGATGCCATCCCTGTCCTAACTGGGGATACAGACTGCAAACTATTTATTTTCTATACCATGTAGTCAGAACAAAGATAAAGATAAACACAGGATTGTTTTAAAATATAGGATTTGTTATTATTAAGAGTAAGGTCAACAGATAAGGAGACAAGAGACATTTAAAAGGAAACTTATTGGAATCACAGAACTCAAAAGAAGAGGGCATGCCACACCACAGGGGGCCACACAAGGAATACCCAGTAATGCAAATGCTGGGTCATAGGGTAGCTCTATTTTCAACTTTTTGAGGAACCTCCACACTGTTTTCCAATGTGGCTGTACCAACTTGCGTTCACACCAACAGGTTAAGAGGGTTCCCCTTTCCCCACATCCTCTCTACATTTGTTGTTTCCTGCCTTATTAATTTTTGCCATTCTAACTGGTATAAGGTGGTATATCTCAATGTAGTTTGATTTGAATAATCCCTGATGGCTAATGATGATGAACATTTTTTCATGCGTCTGTTAGCCATTTGTATGTCTTCTTTGGAGAATTATCTGTTCATGTCTTCTGCCCATTTTTTGACTTGATTATTTGTTTTTTGGATGTTGAGTTTGAGAAGTTTTTTTATTAGGTCTTAGATATCAGACCTCCGTTTGTAGTGTCATTTGTGAATATCTTCTCCCATTCCGTGGGTTGCATCTTTGTTTTTGTTTTTGTTTTGTTTTGTTTTTTCTGTTTCCTTTGCTGTGCAGAAGCTTTTATCTTGATGAAGTCCCAAAAGTTCATTTTTGCTTTTGTTTCCTTTGCCTTTGGAGATGTGTCTTGAAGGAAGTTGCTGTGGCTGATGTCGAAGAGGTTACTGCCTATGTTCTCCTTTAGGATTTTGATGGATTCCTGTCTCACGTTGAGGTCTTTCATCTATTTTGAGTTTATCTTTGTGTATGGTGTAAGAGAATGGTCTAATTTCATTCTTCTATATATAGCTGTCCAATTTTCCCAACACCATTTATTGAAGAGACTGTCTTTTTTCCATTGGATATTTTTTCCTGTTTTGTCGAAGATTATTTGACCATAGAGTTGAGGGTCCATATCTGGGTTCTCTATTTTGTTCTATTGGTCTATGTGTCTGTTTTTGTGCCAGTACCATGCTGTCTTGGTGATCACAGCTTGGGACTATAGCTTGAAATCAGCCAATGTGATGCCCCCAGTTTTGTTTTTCTTTTTCAACATTTCCTTGGCAATTCAGGGTCTTTTCTGGTTCCATACAAATTTTAGGATTGTTTGTTCCTTCACTTTGAAAAATGCCATTGGTATTTTGATCAGGATGGCATTGAAAGTATAGATTCTTCTGAATAACCAATGGATCATAGAAGAAATTAAAAGGGAAATAAAAAGTTTCTTGAAAAAAAAGATTTATTTACTTATTTGAAAAAGAGAGAGAGCAGGAGCAGGGGGAGAGGTAGAGGGAGAAGCAGACTCCCTGCTAAGCCAGGACTCCAAAGTGGGGTTTGATCCCAGGAACTGGGGATCAGAACCTGAGCTGGAGGCAGATGCTTAACCATCTGAGCCACCCAGGTGCCCCGGAAATAAAAAATTTCTTAAGACAAATGAAAATGGGAGGGGGCAAAATGGCAGAGGAGTTGGGGACTCTATTTCAACCCATTCCCTGAATTGAGCTGTCTATCTACCAGACCACTCTGAACACCCACGAAATCAACCTGAGACATAAGAAGATATATCCAGATCTATACCAACAGAATATCTCTGGTGGCTGGTTTCATGGTATAAAGCAGGGAGCCGTGATTCTGCAGGCAAATATCAGAAGGTAAATGGAAGCAGGGGGCGGGGGGGAGCCACCATAAGCGTTGGCACTGGAAAGGTGAAATAATGCAGGAGCACAAAAGCTTCCTGCGCTGAGGACCGGGCACAGACTCGCAGACTGGTAGCAGCAGGGAAAAGACTTTAGAGCAGCCCTCCAGGGCTGAAACCTGGAGCTGTGGGGGTGCACATGTGAACTAGGGGCAGCTGGTGGTTTTAGAAGCACAAAGGGCAGAGACATGCCTGGACCTGGAAGCGAGGGCTGGAAGTGCTGCTGTGGGGCACTCAACCCAGGACTCGGTTTTTACCAGCACAGACAAAAATGGGGTCAGTGTGGCCTGGAGGGCTTTCTGGAGAATAGACTGTTATCTCTCTGTCTGTTCTGAGACAGAGGATTGGATACGTTCACTTCTGCTCTGACTGTCAGAAGAGACACAGAAAGCCACCAGGGAAAGCCACCAGAGAACAAAAGCCCCCCAAACCAGTTTTCACTCAGCCCATTCCCCGCAGGGGGCAGGGCAACTCTGCCCAAACAGGGTTGCCTGAGTAACAGTGCTGCACCCCCCACCCCCAGAAGACAAGCTGGAAGAACAAGAGGCCGACAACCCCAAGATCCCTGTAAAACAGGTGTATCTAGCTTAGGTTGTGGTCAATCGTTTGGACTCTGTAGATTCCTTCATCCACCCCTCACCAGAATGACTAGGAGGAGGAACCCCCAACACAAGAAAAATTCAGAGACTGTGACCTCTGCCACAGAACTAATGGATATGGATATAAGCAAGATGCCAGAAATAGATTTCAGGGTTTGGACTAGAATTTGAAAAGGAGTTGTTTGAGGAGACTATTCATGTCTCTAATTAAAGTGGCTGGGACTCCTCAGGGACATGAAATTTCTATTGAATGCTTTTTCCAAGAGCCTAATATTGTATATTTTAAGAAGTGAAATGTATGCCTTGGTTATTGTTAGTAATGTCTGCAACTACTAAGAGGGTAAAGAGTATCCTGGCAAGACCTTGTATTGGGGCCTTAGTATATGTAGGGACATTCTGGGTATCTGTGAGACAAGAGACTTCCTTAAGTGTCCAACTTATGGGTGATGACCCAACAATTTGTAACAAATATGAAGATGGGGCCATTTGTTGGCCAGAGCATCCAGTGCTAAGATGATTGCCTGAAGGTGTTCCATTCCTTATCAGAGACATCCTGGGTAAGGGATGGAAAGCAGCAACATTCTATGGAACTTCACCATTTTTATGAGAGTGGCACTGGCATTCTTAGAGTCTTCAAATTCCTATTGCTGTTCACTCAGTTAAGCCCAAGGGGTTCCTCAGTAGCCAAGGGGTCTGGAGGAAGGATGCCATCTCTGGCAAAAGACTGGGGTCAAGAGAGGCCACCCCCTTCTACAAGTAAAATATGCCATAGGACCAAGGTTTAGCTCCCTCCTGTATTAAGGAGGTATCATTAGCTGTGCCAAGCTTGTGGGATGCTGTTTCTGTGATCCGAAGTGTAATCAGCAACTATGAAGGGTCATAGGCTCAGGGTCTATAAAAGCCTCCATTTCCAAGAAAGCCCAGTATGCATCTAGCTTTTTTTGTTTTAATGGTGTTTAGCACAGAGCCAGAAGGGGCACTTTCTTGCATCAGAAAACCTTTAGGAATTTACAGCCATAATAGAAGGTCCAGAGATTCCAGGAGGCATGAGAAGAGGCTGTCAAAGCCTCTACAGTGTTGGAGTCTCTGAGGCACTAATGAGAGTCCCTGTTGATTTTAACGTGGACAGATTATAGAGGCTTTTGTTATAGGGATACCCAGACTTGCAATTAGCAGCATCAGAGAGATAAGCAAAATCTGTAAATGAGGAATACACTGTCACCAGGACCCCAGGCAGGACAGAAGATATCGGATTTGTATGTCCTTAGAGCATGAATCTCCTGGGAAGAGGATGACATTGATATAATGCTATACCTGTGCTCCTAGATGAAGATGGATGTAGTTAAGGATCTCATGCAAAGATAATGTAGAATGAGAAAGCTGTTGAGGCACCGATAGCTTGGAAAAGATGGATCGGGTCTGTTCAGAGAGAGGGCTAACTGTGGCTGAGAGGCTGTTGAAATAGGCATTGAATGGAACGGATTAGTCAAATCTACATCAGTAATTTTTAAAGTGTTGGATATTGGGTGTGGTGGCCTTAACGACCGAGAACACAGCATTAAGGTTGTAGGAGACATTTGTTTTTTCCAGGTTTAAGAACAGGCAAAGTTTAGAACAGGGCTATCGAATGGGTAAATGCTAAGAATAATAATCTGTTTATTTATTAGATGTTATACAGTTAAGTTTTAATCCCTGTGTTAATTTACATTGGGCCATATTATCTATTTTAGCGGGGGTTCGTGGGTCCCATTTCATCAAGCTGATTTGTAAAATACTTCATTAATGTTACTTCATTTAATTTACATTATTATTCATTTTGTTGGAGCATCTATGTCCAAATAAAATATTTTAGGGCAATGGGTACTAAGAGTACAAGAAATTTAGGCAAGGCTACAGCTACAGTGAAGCATACCTATTTCTCCTCTGTTTTACAGTTATTTTTCTAAGATTATAGGGGGTACGATGTTTAAATTTAGTGGAGTTCCCATGCACGCCACATACAATTTCAGCCCCAGTATTGATTAAGCGTGTTAAGTTTTGTCAGCTGTTTTATTTTAGCCAATGCTAAAATTGATTTAGAACCCATGCTGTAGAGGCACAGAACCCAATCGGTGCTCTCATTTTTTGTTGTTGTTACATAAACTCTTTTAATATATAAATTTTAGTTTTCCACTTGGATCAAATTAGGAAGCTTTGTTTTAATTTAGTTTTAATGTATGTAGATATATATCATTTATTCTATATATTAAAATATTATATATTTATAAAAATAATTTACTTATTGGGGTGCCTGGGTGGCTCAGTGGGTTAAAGCCTCTGCCTTTGACTCGGGTCATGATCTCAGGGTCCTGGGATCGAGCCCCGCATTGGGCTCTGCTCAGCGGCTAATCTGCTTCCCCCTCTCTCTCTGCCTGCCTCTCTGCCTACTTGTGATCTCTTTCTCTCTGTCAAATAAATATATAAATAATCTTAAAAAATTAATTTACTTATTTACCTGTATTTTCTCCCTCTGCATTTAGGTGGCTTTTTCTTTCTTTTCTCTTTTACCTTTTTTTGTTGTTGTTGCCGTTGTCTTCTGGGTTTTGCTTTAGGCTGTTAGCCACCAGAAGCCATGATTTTTAGTTTCCAGTTGATAACTCATAGTGTGGAACTTATAGGCAATTATAGGAAAAGAAATAGGGGCCTGGTGAGGGCCTCAAAGGCAGCCAGTTCTCATTCCGAGGCTGCTCAATCCATCTCCCAGAGACTGGGGTTTGCACTTACAGCTACAGCAGCCTCTTCCTGGAACAATGCAGTTAGCTCTGTTGTCTGAAGGATCAGTCCATTTTCACTAGTTTTGTTTTGTTTTGTTTTTTTTAAAGTTTCCTGTCTATCTCAGACTGTTTTCACCCTTTGGGGGCTCACTGGATAAACTCTTATTAGTCTTGAATAGGCTCTGTCCAAAGGAAGTGGTCTCCCTCTCTAGGGCACCCCAATTATCCTCTGAGGGGCTTGATCCACTTTAGAAGAGTAACGGTAGCCTAATGGTATTTGAGGACTCTGGATTTTGAGTATAAGGGCCTTGGCATGCTGGTAATCAGAAATGCTCAATAAGGCCCACGTACATTATCTGGGCTGTTTACATTCTTCAATCCATTGTACGACCTCCTCAAGGGTCTTAGGCAGGATAGGAACAAAATGTTATTTATTTATTTATTTATTTATTTATTTATTTATTTATTATTAGCATATAATGTATTATTTGCCCCAGGGGTACAGGTCTGTGAATCATCAGGCTTACACATTTCACAGCACTCACCATAGCACATACCCTCCCCAATGTCCATAACCCAGCCACCCGATCCCTCCCCACTCACCCCTCAGCCACCCTCAGTTTGTTTCATGAGATTGAGAGTCACTTATCGTTTGTCTCCTTCCCTATCCCATCATGTTTCATTTTTACCCCTCTACCCCCCATAACCCCCCCCCCCCCCGGCACGGCCTCTCAAATTCTTCATATTCTCTCTCTCTCTTTTTTTTTAATTAAACAAGCATGATCTTACCCTGGTCTCCAAGGGTAAGATCCCTTAAGCAACAACATAAGAGGTCAGGTCTAGAATAGCACCTTTTGTGGAGTGCCATGTTCCCTGAAGCAACACCCTCATACTGACTCTGTGCATGGCTCCCAGTACCCCAGCACCTCCAAAGCACATTCTCCCTCTCCTCAATGGGTTAGGCTAAGATGTGTGAAAAAAACAGCAACTCAACTTGCCCCACAACTTGTCAGTGCTGCCTGGTGAATTAGTCAGGCCCACGCTCCAGCACTCTGAAGAAAGTCATGCCTTATTCCCTTCAGTGGAGTGTTTTGTAAACTTAGCTAGGTGCCCCCTCCCCCCGCCCCCAGGAGCATATTCCAGAATCTAAGCAAGTAACTCAAATAGGAACCAGAGAGCTTTGTTTTCAAATTCAGAATTTAGGGTGGGAATCAATGGCAACACCTAGCACATGCAACAAACAGTAGTCTTACCACAGCAGAAGCACAGGCCGGCAAGCAGTGGTACCTCCCCAGGCTGTCCCTGCTATCTGGTAGAACCAAGACAGTAAGCAAAGAGCAGTCTAATGGCATTAGCATTCCAATCTAAGGCTAAACTACTCTGTTCACTGTGTTAATTGTTTTTAAAATATAGGGTATTAATAGAAAAATTTGAGGTATAATAAGGCCAACAGATCAGGAGATGATTACCATTGAAAAGATAATTCATTACTCATAAACCCCAAGAGACAGGGGCATACCAAGTCATGGGGCTCACATGGGGAGGCACCAAGGGCAATCACAACACAGAGGGCGGAACTGTGGGCAAGAACCTTTACTGTGGTTTCCATGGGAAAGGACATCTGGTTGATATATTAAAATTTGCATAGGATAAAATTTACTCTGTGTGGTAGAGGTTAGGTTTCATATAATTATAGTTATATATCTGTATAGTTATGTATCTACTTCCACAGTGGCATATTGTGAGATAATTAAAAATATTTATATTGATCTCTGTTTCTACTTCCTGGCACTGACCTCCTAATTCCCTTGTAATTTCCCAAGCAATAAGAATAGTAGGAGCAGCTTTTCTATTAGCTGGTCTTTGATCCCAGTTCCTGGCATAAAGCTACTAAATCACTTGGAATTTCCTGGGTGGTAGCAGTATCTTTTGTTCTAATGAAGGGACTAATGGTGGGCCCCTTGAAAAAGGCTGGTCAACAGAAACACCAAGCTAAGATGAGAAGCTTTGGATTTTCAGCCCTACCCCCCATTTTCTAGAGAGGAGAGAAGGGCTGGAAATAGAGTTAATGATCAACCATGTCTATGTGATAAAGCCTCTATAAAAATCCCCTAAGTACAATGTTCAGAAAGCCTCCAGGTTGAACATGAAGTGTGGCAGAGTGATATGCCTGGCCATTCCCATGTACATTCCTTGCCCTGTGCATCTCTTCCATCTGAATGTTAATCTGTATCCTTTATCATATCCCTTCATAGTAAGTTGGTAAACAGTATGTAAACTGTTTTTCTGAGTTCTATGAATCACTCTAGCAAATTAATCAAACCTTAGGATGAGGTCCTGGGGACCTCCAATACAAGCTCCAAGGTCAGGAGCACAGGTAACAACCTGGACTTCTAATTACACCTGAAGCTGGGGGAATGGGGTAGTCTTGTGGGACTGAGTCCTAACCTGTGGCATCTGATGCTATCTCTACGCCAATAGTGTCAGAACTGAGCCAAGTTATAGGAGACCCAGCTAGTGTCACAGAAAACTGCTTGTTGTGGAGGAAAACCCCACACATCTGGTGCCAGAAGTGTTGTGTGGAAGCAGTGTGAGAACAGAGAAAATAGAGAATGAAAAACATCAGAAGGAATACTGAGGTTTTCTTTACACATACAAAACTATTTCATCACCCCCCAAAGTCTCTCATTCTGCCTCTTCCCCCACATCATGGCTTGACAACCACCGATCATTTTCCATGCCTTAATTTTGCCTTTTCTCGAATGTCCTATAAATGCAATTACATAATATATACGATCTTTTGGATCTGACTTCCTTCACTCACAGGAAGATACTTAAAGATTTTATTTATTTATTTATTTTAGAGTGAGAGAGAGCATAAGTGGGGAGGCAGGGAGAGGGGCAAGCAGACTCCACACTCAGCACAGAACCTAATGTGGGGTTGAGATCCCAAGACCCTGAGATCATGGCCTGGGTTGAAGTCAAGAGTCAGAGGCTTAACTGACTGAGCCACCCAGGTGCCCCTAGAGGAATGTCTTTAAGATGCATCCATGCTCTTGTGTGAATCAATACTTCGCTCCTTTTAATTGCCAAGTACCATTTTACTGTAGGGATGTGCCAGTCTGTCTACCTACTCATCTATTGAAGGACACTATGATTTATTTCTCTTTTTTAGCCAATATGACTAAAATAGACAGAAACATTCACATCAGATTTTTGTTTAAATGGTACATTTCAATTTTCTCGAAAATTGAAATACCTAAAAGGATATTTGGGGTCATATAATAGGTGTATGTTTAATTTTATAAAAAACTGCTAAACTCATTTTCCAAAGTCACTGTACTATTTTGTGTTTCCAGTTCTGTCTGCTCCAAATCCTAACCAGTATTTTGTCTTTACAATAATGTTTTCATTTAGCCATTCTAATAAGTGTGTGGCATCTCATTTTGGCTTCTGCTTCATTTTTGAAAAAGAGTTCTGCAAATATAGAATTGTATGTTGACATTAGGTTTTTCTTTCTGCACTTCAAAGATGTTGATTTGGAGATACTTCTGGGGAAGATGGAGGAGTAGGAAGACCTAAACTCACATTGTTTAGATAACACCCACATCAGTGTAAATAAGTCAGAAAACAACACGAAGACTGGCAGAAAAGACTCTCCACAGCTAAATGTGGAGAAGGGGCCACATCGAAGAGGGTAGGAAGGGCAGAGACAGATTCAGGCCCTAAATGTACCCATAGGACTGTCCGCAGGAGGAAGAGACACGGAATGCAGAGAGGGGAGAGAAACAGACTCACATCCATCGGGGAACCGGCTTGGGAAAATGAATCCCCAGAACATTTGGCTTTGAAAACCAAAGGGACCAAATTTCACAGGTTCTTATAATCAGCAGGGCTTAACACCTAGAACTTTAGAAATCAGTGGGTTTGGCTCTGGGAGAGCCAGGAGGGCAAGAGGAAACTGAGTCCCTGCTCTTAAAGAGACAGCACAGTAAACAGTCCCAAGGAGATACAGCATAGGAGGAGCAGTTTGAAAAAACGCCTGGGGTATACGAGAGAGAGATTTGTTTACTAATCTCAGAACATGTACTGGAGGGGCAGGGATCATTGAAAGACTTTAAAAACTGTCAGGCAGCATTTCCCTCCCCCATTCCTCAAACTAGACACAGGAACACCTGCAGGAACCAGCAAAGCACCAACACTCGCTACCTAACTTGCTAACAGCGTGCACTGTCACTGTGTTCTCCTGCAGACATGCCCCCTCCAGCCAGGCCTCCACTCCAGGACCCCTCCCACAGCAGACCTGCTTAAACCTTGCTGACACTGTGCACCCCACCTCCATGTTCTCCTGCAGACTACCCCTCCAGTATGCCCTTAGCTGGAGTCACTCTGAAGTGTACCACAAACCTGGCAGTGGGCAAGCAGCCCCAATGTGGACATGAACCACTGCAAAGTGACTCCTGCCCTAGAGAGAGGGGAAGATAACTAACCACACGAACTGGTTCCACTGCAAGCCCAGTGGTGAGCTGAGGGCAGACAGCTGCTCTGACTGCAGGTTCCATCCACCAATAAAAACTTCTCAGGGTACAACACAGGGAAAGCATCCTGCAGCTTGGTGCTACTGCAAACACCTGGTCTGACTCAACTCAAGCCCAAGGCAGCCCCAGACTGGCCTACTAACAAAAAAGGGACCAGACCCTGCCCACGACAAGCAAAGAGAGCCATTTTAGATGACTGACCTAAAGGCAAAACAGTAAGGCACACACAACACACTAGAAGACATCCCTTAAGCACCAGGTTTGGGCAAACAGGGAACACTGAACTGCAGGACACTATAGGACATCTTCTTCATAACATCACTACTTTCAAGAGCAGGAGACATAAATAAAATCTTTTAAAAAAAGTGGGGAGCTGTCTGGGTGGCTCAGTTGGTTAAGCATCTGCCTTTGGCTCAGGTCGTGATCCCAAGGTCCTGGGATTGAGCCCCACATGGAGTTCCCTGCTCAGTTGGGAGCCTGCTTCTCCCTCTCCCACTGCCCCACGCCCCTGCTCATGCTCTCTCTCTCAAATAAATAAGTAAAAACCTTAAAAAAAAAAAAAAAGCAGGAGACATAGCTGATTTTCTTAACACAGAGAAACAGACACAGAGAGTTAGATAAAATGAGAAGACAGAGGAAAATGTCCCAAACAAAAGAACTGCGGGGGAAAATGATAGCAAGAGAGCTAAATAAAACAGAGATAAGTAATGTGCTTGATAGAGAATTTAAAGTAATGGTCATAAAGATAATTACTAGACTTGGTTAGAGGGGAGAACCTCTGTGAAACCCTTAACAAAGAGATAGAAAACATTAAAAAGAAGAATGAATCAGAGAAGATGAAGAACTTAATGACTGAAATTAAAAATGGTAGAATAGAGGAAGCAGAATGGATCAGTGACCTGGAGACAGAGTTATGGAAAGCAATTGAGCTGAAAAGGAGAGAGAAAAAATACTAATGAAAAGTGAAAACAGACTTAGGAAACTCAAGGACATTATCAAGCATAATAACATTCATATTATAGGGATCACAAAAGGAGAAGAGAGAGAAAAGTGGGCAGAAAAATTTTTTGAGGAAAAATGGTTAAAAACTTCTCAAATCTAGATCAAGGATGCACAGATATCCCCCCTCCAAATCAGCCCAAGGAGGTTCACACCAAGAAAAATAGTAATTAAAATGGCAAAAAGTAGTGATAAGGAGAGAATTTTAAAAGCAGCAAGAGAAGAGTAAATGGTTACATATGAGGAAAACTCCATAAGGTTACCAGCTAAATTTTCAGCAAAAACTTTGCAGGACAGAAGGGAGTCGGATAATATATTCATAGTGCAGAAAGGAAAAAACCTGCAGCCAAGAATATTTTATCCAGCAAGGCTATAATTCAGAATACAAGGAGAGATAAAGAGCTTCCCAGACAATAAAAAGTTAAAGAAATACATGACCACTAAACCACTCCTACAAGAAATGTTAAAGGGCTCTTTGAGTAGATAGGAAAGACCATAAGCAGGAGTAAGAAAAAAGATGCATGAAAGTAGTAAAATTGAGTATAATTATAAGAATCAGTCCAGGGAGTCACAAAATAAAAGGACATAAATATGACACCATATACCTAAAACCTAGGGGAGAAGAATAGAGAATGAGTTCAAACTTAAGTGACCATCAGCTTAATGTAAACTGCTATATGCATAAGATTTTATATACAAACCTAATGGTAGCCACAAATCAAAAACATATAATAGATATACAAAAAAATAAAGAGAAAAGAATTCAAGCATATCATTAAAGAAGGCCATGAAACCACATATATATACTCTAAAGTGAATTAAACAGAAGTTTTTAATTTTAATGAAGTCCAAGTCATCAATTTCTTTTCACGAATTGTATTTTTGGTGTTATATCTAAGAAGCCATCACCTAACCCAAGGTCATTTAGATTATGTTATCCTTTTAGGAGTTTTATATTTTTGCATCTTACATTTAGGTCTATGATGCATTTTGAATGAATTTTTCTGAAGAGTGTAAGTTATGTGTCTAGATTCATTTTTTTTTTTGCATGTGTATGTCCAGTTCTTCCAGCATGATTTGTTGAAAAGGCTCCTCTGTTTTTATTGCATTGCTTTTGCTTCTTTGTGAAGGATCAGCTGACTATATTTTTGTGCCTCTATTTCTGGGCTCTTTATTTTGTTTCATTGATCTGTTTCTCTATTATTTCATTAATACCACACTGTCTTGATTATTGTAGATTTATAGTAAGTCCTGAAGTTGGGCAGTGTCATTCCTCTGACTTTGTTTTTCCCTTTCAATATTTTGTTAAGTATTCTTTTTTGGAGGGTGGGGGCTGTTTGTTTGTTTTGCCCCTCTGTATAAACTTTAGAATTAGTTTGGCAATACCTACAAAATAACTTGTTGGGATTTTGATTGGGATTATGTTAAATCTGTAGATCAATTCTAGAAGAACTCATCTTGAAAATGTTGTCCTATCATGAGCATGGATTATTTTTCCATCTATTTAGTTCTCTGATTCCTTTCACTAGAGTTTTGTAGTTTTACATATATATCTTGTACATATTTTCCCTAAGCATTTCCTTTTTTTACATGCTAATGTAAATGGCACTCTGTTTTTAATTTCAAATTGCAATTATTCATTACTGGTATAGAGGAAAAAATTTACTTTTGTATATTAAACTTGTATACTGCAGCCTTGCTATAATTCCTCATTTTAGAAGCTTTGTTGATATTTTGGATTTTCTATATAGAAAAACATACCATCTGCAAGCAAGGACAGTTTTATTCTTCCTTCCCAATCTATATACCCTTTTTTCGTTTTTCTTGCCTTATTGCATCAGCTAGGATTTCCAATACAATCTTGAATATAAATAGTGTGAGAGGATATCTTTGCCTTGTTCCTGAACTTAGCAAGAAAGCCTCTAGTTTCTCACCATTACATAAGATGTGAGCTGCAGCATTTTTGTGGATTGTGGTTTTCAAATTTTGGACATTTCCCTCTGTTTCTAGTTTGCTGAGAGTTGTTATCATGAACGGGTATTGGATGCATTGCCTGCATCTATTGATATCATATGATTTTTATTCTTTAGTCTATTGATATGATGGATTATATTTTCAAATGGTAAATCAGACTTGCATGCCTGGAATAAATCCCACTGGGTTGTGCTATATAATTTTAATACATGTTTGGATCTTATTTGCTAATATTTTGTTGAAGATTTTTGTGTCTATGCTCATGAGAGATATTGATATATAGTTTTCTTTTCTCGTAATGTGTTTGTCTGCAGCCTTGGAGCTGCAGTGGAAAAGATGTTCATCAAGAGAATGGTTCAGAAGTTGTTCTTACTACAAAAGAATTCCTAACTCAATAACCAGTATATGCCATTTCTTGGAAGACAACAGGGATAAAATATAAGACATCAGAACATCATAAATACATCTCTACTAGTTATGGCTTAAAACTACAAATTAACACTAATAAAAAGGTGTAGATAGTATATTTCAGAGGTGTGATGGAACATAGGAATTAGCTTAGGAGATTGAGGCAGGGGTTGCCCGGTGTCATATGGGAGCTTTTGGGATAGATTACAGCCAGGACCTGGATCTCCTAAGTCTCAAGCTGTTGGTCTTTCATGATAGGACATCACCAGTGAAGAAGATAATAATTCAAGTTCCCTGATGGTAAAGGGAAAAATTTCCTTTATATCATTCATGCTTAAAAACTCATGGGTGACAGTACTGCTCTTTGAGATTACACCTTGTTCCCTAGAAGGTTGTTCTTAAATAACTCTGCTCACACTGAATTGGGGTGGGAGGTGGTGAGAGAGAGGGAGTCTTCATGAGTTCCTGCTAAAAACTTTTTTCCTCTATTCTTACAGAAAAAGCTAATAGGTAGACTCTTGCTAGGAGATAGGCACTTATTAATGCTGGCCTATCTTGAAATCTAGTATAAATGGATGTCTGATTTAACAGGAACAAAAATAAAAAGTATACATTTACTTATTTCAAGATCTATTAAGCTCAGTATTTTTAGGTGTTCTGCAACGAGTAG
>CM052886.1:109862874-109881690 GCA_028534135.1 Potos flavus
GCTGGGCCCCAGAGCCCCAAACGGAGGGCGGTCTCTGTCCTCTCCCCTCCTGTCTCCTCAGCTAACCGGGAAGAGCCTAATTAACACGCATATAAATAAGAACTCTCTGGTTCTAAACGTCTAGAATTACACTGAGCACAGTAAGAACTCATTAATGCAGCCCACTCGTTCCAAGTTTCTAATTACTCCATTTGGACTAGTCTTAAGTTTATTTTGCTCAGCAAAATTTTATTATGGATAGCTCAAAAAAAAGAGAGGGCAAGCAGAACAATCGTTTCGGATATTGAAGGGAGCAAGCTGTTAATTTAATGTTAATTTCAAACTATTTTATTTATTAAAAATTTATGACTCAAAAAACTCCCATTGAGTAGAATGAATAAATATTGTTAACATTTATGCTTTTATTTTCAACAAATATTTACTGCTCCTATCCATGGGCCAGGCTCTGTGCTAGGTGTTAGAACACAAAAACACAGACCAATCAAATGTGGCATGGTACTGTATGTTAGTTTAAAAAATAAAATAGAAGTACAACTGAAGAAATCTCTTTGAGTGTTGGGTTTTGCCACCCACAAAATAAATATTTATATGTCTACATGTATACAAATACACATATATACATGTGTGTGGATGGATGGATGAAGGGATAAGAAGGAGGGAGGAAGGGAGGGAGGAAGGTAGGTGGGAAGGAAGGAAGGGAGAACCTTGCCGTCAAGCAGCTCAGAGCCTGGTGGGGGAGACAGACACATGCATGAACCATTGCATCGCTGAGACAGAGGTATATGCGCAGTATGTTACATAGGGAAGAGGAGTATCTCAGTCACCCTGGGCCTGGGGCCAGAGAGACTTCTGGGGACAACTGGTAAGGAGGTTTGAGAATGGATCAGGTGACCAGATGGATGAAAAAAGAGGGCACCTCAGGCAACGACAAATAGTGGAGCCCAGGGGGCACCTCAAGCAATGACAAATAGTGGAGCCCACACGGCAGGCATAGTGGGAAGGACAGTCCGTTCTCGCCATCCGCAGTAGTTGTGTTCTGTGAGCTGAGTGCAAATACTGGATTAGTGAATACCGAACACTGCTCCTAGGGAAACCCAGGGTTAGGTTCCTGGGAGCCTCCAGGCACAGTTTCGTCAATCAAAACCCTATTCATGCTATGTAGATTTGTGTGCCAACATCCTTGCAAAAGAAGCCTGTTTCATCAGCATTGAAAACCTGCTCTTCCACACAACACCTTTCCTCCATAATGTTTAGCAGGTGTTTTTTAAAATTCTTCCAGAGCCTCCTGATCTGCCTCACGTGCAGGTTTAACGCTTCTCACATGGTATCACCTTTGAAAGAGGCAAGTGAGCCAGCCCTAGCTGAGAAGGGTTTGACATTTTCCTGGCCATAAATTTCTTTGGCTTTCCTCACAACAGTAATGACTTCTATGATCTTTTAAATCAGTCATCATCTCATGAATCCACAGTTAGCCACTCTTCCATCTTTTCCATAGCTTCATCAAATACTCTAGCTGTTACATTAGTGGTGTCCAGAGTAGCCTCTTAGACAGATTGGCAAATTCCCTCTTCCTTTTTCTGGAGGTACTGTATTGTTGCTTCATTAACATTGACCACATCGCCAAAAGTGCTATAACTCACTCTTAAATGAAGCTCATCTAACACACACATTTTCTCCATAAGCCGCATCACAGCCTTCTTGCACTTAGAAACACCAGAGATCACTTCAGTGCTATGCCTGCGGGCTGCTTTAAACAGTGAAATTACCAACAAAATGCCCCCAAATTTTAAAAACATGGCACTTAATAGACCTTATAAATACAGTATGAGCTGAAACAAGAAGGCAGAGTGTTGCCTTGTTTGACTTCAGCTGGGAAAGTGCTCAGTGGGCAACTCAAATTTCTCACCACTGTGGGTATGCATGTGAATGACCATGGAACTCCAAGGACTGATTTCGGCTGTTACACAAAATTTAGTGACTATGCAATTTCACAAATATGAAATTCACAAATAAAAGGGATCAACAGTATTCACAAGTCATTTATCTGGAAAGGAACTGTGTCCAGAATATATAAAGAACTCTAACAAGTCCAATAAAAAGATAAATAAACCAATAACAAAACTGGGCAAAAGATTGGAGCAGACACTTGACCGAAGATAACGTATGAATGGCAAATAAGATATTTAAAACCATTAGGGAAATGCGAATTAAAACCACAATAAATTAGCACAACAAACTCATAAATGGCTTAATTAGACTGACAAAACCAAGTATTGGCAAGGATGTAGAACTACTGGAAACGTCACACACTGCTGGAATGTAAATTGGTGCATCTGCTCTGGAAAACAATTTGTCAATACACTTACCATGTGACTCAGAAATCCCACTCCTAGGTATTTACCCAAGAGGAAGGAAGACATATGACCACACAATAGCTTGTATACCAAATTTCATAGCAGCTTTATTCGAATAGTCAAAAACTGGAAACGACTCAAATGTTCCTTTTTTTCTTCTATCCGTTCTTCGACAACTCAAATGTTGTTACCACTCAGCAATAAAACAGAACAAACTACTGATACATGCAACAATGCATGATGCATAATGAAACTCCAGAGCATTATGCTAAGTGACAGCAACCAGACCCAAAAGACTAAATATTGCATTAATACCGTATGATGAAATGTTATAAAAATCACAACTTGAACGACTGAAAGATCTGTGGTTGCCAAAACCCAGGGCTTGGAGGAGGGGATTGAGTTCAGAGCAGCAGAAGAAAACTTTTTGAGGCAGAAATGTTCTACATATTGATGATGGTTGTGGCTACTCCACCATATATGGTTGTTAAATATTATAAATTGTACATCTAAAAATGTAAATAATACTCAATTAAGCTGATTTTAAAACCAAATAAAAATACCTGAACAAAAGAAATCAAAACCAAAACTAAAGCAAACCAAACAGAAGAAAACAAAAACAAAAAGGTTTAAGCCTATAAAGTTTACTGATACAGAGGAGACAAATGAACAGCCACACAATTTCGGAAGCTGGGGAGCAGGTAGGCAAGTGGTAACTGGTAGCAGAGCCAAGAAAGCCCTTTCCCAAGTCAGCTCCACGGAAAGTTGGGGAACAGCTTGATTCATGTTGCGCAAAGGTCAGATACTGGTAGATCCAGGTACCCTTTCTACCCCGACAGGGAATGGGGCTGAAACAGGAAGTGTGATTCGGTCTATTTGAGAAGCAGCTAGAGCCCAGATGAAGGATTATCAGATAATATACGATGCCAGTCCTATTGGAATTCTAGATAAAGAATAAGGGACGCCTAGATGGCTCAGTAGGTTAAGTGTCTGCGTTCAGCCCAGGTCATGATCCCAGGGCCTTGGGATTTGGCTCCGCATTGCACTTCCTGATTAGCGGGGAGCCTGCTTTTCCCTCTCCCTCCACCTCTCCCCCTGCTCATGCCCTAGCTCCTGCTCACTAACTCTCTCTCTCTCTCTCTCTTTCTCTCTCTCTCTCTCGCGCGCACGCAATCTCTCAAATAAATAAAACCTTAAAAAAAAAGAATGAATGAGTTTTAGCATACATATATCCCAAATATTACATTAGACATACATTAAAAATTACCTGTTACGTATCTGAAATTTAAATTTAACCAGCATCCCATATTTCTATTTGCTGAGTCCGTCAACTCTACTCAGATGTCCTTTCCTACTTTGGCATCAGACTGGAGGGTGATTCTCCGGAAAGAATAAAACGGCCACACATGTGCGCTAGGGTGGAGATGCTGCTTGGAAAACAAGAGGATTGACTGCAAGTGTATGTAATTGACATCTATACCCTCACTGTCTTCTCAGGGCACTTATAACCAGGCCTATTATCTCCAGGTGGGAGCTAGAAGATTCTTCCCTGGGGAAGATGATCAGCTTGAGACAGATCTAAAAATACTGACTTAGGAAGTTCTCCAGTGAAATTATCCTGTCAGGCCACCCTGCAGTGAAGACCTTAGTTGACCAACCTCTCCACATGGCAAGCATTCAGGACCCTCACTCAGCATTATGAGCTCCACTCTTAAACATGAACAAGTAGCCAAAAAGCAGCAGATGTATGAGGTAATTTAATATGAATATAAAATGAGAGATGTGCATGTGCACACACACACGGAAAAAGAAAATGGAAAGAGGAGAACCTCTAAAAAGCCTGTCATTTACATCTTCTTAAAAACAAGAGGATATTGAGTACATGAAAAAATAGTATGTTATAAAAATTAAAAACAGAACATAAAAGAGCTCTTAGAAACCAAAAATATGATTTAAAAAATCAAAACTCAGTACTAGAGTTACAAGATAAATTTGAAAAAATTTCCCAGAAAATAGAGCAAAAAGAGATAGGAAATAGAAGATAAAAGATAAGAAATGAATAGCCCCAACGTAGAGATCAGTTTTCAGTTCTAGAGTTTCAGAACAGGGCACAGGGGAAAAATGGATGGGAGGAAATCTTTAAATGGGTGACCATGTGCTCAACTAAAAATTCTGTTTCTATGTTTGAAGGGAAGAATGCATCCTGGGAACCACTCACTGACAGTTTCCACTTCAATAATAAAAGCGCACATGAGGAAGATTGGTCTGCTAAGGTATGTAAGATGGATTTGGAGGAGAAAGGCTTAGCATCCTGTGGACAATTAGTGTTTGCTGATGGAGGAGACAACTGTTAAGCCCGTGGATATAATTAGGAGGTATAATAAGAATAAATACATATGTGAAGGGATGAAGATCTAGACTATAGACAGACAGGACCAGAAAACTTTGAGAAGAAATTTGAAAGCAAAATCATACTTCTAGTGAATTCAGAAAGTTAGAAGACTAAGGGCACCTGAGTGGCACAATCAGTTAAGCGTCTGACTCTTGATTTCTGCTCAGGTCATGATCTTAAGGTCATGAGATCAAGCCCCACATCAGGCTTCATGCTGAGCACAGAGTCTGCTTGAGGGTTCTGTCTCCCTTTCCCTTAGCCTCCACCCCACCTCAAATAAATAAATAAATAAATAAATCCTTTTTTAAAAAAGAAAGGAAGCTAGAAGATTCACAAGTCTGATAGCCTGGTAGATAACAGACTGCCAGCATTCCTAGAAATGGAGGTCTAGAGGCGCTGCCTGCCAGAAGCAAAGATGAGGAGTTTGGTTTTGGGTATTTTGAGTTAATTGAAGGGGAAACGAGTCCTGGCAATGAATGAGGCTCTATTCAAATAACATCGTACATGGGAAACTGACTAGTAAAGTACTCTCAGAGGAGCGCTTATTATCTTAAACAAAAAGAACATTCTCTAGTTATTTTTTAACAGAGAAAACTTAACCTCTGAGCAAATGTAATGTATTAAAATAGATCAGGACCATATCAGACAGATAAAAGTGGGACCATTAACATAAAAAGCAAAGCCAGAACTTAGTGCCTGTACTCTCAGGTAGGGAAAGCTAGACTGCAATATTTGTTCTGAGCTCAGACTGCCAATTAACTCAGCTTCAGCCTGCTGGAAGATTACAGAAGTATTATGGGCCATTCCACAGCCATTCCTGGACAACAGATGCTTCTAGCCATTTTAAGACACCATTCAGGTTGGTGTGCCAACAGGGAGGGAAGAGAACGTGGCTCAGTAACGGGGGTGGTGAGACATTGTCAATCAACCCAGAAAGTGAGATTTGTTTCTCAGAGTCATTTCAGGTGATCCCCCAACCCACTTCAAGGGTAGAAGGGGTTCAGAATTCTAGACGTGAGACTCTGGGCTTCTACATGTAAGTGGAACCTCACAGCAACTAGAGATCTGCTCTTTTTATCTACTTGTTGATTTTGGTCTTAATCCTATTTTCTTTGGATGCCATAACTTTACAAGAATAGACTGGGAGAACATCGTTAGAAAGTATTTCAGTATAAACGTTATACCTTGACAGATGTTATATTTACACAGGGTTTCAGAGTTACGCTTCTAAAAGAGAGTAAGAGAAGAATTGTGGTCATCGAAGTAACACATTATTGGCAATATGTATGTTAATTCCAAGGAACTGTTGGCTAAGCATGACTCATAGCCTTCTCTGGGTAACTAAAAAATTGCTTCACAACTTCTCCTTAAAAAAAAATCACCCGGGGCGCCTGGGTGGCTCTGTCGGTTAAGCATCTGCCTTCAGCTCAGGTCATGATCCCGGGGTCCTGGGATGGAGCCCTGCGTGGGGCTCCCTGCTCTGTGGGGAGTCTGCTTCTCTCTTTCACTCTGCCTGCCACTCGGCCTGCTTGTGCGTTCTCTCTCACTCTGTCAAATAAATAAGCAAAAATCTTTAAAAAAAAAAAAAATCACCAGGCGCCTGGGTGGCTCAGTTGGTTAAGCTTCCGACTCTTAATTTTGGCTCAGGTTGTGATCTCAGGGTTATGAGATCCAGCCCCTTGTCAGGCTCTGCACTCAGTGGGGTGTCTGCTTCAGATTCTCTCTCTCTCTCTCCCTCTGCTCCTCTCCCAGTGTGTGCTCACTCGCTCTCTCTCTCTCTCAGATAAATAAATCTTTTTAAAAAATTACAAAACTAATAAGCCCCGAACGCAGGACAGCAGACACAAGTGTGAGCAATTGAGAGCTCTTTCCCAGGAACTGCTACAGAAGTGAGCAGTGCACCTTCCTGAGGCACTTAGAAGACTAACCAACAGGCAGGTTTCATTGTCGACAAGGGTCCTGGCAGCTGTTCGGAGAAAGCGCAAAACAGTACTAAACGAACAGAAAATGGATAACGCTAGTCAGAATGAACTAGGCACAGTTACTATGGATAACACGAGAAACTAGAACACAAATGGGGCTAAAGAGTTAGCCCTGTTCTCCCTTTGGCTTCATTCATTCCCCCTTCTGCAGCATGAGGAGCATGAAGGAGGCAGAGGGAGGCAAAAGTACCCTGGCAGCCCGAGGGGACAGGCCAACAATGAGCTTCCTGTTCTGGGAACCGGTTCTGTGAAGTGCAGCGATCAAAGGCGAATGGTCCAAATTACTCGGAAAGCGCTGTGCATATACAGGGCCAACTTCTGCCGTACCTTAGGCAAAACCTCTTTCTAGACTCTGTGGCTTGTTTTTTGCTTTTCTAGCCTGCTTTTTAAAAATCTACAATGGTGAGTTAAGTATGAGTTAGTACCTGTAAACGTAAAACCTTCATCTACTGAACGGGACTATTCCAGAACAGGGGCTATTAATAGTAATTATCTTAAGAATCCCCATCCTGTTGGAGTATGAACTTCTTATATTTGATTTTGCTACATTCTCCACTGTGTTCCACTCTTTACGTCTAAAAGTAACAGAGGGCAGCACGTGTCAAACTTCCATGCAAGTGTAATCACCTGGGGATCTTGTCTGATTGTGATCAATAGGTTTGGTCCAGGTTTCTTATAAGCTCCCAGGTGATGTTATTGCTGTCCAGACTTCAAGTTACGTACCAAGGCTGTAGAGAATATATATGTACTAAAAACAAGCAAACTTTTATTGGGCTCACAGGGTAGGTACTAAAATTCTAAAATGGGAAGCTATTTTATAAAAAGGGATTATTACAAGTGATTACTACATGTATTCAGGGGTGCCACATACAGACGTGCTGGTTATGCCCTGAGCAAGGATACAAGGGTACACGCCAGGTCCAAAATCCACGGAGCCATTCTCATCAGAACTGGTGCTCCAGGGCAAAGTAGTGTCTGCCACAAAGGGGAACCTTCCCAGGAATGCTTCTATCTCCCCAAGGAAGGATCGGCTTCCTCTGATTTGCACAAAGGCACGAGGTTTACATGGCCTTTGCATGGGCTAAGTGTGGCAATTTTAGCAATTTCACTTTAAAGAGAAGAAAGTAAGAATTTATTATCATTGAAAAGAAAAAAAATTGGCTATTTTAAGAATCAAGTTATTTTTATTAATTTAAATCCTAACATAAGATACTTTGAACAGTTTTGAACAGTTTTGAATAAATATTTTTTGTAATTCTTTTTTAAAAAATTTTCATTACTGAAGTATAGTTAACATACCATGTTATATTAGTTTCAGGTGCACAACATATGATTCAACAATTCTAAACATTACAGGATGCTTGCCACTTAAGTGTAGTTACCATCTGTCACCATAGAATTATTAATACAATGCTATTGACTATATTCTCTGGGCTGTACTTTCCATCTCTGTGAGTTATTTGTAACTGGAAGTTTGTACCTCTTAATCCTCTTCATCTGTTTTGTCCTCCTCCCTGCCCGACCCCCCAACCTCAGTTTGTTCTCTATATTTATTAGTCTGTTTCTGGTTTTTGCTTGTTTGTTGTTCATTTGAACAATAAATATATTTTAATTTACTTATATTTTACCCCTCTAGAAGGTGCACAATTTTCAAAGAACAGCATTAGTAAACTCAGGGGATTAGCAAACAACAAAAAAGTTGTTTGTTTTTTTTTAAACTACCAGCCTATCAGATTATATTTTTATTCCCCAAAAGCAGTTGATTTGCCTGACATAAAGGACATCTTAAAACATTTCTGTATTTTACGGTATTCCTTGATAGGAAATTTAATTAGAAACAGGATCAATGTTTTTTTCTCACACTGTATCTATGTGTGTATATATATTGATGAGTTCAGGGCACACTACCCCAAAATATGGAATATTTTAAGCAGGAAGGTCATCCTGATCTCACCCCCTTACCCTATTCCCAGAAACAGATCATAAAATTCTCATGTGAGAGGTGACCTTCATATACCCAAAGGAAAGGAACATCTTTATGTCCAAAGAGGACACCAGGAAGAATCCTAACAAACAAGCCTTGCTTAGTTTCCTCCAGTATTATAAATACTTCATAATCCTTAACTTATCATATTCCTCCACAGCTGTCCACTCTTCATGAAACCTAGCATAAAAATACACAGGTCTAAAAAAAAAAATACACAGGTCTGTTTCTTTAGGTCTTTATTCCCTCCTAAAGATTCCCATGTCACATAAAGCTTATATTAAATAAATTTGTATGCTTTTCTGCTGTTAATCTGTCCTTGTCAGCTTAATTCTCAGACCCAGCCAGGGACCTTAATGGGGTCAAGGAAAACATTTTCCTCCCCTGCAATGTATCTATTCTCTAATTTCAAAAGGAGTTTAATATTTATTAACGATAAAAATATAACCACACCAGAATCATAAACTATTAGCCTTCAACAAGAAATGAAAACAAAGACAAAGTAATGAAAGAAAAAGAGAGGTGAAAATTATTTCCATTCACTTTGGAAAAAACAGAATTCTGGTTTCAAGGTAACAAACAGGTTGAACCCATATTCCAGCTCTCTCCCTCACATCAAACACAGAAATAACAGAAAAGACTATGTGTCTGTGTATGGATTTCTTTTTAAGTAGGATCCATGCACAGCTTGGAGCCTAATATGAGGCTTGAACTCATAACCCTGAGATCAAGACCTGAGCTGAGATCAAGAGTCAGATGCTTTACTGACTGAGCCACCCAGGCACCCCTATGGATATTCTTAAGCTTGAGCTAAAGGGCCCCACGTGAAGGCTGTGAGTTGGCCAGAGGTTATAGAGAATTCCAGATAAAGAGGAGAGCCCATTTTTAGGTAAGCATTCTGGTCATCTTTAAAGGATCTCTGAAGAAAGGGAACTGAAGCCCCGAGACTCCTAAAATCTGTTGTGATTTATTTTTACATTCTAAATAACTACTCATTTTCATAAACAATTTTGTATTCTTGTCCTTAGAGGAAGTATTCCAAATTGGAGAAGCTTCAGAACCCATAAGACTTAGATGACCCCATATCAGAGAGATGAGGAGTATCATATCCATGGTGCAAGTATAGGTCGTTATGAAAAACAACAGAGTAGAGGTCTTGAACATGAAAATTACAATTGTTGAAATTTTAAAATAATTTAATGGATGGCTTGAAAAGCAAAATGGACATATATGAAGAGTGAATTAGAGGACGAGGCGGCCCGGGAAAGAATTCTTCCAGAGTCCACTGATGAAAATTTAGAAGTTGAGAGACATAAGATATATCTATCTCATGGGCTTTCCAAAAGGACAAAACAGAGTGAGTGCAAGCGAGCAACGTGTGAAGGAATGATGGCTGAGAATTGCCCAGGAAAAAAGAATCATAAATCCTCAGACTGGAAGGGCCCACTGCAATAAAATGAATAAAATAATATATAAAGAAAGGCCCCATTGAATATCAGAGGGTAAATAAGAAGAAAAAATAAAAATAAAAATACTCAGACATGTAGTATCAAAATTTTAGAATATCAATGATAAATTTCCAAAAGTAACTTGTGAAGAAGCAGATTACCTGAAAAGAACCAGAGTCAAATCGACACTTCTCCTCAGGAACACTAGAGGCAAGAAGATGATGGAGCACTATCTTCAAGAATTGAAGGAAAAACAGTGGAATCCAAAATTCTATATTCAGGGAAAACATTGGTCAAATTTAAAGGCAAAATCAAGACATTATTAAGCATCTAAGAACTAAGGAAGTTTACTACCTACAAACTTTCTCTAAAAGGTGTGCTCCAGCATCAAGAACAATTAATCCAATAGACAGCAATGATATACAACAATCAATGGTGAGTTGAAAATTTAGTAAAATGTAGCGTTGTCTAAATAAATACAGTTTCTAAATTGGAATTAATAATCCTAAAGATACCAAAATGGAGAAATGTTTTCAGGGGAATTCCATGGAGAATGGAGTAAAACAAAAGTGTGCTTGAGTTCCTGTTTTGCTAACTCTAGAGGTTAGAAAAAAGTAACTTTAAGCATATGCATGATTATTTTAAAAATAACTTTTAGGAATAGAATGTATAAGTTTGAAATCAGTGGAGGTAAAAAAAAAATTGAACAAAGAAAATTAAATGCAATAAAAACCAAGAAATCAGGAAAAGAGAGAAAAAAGTAAAGAGAAAATATTGTAAATAACAAGAACAAAAGGAGATGGCAAATACAGATCTAAACTGGAGTGGTCACAATAAATATAAAAAGGATATAAAAAAAGCCAGAGGTTGGATGCTATGTGTATGAAAATGTTCTATATATTAAAAAAACTACACAGAAAACAATACTATGTATACATATATATATGCATTAAAACATCAATAGAAGGGCATTCACTAAACTCTTGATAAGATTGTCTTTGGAGGGAGGAGTAATTGGGAACCATGGTAATAACTAAAGGATTATTAACTTAAGATTTATTTCTTAAATAATAATAAAAAAGCTGGAAATAAAGTGACTGAATATTACATATTGTTAATTCTGAATGATGTGTAGTTATTTGTCAAATTGATCCTTTACTGTTCTCTTTCAATTTCTCAAAAAATATATAATATTTTCTAAAAAATAGGAAGAGAAGCAGCTGACTTGGCTCTGACAGCCAAGAAGTCATATTCTTTTATGGGCAGTAGTGGGGGAGAAACACAAAGACAGATGGAGGTGGGAGAAGGTATTAGCAGGCAGGATCAAAGTGAGCACATCAGCACAATGATGCTGCCCATGATGTAATGGTAATGTAATGTAATCTAATGATGTAATAATACATCAGAAGCCACTCACAGATGTCCTACAATGGAAATCATCACTTCACTACTGCTAACAAATATATTCCCAACTTTTCAAAAGAAATTCAATATTTTGAAACTTTTCCCCTAGCCTTTATAAATAGATATCAATATTAACTGAAGAATAAGGAAGCCTTTCCTACAAATAATAGTCTTCTATTGACTCTCTTTACTTCATTTCTTGGTGTTGCAATTCTTTGCTGGCTCTTTCTTTGGCTCTTGGTGGTGAATTTGCTACCTTTCAAAAGTAATGACCCATTTGTTGCTTGCAGAAAGAAAACTAAACTGGAACTTGAGCACCAAGCTGGGGTCTGGGAGCTGAAACACTGTTTAAAATCTTTTTGAACAGAAGTTCTGGAGTGTGTACTCTATTCCTTAAGCCCTAAGAATGGTTATTAAATTTATAATTTGTTTTTCAATCTTAGTGGTCGATTATAAAATATGAAATATTTCACATTCCGTATGAGTTTTTCATATGGACTCATACATCACCTTCTGCACAGTTGTTCTGTACATTTTCTTTCTTTGACTTTTTGAGGAGTTGAAGAAACTACCTAAATCATAAATGTTGAACAAAAATCATTGGGGAAAATACAATCTCTGCATTGGAGAGGACCCATCTAACAGCATCTCTCTCTACTTTTAGGTCAGAAAGCCATAATAAAAATGGTTCATTATATTAAGAATACAATATAGCAAGCTGAGTGACAAAATTAGTTGACTAGTGTTCTAACGTTCCAGTGTTAGTTTATATTCTGTCAGCAATTTCCTCTAGGTCAGATGGAAATAAGGCTGATAGAATCCAATGGCCAGTGCAATGTCTGGCACATAATAGGTAGTTAATAACTATTTTTTAATAAATAAACAAATGAATTAATAAATGAATATGGGGCAAAATGCAAATGGGAAGAGAGATTACTGATGTGCACAGCAATGGTGATAGCTGTTCCTGACCCCATATAGCTATAGTCACTTTTAAGAATATGTCTGTACCAGAGAAATAATAATCAAAAACTGTCCATCAGTTCTAAGGTCAGTGGAAACAAAATAATAATAATAAATAAAATAACTCAAAGTTCTAGAATTGAAATATTGGTCTAGTGAAACACCATTCTCAGAAGCTCAGTGTTATGGGTTGACTTGTGTCTCCCAGAGAAGTTATGTTGAAGTCCTAACACAGAGTAGCCCAGAATATGACCTTATTTAAAAACAGAGTCTTTATAGAGGTAGTTAAGTTAAAGTGAGGTCATGTGGGGGGCCCCTGATCTAAACTGACTGGTATCCTTATAAAAATGGGAAATAGGGATACAGAGATAGACATGCACAAAAAGAAGACTATGTAAAGAGACCGAGGAAAAATACCATGTGACAAAGGGAGTTATGCTGCCATAAGCCAAAGAACATCTAAGACTCCTGAAAGCTGGGAGAGTCAAGAAAGTATTCTCCTACAGGTTTCAGAGGAAACATGACTTTGCCAACAACTTGATTTTGGACTTTTGGCTTTTAGAACTGTGAAACAATAAATTTCTGTTGTTTTTAGGCACCTCCTTTGTGGTACTTAGTCATAGTAGCCCTAGGCAACCAATACGCTCAGCATAATCATTTTATATTGCAGTTAGACCCATCTGGGTATTACAAGATAAACTGAGGTCTATTACAACTAAGAGTTTATTGAGCAAAAATTGATTCAAATCAGGCAGCACCAAACTGGGAGTTGTTAGAAGCATTCCACTGACAGGAGCTAAAGGAAAGACTTACAGAGAAGAGGCAGAGGCAACGCAAGGAAGTTGCCTGTAGCTTAAGTGGTTGCATTACTTGGGAAAGCCCACTTGGCTGTTTGTGATTGGTTGTCATTAGGATTCGATTTCTTAACCTTGAGGCTTAAGTTTTGATTTGCTTAAATAGGGCAGTTCAACTGTCTCAATCTAATGGCCTCTTTGTTGAATTAGCTTAATAAGGGTTTCCCATCCAAATTTATAATTACAGATTAGGCAACATTTTGCATCATCATTTCATTAGGATCTCATTTGTAAGGATTTATTATATATGATTTTGAAATTTTTTTTTTAAATATTTTTTAAAATTTATTTGAGAAAGAGACCACAGAGAGATAGGGGAGGGAGGAAGAGCAGACTCCCCACTGCTTAATCCCAGGATCCCAAGATCATGACCTGAGCTGAAGGCAGATGCTTAAACTGACTGAGCCACCCAGGCACCTCTTGAAATTGTTTAATGTCCTTGTGGAATGAATTAGTTGCCAAATGAATTTATTTCACTCTTGAAATTTATGTGAATAGAAAGAACCATCAATGACAGGTTGTAAGTTAAATGTTTTTAAATGACCTGCATTTTATTTTGAAAAAAAAATCAGCAATTTCAAATTGTGACAATTTGACTAGAAATTATTAAATGAAATCAAGTATAAATAAAAATTACGGTGCCAATGTAAGGACAGACAGATCGGTGGAATAAAATTGAGAGTTCAGAAATAAATCCATACATTTATGGTCAATTGCTTTTTGACAAAGGGGCCAAGGTGATTCAATTGGGAAAGAGTAGTCTTTTCAAAATGGCGCCAGGTGGAGTAACATGCAAAAGAATGCAGTTGGACCCCTGTTTCACATCATTCTCAAAAAATCACTCAATATAGGGCACCTGGGTGGCTCAGTCGGTTAGGCAACTGCCTTCGGCTCAGGTCATGATCCCGGAGTCACGGGATTGAGTCCCGCATCGGGCTCCCAGCTCCACTGGAAGTCTGCTTCTCTCTCTGACCTTCTCCCCCTCATGCTCTCTCTCTCTCAAATAAAAAAAAAAAAAAAAATCACTCAATATAGATCATAGACTGAAGTGTAAAAGCTAAAACTATAAAACTGTTAGAAGAAAAACAAGTAGTAAACCCTTGAGACCTACCATTAGGCAATAGAGTCTTAGATATGACACCAAAAGTACAAAATGAGATAAATTGGGACTTCATCAAAATTTAAAAATTTTAGACTGCAAATGATATCATCAAGACAGTGAAAAGTCAACCTACAGAATGGAAGAAAATATTTGCAAATCATGTATTAGATAACACACTTGTATCTGGAATATATAAAGAATTCATACAACTCAACAATAAAACATCATCCCAATTTTAAAATGTCAAAGGATGTGAATATCTTGAGTATCTTCTCTAAAGAAGATATACCAATGGCCAATAAACACATGAAAACATCGATTAGGGAAATACAAATTGAAAGCATTATAAGATACCACTCCACAGCACTGGGTTAGTTATAATCAAAAAGATATACAATGACAAATATTAGTAACATGTAAAGGCATTGAAATTCTCACACATTGCCGGCAGGAATATAAAATGGTGCAACAGTTTTTGACAATTCCTCAAAAAGTTAAAAACAGAATTACCATATCACCCAGCAATTCTCCTACTAGAAGAATTGGAAATGTATGTCCATACAAAAACTTACACAAATGTTCATAGCTCCAAGTTGGAACAACTGAAATGTCTACCAATTGATTAACAGATAAACAAAATGTGTTACTTATACAATGGAATATTATCTGACCATAAAGAGTAATAAAGTACTGACACATGCTATGGTATGAGTTATTTACTCCTGTGTAGCTGTTTTTTATGTTTATTGATTTGACTATAAACTCAGAGGCCAGATACTGGGTCTGGTTTTGTTTACTATTGTATCTTAGTATTCAATAGGGTACCTAGATATTTGTTGAATGAGGTAAGAAATAACATTCCAAAATTCCTATACAATAAAATAACCCAGACATCCCAGAGCAGGGGCTATGGAAGACAATGGGAAGTTCCTCCAAGAGAGAAGATACAGGTTCACATGAAGAAACCTCTTTCATTGTCAAAGCTGGGGACCCAGCAGGTCCATCAATGTATGGACCAGGAGATTGCCTGTGTTTGCCAATCTTCACTGTAGTTATCCTATGTATTGGGTGTGTCCTGGGTTGGATGATGAGGCACAATTCCTATGTCTTTGGACCAAAAGAAATTCCATCATACTTGATGGAAAGAGTGCACATCACCTACAGGACCTGGCATGTTTAATAAATGTTCCAAAAATAGGAACACTGGAGTAAAATGTAGGAAGATTTGACCCAACTATGAAGGTCAGGGAACTCTGTTTTTTTCCCTTAAATATGACTGATCTGAGGTCTGAAGGAAGAGCAGAAACTCATTTCGCTCTTCAGAGGGGAGAAAAGTGTTTCAAGCAGAAGACCCAACACAAGAAGTCCCAAGAGGTGCAGAGAAAATGCGAGGAAGCATGAGGCAAGCTAAACTGAAGAGAGAAGCAGATTTATGTGGCACTTTAAAGCCCATGTTAACCATTTTGTGTTTATCTTCAGGGTTTCAGGAAGTCATTTAAATAGTTTTACACAAAAGGGATTAATGCAATCAGGTGTCACTTTGGAAAGATCACTCTGCCTTTTAAGACCTTTCTGGGGCCTTTTGCTGGTCAAGGAGCACACCAGCATCTCAGCTGCTGCATTACAATCAGCGCACGATATGCAACAAATGAGCACCGAAGCAGCCCGGGGCCAGCAGCAGAAGGCTGTGGTGGAGGAAGGTAAACTGCTTTTAATTTCCAAGAACTTCTGTTATTTTTTTGTGATGAACACAAATGGCCTTATGAGTACTTTTGAAGGTAAATATATTTATTTGGGGGGCTTGTCCTGTTTTATCTGTTAATTAGGTGTTCTTTTCATTACATTTCTTTCTTCTCTCATGATGTGTTTTCGCAAATATGTAGTGTTTTTCTGTTCTGCCTCTCTGTGCTTTCGCGGATCCTTACTTGTTTGTGGATGCAGCTTCTGACAATGTATATGGAGGAGAAGGGAATGTTGTTCCAATATTATTAGAAATAGTGTGTTGGTAGTTTACAGTTAAGAGGTTAACTACCAGGCATCTTCCGTGTCTCTCCATCCCCAGAACCCACAGTGTCTGCTTTATACTGATAGCAAATGTCACTGTTGTTTGTTGCTCAGTCCAAGGAGAAACCGGCCAAGCTGTTCCAAGCGCCGTTCCCTAATGAATCATCCCAACAGTTGTGCCCGGGGGCCCCCCCTCCCCTTGTAATTTTATATCCCCAGGACATGCGCTAAACTTTAATAGAAGTTCTCTCTTGCCCTTATTTTGGATACAATTTCCTGTAGACTTGTTTCTCTATACATATGACCCTGTCTGTTTTTCCTCTTTCAGGAATTTCTCACAGTTTCAGCTTACTGATGGCACTCTGACACTTTCCAAGGCACTAAGTTATTCAAGTCCACTCCTTCTTCAAGTCATGCCAAAAAAATGTTGATTGGTGGGGAAGGTAGATGTCATAATAAATATAATTTTGTTTTCCTTCATGATGGACAAAAGAAGTCTAAAATGTTGTGGATACTCAGGATCACATTGTGAAGGTCAGTTACAGAGAGTGGTACCATCTGCAGTAAAGCAGGTTGTCGCCATCAAGAAAACGTTCTGCTAAAAATAACAAGTTCCACGGGAGCTACACTGGCATTCTCTTATGGTCCAAGCTTCTTCACAACTTTTGACTTTAATAATTCCGAGGATGAAACTGTTTATTCCATGTCAATAGGCTGCAGAATATAGGCTCACAGTGAAGAGTTTGTACAATTGTTAGAACAAATGCAAGTTATCTTTTGAGAGAAAAAAAAAAAAAAACTCATTCTAACTATGTTAGCCACACATGTAAAAGTCTTTCGTGTCATCAGGATAAGTCAGTCTCTTGCAATACATACAATGTGACAAACTTACCCTCTCCCCCATGGTATCAAAAGCATTTTACTTGTATTTTTTAGCATAAATTAATACCTGCACTCGAGGGGACTATGACTAGGGTAACCATATAATTTGTCAACTAAATAGAAACACTTTGAGAGTCAAAGTAGGGTTATTAATAATTACTTCCAGAAATGGGCATAAACTGAGACTGTTTCAGACAAACCAGGATGTGTGATAACCCTAAACATAACCCAGCACCCTTTTCAAACATCTAGTAAGAGTCTAATGTATATATTACATATTCATTTTTCCCAGCCCTCTTTCCACCAGTGTAATTAGGCAGATTAATGGACAGCAAATCAGGAAACATGAAAATTTCCTTCCATTTCTACTTCTACTGAACACATGGGGGAATATTTTTACAATTTGAGTGATCTACTTATTTAAATAAAAGAATGTCAAATGGGAAAACTGGCACTCTCCTTTTTAGTATTATCTGAGGGTTGCAACATGGGGGCAGCTTTCTTAACTTTCATTCCTTTGTAGTCATATAAGAGTAGAGAGTTCCTATGCATTACCTCATTGCATCCTTGAAATAAATTAATCAAGGCAAGTGGTATTACATATTCAATTTACTAAAAAAGGAACACAATATTCAGAGAAATAAGGTTATTTTATAATCTAATAAGAAAATATCTATTTTTTTTAATCCTAATATAGTTAACATACAGTGTTAAATTAGTTTCAGGTGTACAATACAGTAATTCAATAATTTTATATATTAGTGCTCATCAAGTTAAGTGTACTATTGCACTTCTGATGAGCACCAGGTGATATATGGAATAATTAAATTACTGTGTTATATATTTGAAACTAATATAACACTGTATGTTAACTAAAAGGAATTAAAAACTTTTAAAAAATGATAAATGTACTTTTTTTAAATTTTATTTTATTTTTACAGTGTTCCAAGATTCATTGTTCATGCACCACACCCAGTGCTCCATGCAATACGTGCTCCCCTTATTACCCACCATCACGTTCACCCATCCCTCCACCCCCCTCCCAAAACCCTCAGTTTGTTTCTCAGAGCCCACAGTCTCTCATGGTTCACCTCCCCCTCCAATTTCCCCCAATTCACTTTTCCTTTCCTTCTCTCGATGGAGGCATAATATTCCATTGTATATATGGACCATATCTTCTTTATCCATTCATCTGTTGAAAGGCATCTTGGCTCTTTCCACAGTTTGGTGATTGTGGCCATTGCTGCTATGAACCTTCTTTTCACTGCATCTGTATCTTTGGGGTAAATACCCAGTAGTGCAATGGCAGGGTCATAGGGTAACTCTATTTTTAATTTCTTCAGGAATCTCCACACTGTTTTCCAAAGTGGCTGCGCCAACTTGCATTACCACTAACAGTGTAAGAGGGTTCCCCTTTCTCCACATCCTCTCCAACACTTGTTGTTTA
>CM052886.1:109882190-109915382 GCA_028534135.1 Potos flavus
TACTGGGTATTTACCCCAAAGATACAGATGCAGTGAAAAGAAGGGCCATATGTACCCCAATGTTCATAGCAGCAATGGCCACAATCACCAAACTGTGGAAAGAGCCAAGATGCCTTTCAACAGATGAATGGATAAAGAAGATATGGTCCATATATACAATGGAATATTATGCCTCCATCAGAAAGGATGAATACCCAACTTTTGTATCAGCATGGGTGGGACTGGAAGAGATTATGCTGAGTGAAATAAGTCAAGCAGAGAAAGTCAATTATCATATGGTTTCACTTATGTGTGGAGCATAAGGAAAAACATGGAGGACATTGGGAGAAGGAAGGGAAAAGTGAACTGGGGGAAATTGGAGGGGGAGGTGAACCATGAGAGACTGCGGGCTCCGAGAAACAAACTGAGGGTTTTGGAGGGGAGGGGATGGGGGATTGGGTGAGCCTGGTGGTGGGTATTGAGGAGGGCACGTATTGCATGGAGCACTGGGTGTGGTGCATGAACAATGAATCTTGGAACACTGAAAAAATAAAATAAAATTTAAAAAAAAGCATATGGAAATTCTCAAAAATCTCTGAGAAGAATCCAGCAATCATCTTAGAATTCAGTAATGAAGAGGGTAGTTCTCAAGAGTTTGTCAAGAAGCCACTGTGAATCTCTTCTCTACCCACACATTTGGAAGTTTCTCTCACCAACATACTCTAGCCAAAAACTGTGTATGTAGGAGAAAGGATTCTAGAAAATGTAGTTCAGCCTTAAAGACGAATGATAGTAGAGCTGAGTTAACAACAGACTGTGGAGGCACAGTCTACAACTCTGTCAGCTCAGCATCCAAAGATCCTCATTTTCAGCATTCAACTTCCAAATGAAGATATTAGCAACATTATACTTCCTCATTATATGATTTAACTCTTCGTCATACAACCAAACCCATAAGAAGAAACCCAAAGTTCCACTTTCCCATCTTTGAGTAAATGTTTCTTTATCCTCCAATTCACAATCCCCTTTTGCAATCATATAACCTAAAAGTGAGATATGGAGATAAGCATGACATACACATTAATTCTCTTAGGTGGCATGGAAATGGGAGAGAAGAAAGAGAAAATTGTCAGTATATATACAAATGTCCAAATATAGGAACAAGACAGGAAATATATTTAACTACCACAGTGCGTATTTCTGTAAATGGCCATATGGCCATAGGTGGTATTTATAATCCCCTTCTCTTACCATACATTCCCTTTTCCACTTTTCCCCAGCAAGTGCCCAAACCAGTTCATTTTCTTTTTTTCAGTCTGGTAAGGTGACCTAAGTCTTATTCTTGAACTCTTTCTGCCATAAAGGTCCTACCTGCTCTGGTTGCTATAGTTTTCTATTACTTCTACTAGAGAACATGAGAGTATTAAGAGATTACCAAGAGAATCTCCTGGACCCCAGGTATTCCTCCTTGCCCTCATTGTGTAGTAGCAAACCAATTTACTATTGCTAATCAAGATGAATTGTCACGTTCAGTACAATAAGCTTTTTTCTACCTGACAATGTGGCCAAATGGCAGTCCCAGTTTCCTATTGAATGAAACCATTTTTGTGCCCCTGGTAGAAGCATTCCCTGCCCTGGAAACCAAGATCTCTAGGACCAGCAGAGCTCAATACCATGGAGATGGAAAGCCCAAATTTTGCTAGTATATCATTAGGTGTAACAATTTAAAAAGTACCTGTTTACACCCTTTGATTCTTGAAACTGCATATGTACTTGGGAGGAAACTGCCTTATAAATTAATCGCTGGTTCATAGCATGTCCTGTATCTCAGGCATTATGCCAGCTCCACAAAGTGATTTCACCCAGCTGACACCGTAACTGAATTTTCAGAGTCCATTCTGTCAGGCCCACTTCAGGATGATGGGAAACACAGTAGACAGTGAATTCCAAATAACAGTATTAACAACATCATGCTTTCATGAGATAATTGCTACACTTCATTTGCTTTTGAATGAGTTCCTTGTCAGAAGTAATGCTAAGAAGAGTACCATGATCATAAATAACAGCTCTATAAGTCCAGGGATAATCATTATGGCAGAAGCATTATGAGCAGTGAAGGTAAAATCCACATCCAGTGAGAAAAAAGTCATCGTTCCTGAAAGGACAGAAATGATCCAATGTACTTACTTGAACTACCACCAGGTGGCTGGTTGGTTCCCCCAAATAATAGTGCTGTATCATGGGCTCAGTGTTGGTCTTTGCTACTGGCAATTGGGCACCCCACAGGGGCCATTGTCCTGTAATTTCATGAAGGTTACATGAATGGAATTATAGAACACGCATCCTTTTAAAATTGGCTTTTCTTCATTCAAAATAACTTCATCCAAGCTGTTGTATGCATTAATAGGTCATTCCTTCTTATTGCTGAGTACTATTCCCATGGTTTGGATGTATGACTATTTCTTTAACCATTCATCCATTGAAAGATATTTGGGTCTTTTCCAGTTTGGAGCTATTAAATAAAGCTGCCATGAGCATTTGTTTATCTATTCCTTTGTCTTAGTTTCTGCTATATTATTAATTTCCAAAAGTTCTTTCTCATTCTTTGATTGTTTCTTCTTATAGCACCTTCTTTTTGCTTTATCAGTAAAAGATTTTCTCTTTTATTTGCATATATTAATTATAATTTGCAACAATTGTTTTCTACTATTCTTTGTATTGTCTCTGTTCCCTAGGAGTTCCTGTTTCTTTCTTTCTTTCTCTCTTTCTCTCTTTCTTTCTTTCTTTCTTTCTTTCTTTCTTTCTTTCTTTCTTTCTCTCTTTCTCTCTCTTTCTTTCTCTCTTTCTCTCTCTTTCTTTCTTTTTCTTCCTCTTTCTCTCTCTCTCTCTTTCTTTCTTTCCTTCCTTCCTTCTTTCTTTTTTGCATAAGACTTTCTCATGTGAACATTTTCCTCATTATATGATCAATGTTGGTTAAAAATTTATATTTAGGGGCGCCTGGGTGGCTCAGTGGGTGAAAGCCTCTGCCTTTGGCTCAGGTCATGATCTCAGGGTTCTGGGATCCAACCCCACATTGGGCTCTCTGCTCAGCAGGGAGCCTGTTTCCCCCTCTCTCTCTCTGCCTGCCTTTCTGCCTACTTGTGATCTCTCTCCTCTCTGTCAAATAAATAAATAAAATCTTTAAAAAAATTATATTTAAAAGTGAGGTACTACAAAACTTATTGGAAGAGCTTCCTGACTAGTTAGCTTCACTGGTGAGAAATTGGGTACTTTACTAGTTACAATAAATTAAGGTATGTTGTGGTAACAAACAATACTCAAACCCTAACAACTCAGCACAATAAAAGTTTACTTCTCACTAATGTCACAGTCCACCGTGGCTTCCACAGTTGTAGAACAAAGAACACAGGAGATTGTGTAAAGTCTGAGAGTTTATGTCATTGTGAAATCTCCACAGAGTCCCTAGGGTTCAGAACTAAAGCAAAAGTAGAAGTAAGGCTGGTGAGAGCAACTGCAGTGATATTGTTGGGATTAGCAGTTGGGATAATGCCTATGTTTCTGTGAAGATGTTGAAGATCCCTAGAAGACAGCAGGTTTCTATGCCATGGCCTCAGGTTCTTCAGGATGCACTGTGTAGTTTTATATCAAGCAGCCATCATTTTCAGATGAATTCGAGTAAATAGAATTTTTGTTTTTGTTGAGTCTTCAGGATTTTCTGTACATAAGATCATATCATCTGCAAATAATGACAATTTTACTCCTTTCTTATATGGATGCCTTTTCTTTTTCTTGCCTGATTGCTCTAGCTAGCATTTCCAGTACTATATTGAAAGAGAAGTAAACATGGACATCCTTGTGTTCTTCCTGATCTCAGAGGGAAAAGCTTTATTTTTTACTGTTGAGTATAATGTTAGCCCTGGATTTGTTGTATATTGTCTTTATCATGTTGAGGTATATTCCTTCTATTATGCAATCTGTTGAGGATTTTTATCATGAAATGTATTTTGTAAAATACTTTTTCTGAATTTATTGAGATGGTCATATGATTTTTATCTTTCATTTTACTAATGTGATGTATAACATTTATTGATTTGTGTATATTGAATGATCCTTGTGTACCACATAAGTCCCACTTGATCATGCTGTATAATCCTTTTATTGTGTTCTTGAATTTGGTTTGCTAGTATTTTGTTGAGAATTTTTACATCTATATTTGTCAGGGATATTGATCTATACTTTTCTTTCTTTCTTTCTTTCTTTCTTTCTTTCTTTCTTTCTTTCTTCTTTCTTTTTGTAGGGTTCTTATCAGGCTTTAGTAACAGATAATGATAGCCTTGTAGAATGATATGGAAGTGTTTCTTTCTATTTTTAAAAAGAGTTTGAGATGGATGGTGTTAATTCTTTAAATGTTTGGTAGAATTAGCCAGTGAAGCCACCTGGTCCTGAAGTTTTCTACATTGGGAGGTTTTTGTTTTGTTTGTTTGTTTGTTTTTTAAGATTTTATTTATTCATTTGAGAGAGAGAGAGAGAGAAAGCACAGAGGGAGAGGGAGAAGCAGATTCTCCACTGAGCAGAGAGCCTGATGTGGGGTTTGATCCCAGGACTCTGGAATCATGAGCTGAGCTGAAGGTAGATGGTCAACTGACTGAGCCACTCAGATGCCCCTACACTGGGAGGTTTTTGATCATTGATTCAATTTACTCTTTATTGAAATCTCTTCACTTATTATTGGCCTGTTCAGATTTTTTATTTTTTTCATATTCAGTCTTAGTAAGTCATATGTTTCTGTAATTTTTCTATTTTTTTCTAGATTATATATTTTGTTGACATGTAATTGTTCATAGTAGTCTCTTACAATTCTATGTATTTCTAGTATCTGTTGTAATTCTTTTTCATTTATGATTTCATTTGAGTATTCTCTCTTTTTTTGTAATTAGCCTAGCTAAAGGTTTATTGTTTTGAAGACCAGCTTTTAGTTCTGTTGATATTTCCTACTGTTTTTCTGGTGTCTATTTCATTTATTTCTGCTCTGATCCTTGTTATTGCTTTCTTCTCCTAACATAGGATTGAATTTGTTCTTCTTTTTCTAGTTCCTTAAGGTGTAAAGTTAGGTTTTTTAGATGAGATCTTTCTAATTGCTTAATATATGCATTTATTGCTATTAACATCCCTCTAAGAATTGATTTTGCAGCTTCCCACAGGTTTTGGTATGTTGTGTTTTCACTTTATTTGTTTTGAAATATTTTTTGATTTCCCTTTTTATTTCTTCTTTGGCCCATTGGTTGTTCAGAAGTGTGTTGTTTAGTTTCTATATATTTGTAGATTTTCCACCTTTCCCCTTATAAATTCTAGTTTCAAAACATTTTAGTCAGAAAAGATACTTGGGATGATTTCAATTTCTTAAAATTGCTGAATTATTTTGTGTCCTATTGTATAACTTACCTTGGAGAATGTTCCATGTGTACTTGAGAGGAATGTGTATTCTACTGCTGTTGAATGGAATTTTCTATATATGTCCATTACGTCCATTTAGTCATAAGTACAGTTACTAGGTAACAATGTTACCTTGTTGATTATTTATCTGGATGATCTATCCATTGCTGACAATGGAGTATTGAAGTTCCCTACTATTATTGTATTGTTGTCCATTTCTCCCTTCAGATCTGTTAGTATTTGCTTAATATACTTAGGTGCTCTGATGGGTGTGTTTATATTTATGATTGTTATATCTTCTTGATGAATTGATCTTTTTATCATTATGTAATGATTTTTCTTTTTTTTCATATTGCATTTTTTATTATTAACATATAATTGTGTTATTTGTTTCAGGTGTACAGGTCTGTGATTCATCAGTCTTACTCAATACACAGTGCTCACTATAACACATACCCTCCCCAATGTCCATCACCCATCCCCTCATCCCCGCCACCACCCTCCCCTCCAGCAACCCTTGGTTTGTTTCCTGAGATTAAGACTCTTATGGTTTGTCTCCCTCTTTGGTTTCATCTTGTTTCCTTTTTTCCTCTCTTACCCTATGATCCTCTGCCTTGTTTCTTAAATTCCACATATCAGTGAGATCATATGATAATTTTCTTTCTCTGATTGACTTATTTCACTTAGCATAATATCCTCTAGTTCCATCCATGTCATTGCAAATGGCAAAATTTCATGTTTTTTGATGGCTGCATAGTATTCCATTGTATGTATATACCACATCTTCTTTATCCATTCATCTGTTGATGGACATTTGGGCTCTTTCCATAGTTTGGCTATTATGGACATTGCTGTTATAAACATTGGGGCACAGGTGCCCCTTTGGATCACTACATTTGTATCTTTGGGGTAAATACCCAATAGTGCAATTGCAGGGTCATAGGATAGCTCTATTTTCAACTTTTTGAGGAACCTCCATACTGTTTTCCAGAGTGGCCTCTCCAGCTTGCATTCCCAAGTAAAGTATTTTTTAATTGAGATATGTACATTGTTTTGTTAGATATACTGATATCGTGCACTTAATAGACAACATTATAGTGTAAACATAGATTTTATATGCACTGGGAAACCAAAACATTCATTTGACACACTTTATTGCAAAATTATTGGTATGCAGTAGGTATGCATATATATACAAGGAAATATTATTCAGGCACAAGAAAGAAGGAAATCCTGCCATTGATGACAAATTGGACTTTGATGACATTAAGCTAAGTGAAATAAGTCAGACAGAGAAAGAAAATCCTGTATGATCTCGCTTATATGTGGAATCTAAAAAAAAAAAAAAAGTAGAAATATAGTTTCAGGGGCTAGAGGGTGAGGTAATAGGAGTGATGTTGTTTAAGGATACAAACTTACAACAAGTAGATAAATAAGTCCTGGAGATCCAATGCACAGAAGAGTGACTGTATACAACAGTACTGTATTATTAACCTCAAACATGTTAAGAGCTTAGATCTTAAGTATTCCCACTACAAAAAGAAATGATAATTATATGATGTCGCAGAGATGTAGCTAAGGCTATAATGCAATCATATGGTAGTATTCAAATGTATCAAACTGAGACTTGAGCTTATACAATGTTATATGTCAAATATATTTCAATTTTTTAAAATATCAATTGAAATTTTTAAAAAATTTCAATATAAATCACTACTTTTTAGAATATTGTCCTGACATTTTGTTTTTAATGTACTTAGAATTTATTTTTGTGAATTGTGGGACATAAAGATCTGATTTTATTTTTGACAAATGCATAGCCAGTTGTTCAATACCAAGAATAAATAAAGCACTCTTTCACCACTGGCTTTACATAATACACCTGCATAAACACACGTGTATTTCTAAACTCTTTTGTCCCATTGAGCTGTCTCTTCTTGCACCAGTATTATCTATCCCATTTTAAAGTGTGCTAAAGATATAAATGCATAACTCACTGAAAAATAAATATAAACGTATAAGTGATGCTTGGATTCTCTAACAATTACAGACATGTGAATTAATGAGTTATAGTTTTAACTTTTTCCAGATTTATAATATTTAAAAGATTAATAACATCTCAGTTTGCAAAAGTATGAGGAATTAAATGACCTAATTGATGCTCGGTGATGTTGTGAACTGAGAACAGCATTGTTGAAAGGAAATTTAGCATTATACACTTACTTTTAAACCTTGCACTTCAGAAAAACATAGTCCACAAAAAAGTTCCAGAAACAATATATGTAATAGCAAAAAATGGTAAATAACTAAATGTTAACAATAGTGGAAGATAAGGTAAATATGGCATAGGCTACCATGAACTATGCTGAGCAGGTAATATTCAACACAAAGGGGAATTGTTGAATTGGACAAGAAAAAACTATCAAGATTAGTTAGAAGAAATAAATCTATTGTTAGTCAACTTAGGAGAAATAGTATAGGTTATCATGACCTTGGAGGAAACAGAGGGAACAGAGAAACAGAAGTGTGAACTCCATGATGTTTGTCATCTGGCCGCAAGACGAGGATAAGCCAGGAGGCAGTGGGAGTTCAGACAGGGAGAATTAAAATTTTAGTAAAGGCTCAGCTTCATGTACACATTCCTTGTTGCTGTAGCAATGATACCTCCACTTTTGGTAAAGACATCGTAGTGAGAAAAATCACATGCAAATAAAGCCAGCGGCATCTAGAGAGAATACAATTTGTGGTCTAGGTAGCTCTATTTTGGTAGGAGGCCAAGGTCACAACTAGGTGGTAGTTTTGAACCCCAGATAACAGATGAACAGTACTTATCACAGGGTTAGGCTGAACCTGTACACTTGATTCCTATAATGATAAATGACCATAATTATTAATAACAATAAATGATAACATGATTGATAAACAATATGACTCCAGACCTACATTTGTTCTTTTAATTTAAAGCCATGATAGTCCATATCCACTGACTGATCCCAGTGGAGGCATTAAGACCCAGCCTTTGTATCCTAACTGGGACAGGCCTGAAGGGGCATCGTGTCTTCAAAACTCCCCCAACAGGGTGGGCTGAGGCTGCCTTGCAACTGGACTTCTCCCTCTGCCCAACCTGCTCCTTTCTATTCAGTGATCTAAAGTGTCCTCCCTTAATAAACTTCTTAGGTACTACTCTCCCCTTCAGAGTGCACTTCTTGGGAAACCCAAACTGTGACACTATTTAACTGAATTGTATAACTTCATTTATGATCACATACATCATTTTGCTGCCCTTTAACCTTAAGTCACACAGACCTGAATCCTAGAAATAGAGTTTGGGATATATAATAGCAACAACTCTGCTTCCTTCCTCTGTTGTGTCTCTATTCCTCCCTTAAATTACATATACATCCACATCTGTATATTCTCTGAGCTGATCTTATAATAAACAAACACATGCACAGGGTGTTCATCAAGTTGAAATAAGTTAATAAAACAATCATAAGTAGATTTTACTAGCTTTCATGATTCCACAGTGGCTCATGTGCTTTTAAACATTCTTCATTTCTATTCAATAAAATTTGCATTAATCCTTCATAGTTGTCATATAAAGTTGGCTTGGTAGGGTTGATTGATTTTTTTTGTAATATTTGTAAGGCCTATTTAAATACATTCCCTACCCTGCCCTTTAAACAACATTGATGATAGTTCCTTACGGAGTTTCTTAACTTAGCTTATAACTAAGAAAAATAAATAAATTAATAAATAATCCTCATTTGACAAATGACCATGCTAAGGGCTCAAAGGGGTGAAATAAACCAGCCAAAGATTACACAACTAGTTAGGGACACAGCCAGAACTAGCTCTTATCTAATGCTCTTCATTTATACTCCAATTTCCTTCTGCAAATCATTCACATGTAAATTACCTTATAAAAACATAACATTTGGAGTCAGAGCATTCAGGTTCTTAGCCCAATTTCAATACTTATTGCTATATTATGTTGAGCAAGATGATTACTTCTATGAAAGAAGTCTCCTCTTCAAATGAGGATAACGATAATGTATCTATTTTCTTTGCTTGTTATAAAAAACACCAGATATGAAAAATAACAGATGTTATTTTTTAAAATAAATTTTATTATTAAAGAAGTAGTTTGGGGGATTTTTTTCCTTTATGTCATTTAAAAATGATATGTTTCTATAAATTTATCTAAAATATAAGAATTTTATTTTTTTAAGTTTTTATTTAAGTTCCAGTTAGCTAATATTAGCTTCAGGTGTACAATACAATGATTCAACACTTCCATACAACACCCGCTGTTCATCACAAGTGCACTCCTTAATTCCCATTACCCATTTAACCCACGCCACCACCCTCTTCCCTCATGGCAACCATCAGTTTGTTCTCCATGGTTAAGTCTGTTTCTTGGCTGGTCCCTCTCACTCTTTTTTCTTTTCCTTTTGTTCATTTGTTTTGTTTCCTAAATTCCACATACGAGTGAAGTCATGGTATTTGTCTTTCTCCGACTTACTTCACTTAGCCTAATATCCTCTAGCTCCATCCACATTGTCACAAATGGCAAGATTTCATTCCTTTTCATGGCTGAGTAATATCCCATTGTATATATACATACCAAAATTTCCTTATCCATTCATCAGTCAATGGCCTTGGGTTGTTTCCATAATTTGGTTATTGTAGATAATGTTGCTATAAACATCAGGGGGCATGTTTCCCTTTGAATTAGTATTTTTGAATTCTTTTTTTTTTTTAAGATTTTTATTTAGTTGAAAGAGAGAGACCACATAAGCAGGGAGGGGCAGAGCTGGAGGGAGAAAAAATCTGACGCAGACTCGGCACTGAGCATGGAGCCCAATGTGGGGCTTGATCCCATGACGGTGAGATCACAACCTGAGCTAAAACCAAGAGTCAGATACGTAAGCAACTGAGCCACCCAGATGCCCCTGTATTTTTGTATTCTTTGGGTAAATATCCAGTAGTGCACTTACTGGGTCATAGAATAGTTCTATTTTTAACTTTTTGAGGAAAGTCCATACTGTTTTCCAGAGAGGCTGCACCAGTTTGCATTCCCATCAACAGTGCAAGAGGTTTCTTTTTTTCCACATCCTGCCCAACACCTGCTATTTCTTGTGTTGTTGATTTTAACCATTCTGACACGTGTGGTGATATCTCATTGTAGTTTTGATTTGCATTTCCCTGATGACCAGTAATGTTGAATATCTTTTCATGTGTCCACTGGTCATTTGTATGTCTTCTTTAGAATAATGTCTATTCATGTCTTCTGTCCATTTTTAAATTGGATTATTCATTTTTTGGGTGTTGAGTTTTAAAAGTTCTTTATGTATTTTGGATACTAACCCTTTATCTTATGTATTATGTGCAAATATCTTCTTATGTTCATAGTTCAATAATCCTTAGAATGACAATCCTTCTATGTAAAATATCATTTTAAAATTCCTCTACTGGGGGTGCCTGGGTGGCTCAGTGGGTTAAAGCCTGTGCCTTCGGCTCTGGTTATGATCTCAGGGTCCTGAGATCAAGCCCCGCATCAGGCTCTCTGCTCAGCAGGGAGCCTGCTTCCACCTCTCTCTCTGCCTGCCTCTTGCCTACTTGTGATCTCTCTCTGTGCCAAATAAAGAAATAAAATCTTAAATAAATAAATAAATAAATAAAATTCCTCTACTGGAGCAGATTACAACTGAACTGATCCATCATATGCAAAGACCTAGGTGACTTATGTTATAGCCATATCTCTTTCTTAAAATAAAAATTTGGCATTGTCCAGCTTAATCACTTGCATTATACAAAAGAATTAACTCTGACTTTTTGACTATCCACAAAAATCAAATCCAGTGTTGGTGGATGAAGATTTATCACCATTGACAATATTTGTAAAAATGCACTTAAGGTTCTGAAGACAATTTCTAAAAGAAAAAAAAAAACACTAAATGTTTCAAGAGACTTCAGAATTGTTAGAAAAAAAATAATCTTCAGTTGACATTTATTATTACTATGTTGGCCAATGTCTTCCTGAGGCAAATGGCTCATGCCAGATATAGAAAGGTTATTTGATTCATTTAAAAATGAGACTCATCATTTTATAAAATGTGACTAAAAGTAAATTTAAAAGGTTCATGTTACTCATCTTTTGGTTCTAGAGTGAAGCCAAAATGAGTGCAGATGCATAATTCAGCTTATACAATAAGGAAATCGTCCAGAAGTGGACAAAGCATAAGGATCAGCAGGGTAGTACCCCTCTGATGATCCAAGGTCATCAATGAGTAAAGCATTAAACATTGAATCCAGGAAGTTCTGTTTTCAAACTTTCCCCTTGATTTTGCACCAGCCCTGCTGGTGCTATGCTTTGTTGGGTTAAGTCCTGCATAGATGTTCTTTCCTGAGAGGAAAAAAAAGGCTATAAGAGAACAAAATAACAGGGTAGAAGAATTGGAGAAGAGGAAACAGGAATACAAAAAAAAGAGCTTTGTGTGCAGCTGACCTGTGTCTCACTGACTGGTTAACACCAATGTATGCAGATGTTAGTCTGGAAACAAATACATTTTCAGTGCATATAGCTTAGAAGCCCACATTATTTGATAAGTTTATCAGGGGATTATTAAACTCTAGTTAATAATAATTAGAACATGTTATGTGTAATTCTTCTTTTTTTATGTGTAATTCTTAATATTCTTAATACACCAATAATCTAACCTTGAGACTGCAAGTAAGAAGCTGAATGATGCATCCCATTAGCCAATAAATTTATCACTAGTGTCTTTATTTAAAAAAAGCCATATTTTCCTTCACTAGTTGATTCAGATGAAGCGAAATTTGTTCTGCTTACCTAAATATTGCTATCACGCCTCTCAAAGAAAACTAATTAAAGAGTTTATACTCATGAAAGCACAAATGTGACCAAAACAACTACAAAGTTGACATTATAGAATTATAAACATGCCCAACTCAGTTTATAAAATGAGATATTTTGAAGCCCAAAGGTCTACACATAATTTTCCAGCTAAATATTTGTCTTATTTTCTAGTCCCAGGACATAATATCAGATTTTCTCGAGAGAATGATAAAGAGCTTACTTGTGACAGCCTCTTTCCTTTAGGGTTTTAAAATAACTATGTGTGTATGGGGTAGTTTCTATCCACGTACTGAGCACAAGACACAAATAGATTCTTATTTATGTTCAAGTTTCTAGAATTTTGATAACAAGCAAGCTTTAACCATAGTGCAAAGACAAGAAATCCTTCCATCAGAGTCACAATTGTAAATTCCATTGGGAACCTTAACTAAAATTAGAACATTAAAATTGTTGACCATATTTACAACCCAGTCATTTTTCAAATAGTTTCTAATACAACAAATGTGACATTTTTTATATTTGCCTTTGTTTTAAGGAATATATACTTCCCCTTCCCACAGATAGCTTCATTTTTAAGAAGCAATTATTTTATCTGTCACTCTTTTCCTTGCAACTATTTTAGGATAACCTATATGTACTAAAATTTTTAAACTCCTCTTCTTCAATAGTAGTAATTTGCAGCAAGTATAATTCTTATCACTTAAGAAGGAATACTGATAATTTTTATTAAAAAACAACAACAAAATAATCTTATGCACAGGGATACACAATTCAAATAAAAACATAATAAATTTGGTTAACTAAATTATTTGTCAGTTTGTTTTTCCACTTAGTTCAGAATCCCTTGAAGTGGTTGGACTAATGTCACCGGTGGTTTGGAATTAAAGAGTCTGATGGTTTGAATTGTTCCTTATTGTTCCTTATTCCTTATTGAATTGTTCCTTATTATGTCTTATAACTAAAATTATCCTCTTGAACCCTATTTTCCCTTATATTTATTTTATATGAAATAGCACTGCTGTCCTTACCATTATTCCAGCTAGACATTAGCCTCGACTTTTCCCTCACATTTGTCCCCAAGTCCCTTTGTCTTTTAATCTCTCGTAATAGTATCCAGGATGTTATTAAAAATAGATAAGTGGAGGGGTGCCTGGGTGGCTCAGTCAATTGAGCATCCGACTCTTGATTTTGGCCCAGGTCATGATGTCAGGGTCGTGAGATCGAGCCCCACATTGGGCTCCATGTTGGGCGTGCACCCTGCTTGAGATTCTCTCTCTCCCTCTCCCTCTGCCCCTCCTCACCTTCTCTCTCTCCTTCTCTTTAAAAAAAAAAAAAAAAGGATAAGTGAAGCCTGGATCAAAAAGAAGTTTGTAGAGATAAATCTTCATGCCTTTGGCATAGAAAAAAACAAAACAAAACAGCTAAAACTGGGAAAAGGCCAGGAAGATGCTTGAGGGAGAAAGCACTGACTTAGAAAAAACAGTACAGTGCAGAATCATTAAAGTAAAGGATGAGGTTTTAATGTAAAGCTAATCAACAGCATCAAGTATGGTCCCAAATATAAGGAAAATAAACACATAAAAAGTTTATTGCAATTATCAAGAAAATCACAAAACATTTTGATAGAGATTAGCTTCTACAATATGATGGGGATATATGTCAGAATGCAGGATTGAAAGAAAAGTAATTAGTAGGGAAATAGTGGAGACAGACATTAAGAACTCATCCATGGGGAAAAATAGAAGAAATACTTAGAACCTAGAGAGAGTATATGGGTAAAGATAGAAGTGTTATAATATTCATCTTTGTAGGGCGCCTGGGTGGCTCAGTTCTTAAGCATCTGCCTTCGGCTCAGGTCATAATCCCAGGGTCCTGGGATCCACCCCACATCGGGCTCCCTGCTCAGAGGGAAGCCTGCTCCTCCCTCTCCCACTCCTCTTGCTTGTACTCCCTCTCTCACTGTGTCTCTCTCTCTGTCAAATAAATAAAGTCTTTTTAAAAAATTCATCTTTTTAAACTCATTATTTCCAATAACTTGTCTATAGATTCGTTTGGTTTTCTATTAAGACAATCATAAGCAACTCCCCTCTTTTTTCCAATGGAAGAGAGTCCAAAGCATATTCAGAAGTAGAAGGGGAAATGCTAATATTTTCCAGAAATGTAGCTAAATAAGTGCACATTTGTCTATCTCCTTTCCTCAAAATGCATGGAAATCGAACAAAAGAAGAAGAAATCTATACTGAAACTAGGGAATGAACATAATTTCATATTCAAGATTCTGAAAAGTATTTGCAGAATATAAGGGAATTTAAGCCAAGCAAAAGAGCTGCAAGTTGGCAGCGATCTATTCTAATATTGACTAGAATGTTAATTTCAAAATATAAATGAGAGGGCTGGACAGCATCATACCACCTTGGAGAAAAGACTGAAGCTCCCCAAAAAAGTGGAAAACACCCAGCATAGGAACTATGAGTTACTACACACTTACAGTATTCGAAGAGAGAACAGAAAGCAGGACCATAACACTAAATCATCTTTAAGTTTTCTGACCCAGAGTTCTAATCAGCAACACTCATCAGGATTATTGTCCCTAACTGGGGTGGGGGGAGGGGAGGAAGACCAATGTTTAAGAGGATATGCCTCAGATTTAGTGAGAGAGTATTTGGAGACAACATATAAGGCTATTCACAGTCCCTCATCCTACATGCCATATTTGAAGGGTGAAGAAATCACAAGTTCCCAATATTTATCTCTCCAGCTCAAGTTCTAAGGGTACTACTAATACAGCTCCTAAGTAAATGGAGACAAAGAAAAATCCACATTATTCCTGGGTAGCAGTCTTGAATGGAATTTTCTTCCTCTTTTTCTTTCCCTTCTTCTCTTAAGATCTATTAAATACGTAGTTTGTACTAGGCATTGCGTTAGGCACTAAGAATCCTCACAGAAAATAGGTCCTACTGGGGAAAATGTATATTAAAGTTATACAAGAATACTAAGTGAAATAAAAGAGAAGTGCAGGATGCTATAGGAAGATCTAATAGATGGCTTTAATGCAGTCCAGAAAGTTTCAAATTAATAACAAGTACAAAAGATCTAACAAAGGATCTATGAATTAAGGACATCAAAAAGGGAATGGAAGAGACCATAATAATAATTTTTAAAAAGCCAATGAATGCTAGGCTTTAGAAGAATTACCTCAAGAAAGAGAAGATATAAATTAGCAGAGTTGTAAGTCTTTCGGTCCATAAGCCTTCTCTTGTGTTAAATTTGTAACTGTCTCCTGGGACATACTGGGCTCTAACTCTAGTTATTGGTCCATATAAAAGAAGTGGTTGGGAGAGTACTGAGGAAAATTTACTTCATCTTGCAAAGTAATTTCCTCAGATAAAGAAATGCATTAGTTTCCTAGGTGGCCATAACAAAGGACCACAGAGCAGGTGGACTAAATACAGAAATTTATTGGCTCACATTTCTGGAGGCTAAAAGTCAAAAATCAAGGTGTTATCAGGGTTGGTTCCTCCTGAGAGCTGTGAGGGAAGAAACTGTCCTAGGCGTCTTTCCTTGGCTTGTAGATTACCATTTTCTCCCTATGTCCCTATGTCTCCCTATGAGAAGACTCATTTGTGCATATCTGTGTGTCCAAATTTTCCCTTTTTTTATGAACACCAGTCATATTGGATTACTACCCACCCTAACGACCTCATTTTAACTTCACTACCTCTTTGAAGTCCTTGTCTCAAAATAAGGTCACACTGAGGTACTTGAGGTTAGGACTTCAACATATAAATTTAGCAGGTGAGAGGAACACAGTTCAACCCATAATAAGGATTTACAATATCTTTTTAAAAGGAAGGTGTGGTTTGGTTTGTTTTTGTCCTTGATACACAGTACAACCTTAAAACCCTTGGAATCTCCTGAGTAACAAGAGTATCTTTTGGGGCGCCTGGGGGGCTCAGTTGGTTAAGCGGCTGCCTTCAGCTCAGGTCATGATCCCAGAGTCCTGGGATCAAGTCCCGCATTGGGCTCCCTGCTCTGCGGAGAGCCTGCTTCTCCCTCTCCCTCTGCCTACTTGTGCTCGCTGTCAAATAAATAAATAAAATCTTACCAAAAAATTTAAAAAAAGAGTATCTTTTGTATGCTACTGAGATGATTGTTGGCAGAGGGGTGTGGGGGCAGGTGGGCAGATCCCCCAGATAGCTTCAGGATGGGGACTGGTCACCAGAAAGACCAAAGCATGATTAGAGGACTGGATCCAACCCTATCCCCCAATCTCCAGTGAAGGGAGAGAGGATAGAGATTGAGCTCAATCACCAATGGCCAACGATTTAATCAATTTTATCAAACACAGTGAAAGCTTTATAAAATCCCCTAAATGATGGAGTTTGAAGTATATCCATGTGCTGAGAGGCTGGTATGCCCAGAAAGGACATGGAAAGTCGACACCCCTCCCCCTAACCTGGCCCTATGCATCTCTCCCAATTGGCTATTCTTGAGTTGTATCCTTTATAATAAACTTGTAATAGTAAGTAAACCCTTTTCCTGAGTTCTGAGAGTCATTCTAGTGAATTATAGAACCTGAGGGAGTAGGATTTTGGGAATCCCTAGATTTGTAGTCAACTGGGCAGAGATATGGGTAGCCTAGACACCCATACATGGCTGGCTTCTGAAGAAGAGGCAGTCTTGAAGGCCAAAGACTTTTAAAAAATCGACTGTCTGACTCTTGGTTTCCGCTCAGCTCCAGATCTCAGGGTTGTGAGATCAAGTCCCGCATCAGGCTCCGTGTTCAGCACAGAGTCTGCTTGAGATTCTGCACCCCCTCTTTCCCCTCTCCCCTCTGCTCGCACACGAGTGCTCTCTCTCCCACAAATAGATAAATAAATCTTTTTTAAAAACCTGAAATGTAAAAGTATTATAAGAAATAAACTGTTAAATATTTTTATAAAGTTGGAGCCGAGAAAGGTTTTATAGGCACAGCAGGAAACCCAGAAGCCACAAGGGAATTTGACTAAATAATTTGAAGCTTCTTTATAGCACAACAAACAAAAACCCTCCATAAAGTTAAAAGAGAAAAGGCAATCTGGAGAGTAATGTATTATCATAGCTTGTGGTGTGCCTTTGGTTTTCAGTGAGGCCTGTTTAAATGCCAGCTCTAAAACTAAGTGTATGAATTTCGGTAAATTCCTTAATCTCTCTGAACTCCATTCTTCCTTGTGTGCAAAGTGAGAAAAATACCAATATTCCGCAAGACTGATGTGAGGCTTAAATGGGGTAATGTATATAAAGTATTTAGCACAGAGCCTAGCATAAGCATTCAAATGCAGGGGGAAAGATCTGTAATATTTGACAAAAGCAGTTATTACAAATTAATAAGAAAAAACAAAGCATGTTTTAAAAAGGACAAAGTATGTGAACAGGAAGCTTGAATAAATAGAAATAGCATTGGTAAATAATCACATGATTGTTACTACTAATAGAAAGGCAAAATAAAAGAACAATAAGATATATGATTATACTGTTTAGAGGAAGGAATAAAGTTTTCTCTGCCCTTCTTATGGTCCCTGGCTGGGTCTGAAAATTAAATTGGCAAAGACAGATTACCAGGAGAAAAACATGCAAATTATTTAATATAAATTCTGTGTGACTTGGGAGCCACAAAAGGAAATGAAAATCCAAAGGAATGGTTAGGCCTCTGTGTTTTTATGCTAGGTTTGATGAAGAGTGGAGAGTCGTGAGAAGATATGATAGGTAAAGATTATAAGTATAGTAAACTGGGGGAAACTTGGCAAGGCCTGTTTGTTCTTGGCATCCCCTTGTCTTCAGAGATGAAGATGCTTCTTTCCCCTAGGTAAGGCAAGGGCACTTCTCACATGAGTGTTTTATGATTGCCTCAGGAGAAGAGGGCAGGAGGAAGTCAGCGTGACCTTCCTGCTGCTGCCATTTTCTCAAACTCCTTCAGCTTAATGTGCCAAGGTTGTGTGTCCTGAACCCCATCAAACTGGCAAAGATTAAAAAAAAAAAATTGATAATACCCTGAGCTAATAAGAGTATATAGAAGAAAAAAATCACTCTTCATATTTTATTGGGAATACAAATTGGTATACTTTTGGTATTTATTAAATTTAAATGTTCATACCTGTTTGACCTCACAGTTTCAATTCTAGAAATTTATCTACTGAAGTATTTATTCCAAGGAAGCACAACACATTGTAGCTATAAGGAGGGCTACAGATAAAACCAAAATTGCAAATAATGAAGAACATCTATAAATACTGTTATTGAAATTCAAGGTATATACAAAAGCAAGTTGTATAATAATTTGTATAATATGATCTCCCTTTGATAAAGGAAAAAAGAGAGAAATTATAACATATATGCTAATATACCCATAAAATATCTCTAGATGTTAAAATTATAGTTTTTCCCCTTTTAGTATGATTTTAAGTTTAAACTACAATAATTTATAAATCAATAATAATTATACACTAGTGATAATTTATAATTGAATTAAGATGGGGGAGGAAAGGTGGTCCCTCAGGAGGAAAAGAGATAGGATCTAAAGTTCAAGCCAAATGGAGATATCAGGGTATAAAAGTCATTTTTTAAAATTTTTAAAAAGATTTTATTTATTTATTTATTTATTTATTTATTTATTTATTTATTTGATAGAAGAGAGAGAGCATGAGCAGAGGAGGGGAGAAGGAGGGGGGTAGGGCTGAGGGAGAAGCAGACTCCCCACTGACACCCGCTAAGAAGGGAGCCTGACACAGGGCTCTAGCCCAGGGCCCTGGGATCATAAGCTGAGCCAAAGGCAGACACTTAACTGACTGAGCCACCCAGGCACCCCTAAAAGTCATTTTAAATAGGTGTTAAGGAAGGCACATGTTGTAATGAGCACTGGGTGTTATACGCAAACAAGGAATCATGGAACACTGCATCAAAAACTAATGATGCAGGGGCGCCTGGGTGGCTCAGTGGGTTAAAGCCTCTGCCTTCGGCTCAGGTCATGATCTCAGGGTCCTGGGATCGAGCCCCGCATCGGGCTCTCTGCTCAGCAGGGAGCCTGCTTCCCTCTCTCTCTCTCTGCCTGCCTCTCTGCCTACTTGTGAGCTCTCTCTCTCTCTGTCAAATAAATAAATAAAATCTTTAAAAAAAAAAAAAAAAAAACTAATGATGTATTGTATGGTGACTAACGTAACATAATAAAATAATAATAATAATAATAATAAATAAATACTTGAAAATAAAACTCCAGCCAAGCCATCTGCATATCAATAGTTAATATAAACAAGTTATATTTTTCATGTACTCATTGAGAAATGTAGTATAAATTAATCACTACTTTAACTTTAAAAAAAAAAAGCTGCACAACTTTTTTGTAATTTACATTTGCTTTAATTTGAAGAGGAGGTCCTTCTCTTGCTCCCCCGTCTTACTTGAAATTATCTCCTGAGTGTAAATTCAAACAAGTCTGTGCAAATGCTTTGCAATGCTCTGAAAAGTGCTAGATTGTACATGTCATCAGACAAGGCTTCAGTTGAGCGGCAATAAGCATACAAATTGCTCCCAAGAGAAGGGAGTTTTACTGCTCCCTATCAGTAAAAGTGCATATGTTTATTATAACACTCCTACATGAAGCTTTACATTTAAAAAACCAAACACTGGGACGCCTGGGTGGCTCAGTTGGTTAAGCAGCTGTTTTCGGCTCAGGTCATGAACCCAGGGTCCTGGAATCGAGTCCCACATCAGGCTCCTTGCTCAGCAGGGAGCCTGCTTCCCCCTCTCTCTCTGCCTGCCTCTCTGCCTGTTTGTGCTCTCTCTCTCTCTGACAAATAAATAAATAAATAAATAAATAAATAAATAAAATATTTAAAAAAAAAATGGTACAGCCATTTAAAAAAAATAAAAAAATAAAAAATAAATAAAAATCCAAACACTGTATTAGAACCTAACAGTCTTTCTGACTGTAGTACTGCAACAGCACACATGTGTGTGATTACTGCCCAAAGCTCCCGTTTAGTCTGGCCCCTGACGAAGTCTCTCCCTTCATGTACTGTACCTCCAAACTCAGCTGACACTGAGTTCAAACCATTAACATAACATAGGCCATACCCTGTTTGATTTGCCAATCCAAGTCATTTATTCTTAATCTTAAAACACGCTTCATTTTATAAAAGCATTCAAGGGAATAAATGCACGGAAATGGAACTTGCCCAAGAGTTTCATATGCAGGCAGATACAAAAGACATCTGTGTAGTAATCCAGGAATCAGATTACTCTACTTGTCATCATTTTTTTTTTTTCAAGAATGGTAGAAGGAACGGATGTAACCATGGAAATGTTCCTTCCAAAAACACAAATCTTAAACAAAACCTCAAAGCCTAGGAACATCAAGGAAACCAAGAGCCCTAGACTTTTCAACAGAGAATTCAACATTACCATGACACAGAGTAGCTAAAAAGAAATGCTTTCCAAAACAGAAAGAAAACGCTACAAAGACAAGGCCCTTTGCTTTTACTCCAGGCAAGATGCCTTTTATTCTGTAAAACAAAACACTTGTCAGCAACTACAGAAATAAAATACGTGTCTAAAATTTTCCTAAGAAGAACTATTATTCGGTGACTAGACTCAGCCGCTTTCCTTAGATAATTGTGGTGCAGCATCTTAATCCTAAAGTAAGGCAGGATATTCCTCATATCCTGCTTGAAATGGGGGTAGTCTTTGGGGGAACACGGATCTTTCTTGGCCTAAACTTAATTGGAAGCAACTAAAATTTGTACAAATTTGTATATAAAGATGATAAACACCCGCTTGCCAAAGTGGCTGCAGTATAAACTAACAACACAGAAATTAATTCATTAATTCAACAAATATTTATCATACACCTGTTGTATAGTAAGCATGGTCAAGTGCTAGGCAAACAGCTGCCAAGAAAAGTAGGCAATATCTCTAATTTCATAGAACTTACATCAGAATTTAGTGAAACATTATTAAATAGAGTAAAAGGGCAATTGTATATAGTCTTAAGCAGTGAGAAGAAAATAAAACAGGGCAATTTGATGAAGAGGATTTCTGGGTTTGGGGTGGGAGGCTACTTGAAACTGAGAAGTCTTCGAAGATGTGACCTTTGAGCTAAGACTTAAAACCCAGGAAGACTGACCATGCACAGATGTAGAAAAGAGAGTTGGAAGCAGAGGAACAACACACGGAATGGTTTTGAGACAGAAAGAAGCTTGGAGGATTATCATAAAAGAAAGAGAGGGTGTTCCTGGAGCTAAAGAGCATAAGAAAGAATTTAGGGAAGGCCAGATCCTGTAGTGCTTTGTAGAGCAGAATGGTGGATTTTGGCTCTGGTTAATGTTCTAAAACATCACTCTGCTGCTTTGGGGGAAAAGGAATAGAAGCAGAGAGACTGGGTAAGACATTTTGGTGGCTTAGACTACAGTGGTAGAAATGGAAATGAAGATAAGAGGAAATCATGCGGTATAAACATATTTTATGGTAAAGTCTATAGGCAAGCACTTGCCTTCCTCTCACCTAAATTAATTAATGGAGGGAAAGAACATCATTGCAGGAGTAGGAGCGGGCTGACCTAGACCTTACAGTTATTTTAAACTGTGGTGGCAACAGATCTCAACGTGTAAGAATTAAAGAAAAACTATCCTCCTGGGGCCAAAAAGACACAACTCGGAAATTTGCAATAAAAAGTTCACAGCCAGGGGCGCCTGGGTGTTCAACTCTTGATTTCAGCTCAGGTCTTGATCTCAGGATCATAAGTTCAAGCCCCACACTGGGCTCCATGCTGGGTATGGAGCCTACTTAAAAAAAAAAAAAAAATATTCACAGCCATTTCATAAATACTTTAAAAGGAACCAGACCGAAAAACCAAGAACACATTCTGAAGATTTAGGTAAGTAAAATTTTGCATCTTTCTTTCTTCTTTCTTTCTTTCTTTTTTCTTTTCTTTTCTTTCTTTCTTTCTTTCTTTGTTTCTTTCTTTCTTTCTTTCTTTTTCTTTCTTTCTTTTTTTTCTTTCTTTTTCTTTCTTTCTTTTTTTCTTTCTTTCTTTCTTTTTCTTTCTTTTCTTTCTTTCCTTAATAAGTCTTAGAGAGCTAACTGCTTATTTAAAATAGGTAAAAGCTGGTAGCCAGAATGAAGACGAATGTAGAAGGTTAGATTATAAAATTTAACCTCATAAAGTGAGATATGAAATTCTAGTTGAGACTGGGAAAATATGAAAGACGTATCGGAAAAACACATATGAGTGTATTAGGAAGAGGTAAGTGAAGAAAAAAAATAAAGAAGTATAAGACAAAGACTTACTGGAGGATGCAATGTGTAATATATTATTACAGTAAAAAAAATTCATATTTAGGGGCGCCTGGGTGGCTCAGTGGGTTAAAACCTCTGCCTTCGGCTCAGATCATGATCTCAGGGTCCTGGGATCGAGCCCCACGTTGGGCTCTCTGATCAGCAGGGAACCTGCTTCCCCCTCTCTCTCTGCCTGTCTCTCTGCCTACTTGTGATCACTCTCTCTTTGTTAAATAAATAAATAAAATCTTTAAAAAAAAATTCATATTTAAAGATAAATTCTTTGAATGTTTGAAATATAAAGTGACATAAAAACAGTGAATTCCACCCAAATGCCACAGTTTCTCCTCTACCAAAAGGAAAATAAATTCTATGTTCTGGCATAAACTGGATTTTATATGTCCAAACCACAGCTCCGAAAAGTTATATATTATTACACTAATGGTGGTGATAATTTCAGAGAACAATTTCCCATGAAAACACATGGATTCCTCAAGATACCATAAAATTTCAGAGCAGTCAGAAGAGACCTTTAAATATATATATATATATTTAACAGAAAAATACTTTCTGATAAACAGATGAAATTTCACCAAAAACATGGTGAATTAGGATCAATTCAGGGATGATATCCAAAACCACCTGTATGGGCACTGACCACTCAGAGAGCAGGCTGGCCACAGTACCAGAGCAGGATCCAGGAGGCCCCTGACATAAGCTGGGCAAGAAGGGAAGGAGGAAAGGAAAAGCTCTCCATTTTCAGCACTTTCCCTGAGTGACTCGTTTGCATCTACATGTACTGTGAATCTTCATGCCGCCACCTCATCACCACACTACAAGGAAGTTCTGAGACAAATCTGAAGCTTATCTGCAAATGCATTGCCTATAGTTATTTATATCCTGTCACTTTTCAAAAACGTGAGTGCCTGTCATATAATATATATGAAGTATTTATTATTATGCATTTCTTAATTTAAAAAAGTATAAGTATGGATTTCATAATTTATTCACTTCACAAATATTTACTAAGTATCTACTATGTGCCAGATACACTTGAAGGCCCCGGAAATACATAAATAAACAAAATAGATAATTCCTCCCATGCATGAAAGGCAGGATAGATACAGGCAGGCAGACAAGCTAAAAAAAATTGGCTTTCCAGGGTACTGACAAACTGGAGACAGAGATACTGTTTAGTAACACCTGAGCCCTGATTCTCCTTCTTCCTTTGATTGAGAAATGGCCCTTCTATTCTGACTATGGCTTGAAAACTACAGAGGTCCTGAATCTCTGATAATACTTCTTATTAAAGACACAGCTTGTTTAAATTCTTGCTAAATAGTGCTATAAGTCCCAAGAATAAAATATTTTACAAACTTTCATGATAAAGACACTTAACAAAGTAGGACTAGAAGGAATTTTCTCCACCTAACAAAGGTCACATATGGAAAACCCAAAGCTAACAAATCAAGTAAAAATAATTAATGGTGCAAAACTGAGAGCTTTGCCTCAAAGATCAAGAGCAAGACAAGGATATCTGCTGTCACCATTTCCATTCAACATCTTACTGAAGGTTCTGGCCAGGACAATTAAGCAAGAAAAAAAAATAATAAAAGGCAACCAGATAGTGAAGAAAGAATTGAAACTATATTTGCAGATAATATGCTCTTGTATATAGAAAATTCTAATGAATCCACAAAAGAATTAGAGCTAATAAGCAACTCCAGCAAGATTGCGGGATACATGACCAATATACAAAAATTAATTGTATTTCTATACACATGCAATAAACAATCCAAAAATGAAATTGAGAAATTATTTTACTTACAATAACATCAGAAAGAACAAAATACTTAGGGAAAAAATTAACAAAATAAGTAGTAGAAGACTTGTACACTGAAAATTACAAAAATATTATTGAAGACCTAAGCAAAGGTGTAAATACAAGCATACCCCAGAGATATCAAGGCTTCAGTTCTAGACCATTGCAAAATGTGAGTATCACAATAAAGCAAGTCGAATGAATGTTTTGGTTTCCCAGTGCATATAAAAGCTATGTTTATGCTATACTGTAGTCTATTAAATGTGCAATAACATTATGTCTAGAAAAAAGCAAGTGTACATACATTAATTAAAAAATACTTTATTGGGCACCTGTGTGGCTTAGTTGGTTAAGCATCTGCCTTCAGCTCAGGTCATGATCCCGGGGTCCTGGGATGGAGCCCCATATCGGGCTCCCTGCTCAGCGGGGAGACTGCTTCTCCCTCTCCCTCTGCTGCTCCCCCTGCTTGTTCTCCCTCTGTCTGTCAAATAAATAAATAAAATCTTTAAAAAAAATACTTTATTGATAAGAAATGCTAACCATCATGTGAGCTTTCAGCAAGTTGTAATCTCTTTGTTGGTGGAGAGTCCTACCTCCATGTTGATGACTGCTGACTGATCAGGGTGGTGGTTGCTAAAGGTTGGGGTGGCTGTGGCAATATCTTAAAATAAGACAATAATGAAATTTGCTACATTGATTGACTCTTCTTTTCAAGAACAATTTCTCTGTAGCAGGTGATGCTTTTACTCACAGTAGAACTCTTCCCAAATTATAGTCAATCTTCTTAAATTCTACTGCTGCTTTGTAAACTAAGTTTAGGTAACATTCTAAGTCCTTTGTTGTCATTTCAACAATCTTCACAGCATCCTCACCAGGAATAGATTCCATCTCAAGAAACCACTTTCATTGATTATCCATAACAAGCAACTCTTCATCCATTAGTTTTATTATGAGATTGCAGTAATTCAATATAATAATGAAAATGTTTGAAATACTGTGAGAATTACCAAAGTGTGACACAGAGACCCAAAATTAGCAAATACTATTGGAAAGATAGCACCAATATCATTCAACAACTATGTCCTGAGCTCTGACGCTATACCAAGTGCTTTGGTGGGCCCAAGTACAGTGCTGAAAATGACCAAGTGTTCGCTGCTACTCTGGAGGAGAAAAGGAGAAAAAAAAAAAGAAAAGAAGAAATCAGAAGAGAAGAAAGTGGTAACAACAGCCTTGCTCAATGCAGGATTGCTACAAACCTTCAATTTGTAAAACATACAGTATCTGTGAAGTGCAATAAAATGAAGTATGCTTGTAAAAAAAATACATAAATAAATTAAAAGACATTTTATTTCATAGATTAGACAATTTAATATTGTTAAGATGGTAACACTCCCAAATTGATCTATAGATTCAGTGTAAACAAAATTCCATCTGGCTTCCTTGTAGAAACTGAGAAACTGATATTAGAATTCATATAGAAATGCAAGGAACCCAGAATGGCCAAAACAGTGTTGAAAAGGAAGAACAAAGTTGGAAGACTCATACTTCCTGGTTTCAAAAATACTACAAAGCTATAGTAATCAAGACTGTGTGATATGAGCAAAAGGATAGATACATAGACCAATGATAAAGAATTAAGAGTCCAGAAATAAACTCATACAATGGGAAAAAGAATAATCCTTTTAATAAATGGTGCTTAGAAAACTGGATATTCACATATAAACAGGTAAAGTTGGATGCCTACATCGTACTATACATAAAAAATCAATTCAAAGTGAATCGCATTTAAGTGTAATAGCTAAAATTTATATATTTCATAACTTTGTGTTTTATGAATTTTATAACTCTTAAAAAATGTGGGAACAATCTTTATGACCTCAAATTAGGTAATGGTTTCTTAGATATGACACCAAAAGCACAAGCAACCAAAGAAAAAAATGAATAAATTAGACTTCATTAAAATTAAAAACTTTTGTGCGTCAGAGGACACTATCAAGATAGTAAAAAGAAAATCAATAAAATGCGAGAAAATATTTGCAAAGCATATATTTGATAAGGGATTAATATCCAAAATATGTAGGAACCCCTACAACTCAACAACAACAAAAGCCCAAACAATTCAATTCAAAACTGGGCAAAGGACCTGAATAGATAGTTCTCTGAAGAAGATATATAAATGACCAATAAGCACATGAAAAGATGCTCAACATCAATGACCCATTAGGGAAATGTAAACCAAAACCACAGTGAGATGCCACCTCACACCCAACAGGATGGCTATTATCAGTACAAGGAAAAATAACAAGTGTTGGTGAGGATGTAGACAAACTGGAACCTTCTATTGCCATTAGGAATGTAAATGGTTCAACTGCTGTAAGCAACAGTTTGTTGGTGCCTCAAAAAGTTAAGCATAGAATTGCCATATGATACGGAAGTCCCATTTCCAGGTATGTATCTGAACTGGTTTCACTCACAACACTTCTGACATTGAATGTGTAGTGTCTTTCCCAATACCACTTCTCTAACTCTCAGGCACCAGCAGGGTGCCCTACAATTCAATTCAGTTCTGACGTTACCCACCTGGAGTTGTCAGACTCCACAAGTTAAGGGTTCAGGCCCACAAGGCAGTCCCCACTTCAGGTGACAGTCACAAGTCCCAGGTTATCACCAGTACTTCTAAGGACTAGCTATAAATTCAGGGGGCTTCTCACAACCTCCTCCTCAGGTTCTGTCATTTGCTAGAACAACTCCCAAAACTCAGGAAAGCATTTTATTTACTACTACCAGTTCATTATAAAGGGATGCATAGGCAAGGTATGGGGAAAGATAAGCAGAGCTTCTGTGCCCTTTCTGAGTGCATCACCCTCCCAGCACCTGGATGCATCCACCAACAGGAAGCTCTCTGAACCCTGTCATTTGGGAGTTTTTATGGAGGTTTCATTATGTAAACATGGCTGATTAAATCATTGGCGACTGACTCAATCTCCACCTCCCAACCCTGCCTGAAGGATAAGGAGTGGGACTGAAAGTTCCAACCTCTAATCATGGCTAGTTCTTTCTAGTGACCAGTCCCAATTCTGAAGCTTTCTAGGGACTCTTGGCCACCAGTCACCTCGTTAGCATACAAAGACACTCTTATCAGCAGATTCCAAGAGTTTTAGGAGCTGTATGCCAGAAACTGAGGACAAAGACCAAATACTTACTTTTTAATACAACTGCCCTTCAACAAAGTGCAGGTTTAGAGATGCCAACTCCCCACCCCTCAGGTGAAAATCCACAAACAACTTTTGACTCCCCCAAAACTTAACTACTAATTGCCTACTATTGATTAGAAACCTTACCCATAACATAAACAATTAACACATATTTTGTATGTTATATGTATTACATGCTATATTCTTACAATAAAGTAGGCTAGAGAAAAGAAAACGTTATTAAGAAAATCATAAAGAAGGGAAAATATATTTATATTACTGGACTATATTGAAAAAAATTTATGTATAAGTGGACTGATGCAGTTCAAACCCATATTGTTTGAGGGTCAACTTTATTATCATAATACCCAAAGCACTGAAAGTAGGGACTCAGTCAGATAGCAGTATTTTCACAATAGCCAAAAGGTGGGAACAACCCAAGTATCCACTGATGGATGAACAGATAAACAAAATGTGATATACACTATAGAGATTATTTGGCTTAAGTAATGAAATTCTTATCCACGTTACAATATGGAAGAACCTTGAAGACATATGCTAAGTGAAATAAGCTGGTCCCCAATGGACAAATATAGGATTCCACTTACATGAGGTAACTAAAATAGGCAAATTCACAGAGACAAAAAATAGAATAGAAATTACCAGGAGCTCAGGGAAAAGGAGTCATTGTTTAACGAGTTGGAGAGTCTGTTTGGGGTGAAAAAAAAGTTCTGGAAATAAATAGAGGTGATGGTTGTACAACAACATTGTGAATGTCAAAATGCTACTGAATTACACACTTAAGATGGTAAATTTTATGTTATGTGTATTTTACCAATATTAAAAGATGTGGAGAATGTGGAACCTTCATACATTGCTGAGGGGAATGTAATATAGTGCAGCCACTTTGGAAAACACTCTGGCAGTTCCTCAAAATATTAAACATAGAATTGCCATGTGATCCAGCAATTCCACTCCTAAGTACTCAAGAGAAATGAGAACATATGCCCATCAAAAAACTTTTACATCAATGTTCATGGCAACATTATTCATAATAGACAAAAAGTGTAAACAACTTAAATGTTCATTGGCTGATGAACAAAGTGTGATATGTCCATACAATGAAATAGTATTCTGCAATAAAAAGGAATGAAGTACAGACACCTGCTACAGCATGGATGAACCTTGAAAACATTACACGGAGTGAAAGAAACCAGTCACAAAGGATCACATATTTCATGATTCCATTCATAAGAAATGTTTAGAATAGACAAAAATATAGACAAAAAGTAGATTTGTGGCTGCATGAGAGGGACGAGAAGCCTGGGAACCAATGAGGAGGTGATTGCTAATGAGTTCAAGGTTTCTTTTTGGGGTGATAAAAAGTAGATTGTTCTAAAGTAGATTGTGAAGGTGTCTTAGCCTATTCAGACTGCTATCACAAAATACAATGGACTGGGTGGCTTATTAAAAACAGAAATTTATTTCTTATAATTTTAGAAGCTGGAAGTCTAAGATCGGGGAGCCAGCATGGTCAAGTTCAAGTTCCAGAATGGAGAGGGCTGTTTTCTTGTATCCTCACATGACAGACAAGAAAGAGCTCTCTAGAGTTTCTTTTATAAGGATACTAATTCCATTCTTGAGGGCTCCAGTCTCATGACATGACCATCTCCTACAGGCCTCACCTCCTAACACCATTACTATGTGGGGCTACAATTTCAACACAAGAATTTTAGAAGAACATAAACAGTCCATTGCATACAACCACTTTGGAAAACTTGGTGCTATATGTAGAGTTGAACATTCACAGCAATTTTACTCTTTGGTCCAAAGAAATTACTGTTTAAGTACAACAAAAAGTAGAAAAAACTTTGGGGAAAAAACACCTAAATGTCTATAAATAGAGGAATGGAATGTCTATAAGTAGAAGAATGGAAAATAAACTATATACGGTATATCCATACAGTGAAAGAGTGTCAGAAGATTCCATATAGTCCTGGAAGATGACATACAACACAATTTTTTCTTAAAAAATAAAATTAGAAACAACTATTTAAAATAATATTTTAGGAAGCATAGAGTTAAAATAAAGCCATGTAAAGCAAAGAGAAAATGGGCAAAAAATAAAGGAATGAAGAGGCTTCCAATTCAGGTAGGCAAGAAATGAGAGGGCACTACATCATATAGCTAGGTATGGGTTAATATTAAGATCCAGGCTGTTGAATTGGATGGCTACTTCATGGATGCTTAATTGGTTTTAAAAATAAGTGAAAAATAAATGAGGGCCTTACCTGAGCCAACAGTGAGAATACATCAAGAACCAGCTATTAATGATCTATTTCTGTGTATCACATGAGGTTCATTTTAAAAAGACACAAAAATAAATAAAAAGTAACAATCACCTCAGAGTAAAATTTTAGATTATTGCTCAAAATATAGGCATGTAACAGAGGAGATTTAAAAAAAAAAAAAGAAAGCAGTCTAACTGTCTGACTTGAGGGTTGGAAGTTAGATACTCAATAATTTCCAACTTTGATAAAAAGATATATATCAAATACAGTTAGTAAAAATTTAAGGACAAGAGATAAAAAGAGAACCATACTTAGTGAAGTTTCACAGGCAAAGGGGAAAAAAGGAAGTAAGCAAGAATGCTTAACAAATGAAAAACATGAAAAATGTCAGAAATAAGAAGAAACATAATTATAATGATAAATTTGTGAGAATTAAATGAGGATAAAACAAGCTCACTTATTTATTCACTTACAAAATAATTGGAGTAGCCAAATTAATATATGCTATTTGAGATAGTACAAGACTTTTTAATTTATTTTTTAATTTTTAATTGAGGTATAGGTTGACTATGTTAGTATGTAGTGCCTCCCACAGTAAGTATAGTTACTTATCTGCCACCATACAGTTATTACAGTATTATTGACTATGTTCCCTCTACTGTACATTTCATCCTTGTGATTTATTTTATAACTGATGGTTTGTAAAAAATCAAATGTATCTAATTGGCTTTAGAAATTATATGAATAAATGATAATACATAAATGCATGTTATTTTAAAAATACAGAAGTAACTACCACAGTAATGCCTTATACTTTCTTTCATCAAACCCTAAACAGGATTTTAAGCAAATAGCATACATCTGAGACTGGTAGATTATCAGGTTAGTTTTTTCTAGCTCCATCTTTTTAGCCTCTCCAGGATACAGAAATTCAATTATATTATTAAAACCATTTGAAGTAGACACTGCTATTCCTTAACACTTCCCCCCACCTTTTTTTTTTTAAGATTTTATTTATTTGTTTATTTGACAGAGAGAGATCATAAGTAGGCAGAGAGGCAGGCAGAGAGAGAGGGGGAAGCAGGCTCCCTGCGATCCCAGGACCCTGAGATCATGACCTGAGCCGAAGGCAGAGGCTTTAACCCACTGAGCCACCCAGGCGCCCCTCCCCTGCCTTTTTTAATAGAAGAAGAAGTTGAGGCTTCCAGGTTACGCTGCTGGTATGTCACACTGCTAGTGTTCAAACTCCAACAACTGACCGCATGGCCAACATTCAATCACTAGACTATCACTGATACCACAGTCCCTGTGAGATAATCAACTGTGTCGTACAAAAACCATATCACACCATAGAAAAAATAATCTAGAAACTAAGTAAAACTGTAACCATGTCCTCTGTTTTCCCTTACTCTTTGAAGATTTCCATTACTTAAGATTTTTCTGTGAGCCACTCTTGCAAGACTACATGTTATCAAAATCATGCTGGTCCTTTGCTGCCCCCTTATGGGAGATGTACACAGATACACAAAAGTCCCCAGCCAGTAACTACAGTTTCACTTTGTCACTATTTCAGATATACCTAGTTTTAAGCGATATTGTTCAGCTTCTAGAACAAAGCAACCAGTACATAAAAGAGACTCAATGTTTGTAGAATTGAACTGAAAGTTTATCCACAGAATCTCTGATATTACTAGGAGGTTGATTTATATGAATCTATAAAAAATAACTTATTTGGGGATGCCTCAGTTGGTTAAGCAGCTGCCTTCGGCTCAGGTCATGATCCCAGGGTCCTGGGATCGAGTCCTGCATCGGGCTCCTTGCTCAGCGGGGAGCCTGTTTCTCCCTCTTCCTCTGCCTGCCTCTCTGCCTGTTTGTGCTCTCTCTCTCTCTCTGACAAATAAATAAATAAATAAAATCTTTAAAAAAATAAAAATAAAATAACTTATTTGGTCAAATGACTACACACACCTTCCAATTTAATCTTTGGGGTATACAGATTGGCTTATACCATGCTTATTTAAAATTACAAAATTACCACTTTTATAGCCAATTTATGCATAATAAACAAAATCCTAAAATTTACAAAATAAATAAAAATTATAATCTAAAATTTTCAGTTCCATCACTTGTTTCCAGTACTTTTGCTTCCTTTTAAAGCCCAAATTCAAAGTGAATAGTTTAAGTTTCTTCTCATTTCCTGCTCTTTGTTTTGTCTCTGTTGGTTGTGACCGCGATCCGTCTCAGAAGAAACAAAAGACAGGCCTGATCAGGCCTCTGGAATAGACAGGCCTGATCAAACCTCAACAAAATCTATGAAAAACAGCATTGCTTTACGTTTTAATGTAGGTAGAGGTGTCTGGGTGGCTCAGTTGGTTAAGCATCTGCCTTTGGCTTGGGCCCTGATCTCTGGGATCGAGCCTCACATCAAGCTCCCCACTCAGCGGAGAGTCTGCCTCTCCCTCTCTCTCTGACCCTCCTTCCCCTTGTTCTCTCCCTTAAAAAAAATAGAAAAGAAAGAAAGTTTTAACGTAGGTAAATAGGCATCCCCCTAGCTACTTCCTCAAACTGATAAGGCTATTAATGATTGCGGTAAACATTAAAGCCCATAATCTTATGACTTCAAAACAGTAAGAGATTTTTGTAACTCAATGGTAAAGGTAATTATTTCACTAATTCATGGATAAGTGGCCTTCCAAAGTCATGGATGATTTTCTACAAGGAAAGATCTCCAGGCTTTCTACTGGAATGGGGTGTTTAAATCACTGAGATGTGTGATGTATATCATTCCTACATATTGGGCAGATACTATAAATATCATTCCTACATGTTGGGTAGCTACCACAAATTAAAGCACACACACACATACACATATAACAACAACAACAACAAGAGCTGCCAGTGTGCTCACAAAAAATATTTCCTGGATCCTTCCAGTAGCTCTATCGCAACTCACTATGAGTTCATCAGGAGCTTTCCTACTCATATTTTCCTTCCCATTCTCAATGGTATCACTAGTACAGGCACTTATCTTCTTACATCTGCTCACCAAATACTGTATTTCTTGAGCACTATGTACAAGCATTGTGCTTGGAGCTAGGTACAGAATGATAAGGCAAAGAAACATGGTCTGTTATCGTGTAACTTATAGTCTAGAAAGAGAAAACAGACACCAAGCAAATAAACATACAAGTAAATATACTGACAGTTTGATAAAGTCTGATTAGGGAAAAATAACAGAATGTTTTAAGAAGAGTTAAAAGGAAGGTAGTTCCTATTATATTT
>CM052886.1:109915882-109931301 GCA_028534135.1 Potos flavus
GGGTTGTTGGGGGGTGGGGGAGTAGGGATGGGGAGTTATGGATACTGGGGAGGGTATGTGCTATGGTGAGTGCTGTGAAATGTGTTAGCCTGACGATTCACAGATCTGTACCCCTGGTGCAAAAAGGATGCTTACTATCATAGGTCATTAGGTAATTGCAAATTGAAACAACAATGAGATACTACTACACATCTATTAAAATGGCTAAAATCCAAAAACTAATAATACCTAAATCTGGTGATGATGTGGAACAACAGGCACTCTCATTCATTGCTGGTAGAAATGTGAAATGGAACAGCCACTATGAAAGTTTGGTAGTTTCTTACAAAGCTAAACATTGTCTTTTTTTCCCCTCCAGTTTTATTGAGATATAAGTAACATATAACATTGTGTCAGTTAAAGGTGTGCAACATAATGATTTGATATATATTGTAAAATGAGCACCATGATAAGGTTAGTTAATGCAACCATTACCTCATATATTTACAAACTTTTTTGTGTAGTGAGAAGTTTTAAAATCTACCCTATTAGCAACTTTCAAATGTATAACACAGCATTGTTAACTATGGTCACCATGCTGTACATTACACCCCCAAAACTTACTGATCTTGTAACTGAAAGTTTGTACTCTGACCACCTCTGCCCATTTTTCCCACCTCCTACCCCCCACCCCAACAAAATCTTATCGTATGTTATAGACTGAACTGTGTCCTCCAAAAATTCATATGTTGAAGTCTTATCTCCCAATTTGACTATATTTGGAGATAGGGCCTTGAGGTAGGGAGGGTAATTAAGGTTAATTGAGGTCAGAAGGGTGGGGCCCTAATCTGATAGGGCTGTCTTTATGAGAAGAGGAAGAGACACCAGAGACCTCTCTCTGGAACAAATGAGGACACATCAAAAAGCCAAACCAGGAGGAGAGGCCTCACCAAAGTCTAAATTTTTCCACACTTTGATCTTGGACTTCTGGCCTCTCTGAACTCTGAGAAGATATATTTCTGTTGTTTAAGTCACCCAGTCTGTAGTATCTTGTTATGGCAGCTAAGTAGATGAAGATACAGCATGATCCAGTGATTGTTTTCCTACATATTTATCCAGTTGAGTTGAAAAGTTATGATCATACAAAAACCTGCACATGGATATCTCATAGCAGCTTTATTCAGAACTGCTAAAAATGGAAAATGCACTAGGTGAATGGAAAAGCTGTGGTATACCCAAAGAAATATTATTTAGCAATAAAAAGAATGAACTATTAAGCCCCTACACACACATACAAAAAGACATGTAAAAAACTTAAATACTTATTGCTAAATAAAAGCAGCAAATCTGCAAAGACTGTACACTGTATGATTCTAAGTATATGATATTCTAGAAAATACAAAATTATGCAGTAAAAAGATCAATGGCTGCCAGGGATTCAGTGGAAGGAAAGAAGGGATAAATAGGAGGAGTACAGGAGATTTTTAGGGTGGTGAAACTAGTCTGTATGATACTGTAATAGTGGATACATGACATTAAACATTTGTCAAAACCCTTAGAACTCTACAATGCAAATAGTGAACCCTAATGTAAACTATGTATGTCAGTTATTATGTATCAATATTGATTCATTGATTATAACAAGTGTACCACATTACTGTAAAATGTTAATAGCAGAAGTTGTGCAGGTGGAGGAAGAATATGGGAACTCTGTACTGTCTGCTCAATTTTTCTGTAAATTTAAAACTGTTCTAAGCAATAACATCTATTAATTTAAAAAATCATATGACTTGGAAAGGAAGAAGTAAAAGTTTTTATTTGGAAAACAAGATGTTTATATATAGAAAATCCTAACAGATCTAAAGTAAAACTACTAAAAATAATGAGTTTAACAAAGTTGCAAGACACACAGTCTATATACAAAAATCATTTATATTTTATATACAATGGTAAACAATTAAAATTGATATTTAACAAGTGCCATGGCACCTATAAATGTGAAACATGTAAGGATAAAATTAACAAAATGTATGTAAGACTTGTATACTGAAAACTAGAAAATACTGGTCAGAGAAATTTTTAAAAATCTAAATAAATGGAAATCTAGACAATGTTCATGGACCAAAAGACTCAATATTGTTAACAGGTCAGTTCTTTCCAGCTGTAACTACAGAACACAATTCCAATCAAAATCACAGCAAGATCTTTTGAAAAATCAAGTACACTTCTGTAGTTTCTAGTCAGACACATAAGTGCTTTGACATTGTCACTCCCATCCTCACAAGGAAAAAAACTAAACTAAAAGTCAAGAACTCTTCTTTGATACATCAGAGAATTGAGGTCTGCTGCCCCCAAACTGAAGAAACATAGGAAGAGATACAAAGAATCACAGCTTACTGGGAACAAAGGCCTAGGAGAAGCTGGCAGCTACAGTCAATATTACAAGAATCACTTTAAACTGTAACTGGTGAATTGCTGGAGGCTTTCTGTGGAGAAACTCGAAGATTAAAATACCTAAAAGGGCCAGTTGTTTTGGGGGGAATTCCACAATTAAAAGACGTTTATCTCTAGGAGCCCTACCACTGTGAAGGTCAGAGAAAAATTCCCATGTTTACAGGAGTGGTACTGGAAAAGGAACTATATAAAAAATGTGCCCAGAGCATTTGTTCTTTTTAACAAGTTCTGCCCTCAAGGGAAACTATTTTATCAGAGCATAACTGACTTGGTGGAGGGAGGAGGTTTACCTTAGGCTCCTAAAGTGAGGGAAATAATTCCATCCTCCTATAGCCTTCAATGTGGGGGAAAAGAAATACCCAAATCAGGATCATTAAAAGACTGAGACCTAATCATAGGACTATAGACTTCTCCCCCTGCCCCATAACTTACCACCATATCAATAGAGCTCCTGTATAATCACAGGATATTATACCTAAAATAACTGTAAGTCTCAGGACTTATTTAGGGGATGTCTAAGGACACCCAAAGACAACAAGGAACACAAAAACAAAAACGCTAAAGGAGATTTTAACCTTTGACACCACTGCTACAGCAAACACAGCCTAACTCTTGGCCAAATATACATGAAACCTCATAATAAAGGCTTATCTATCTCATTTCAAAACCTAGGAATTTCAACAAAAAATTTCAAGTCATTCTAAAAGTTAAAAAAGCACAGTCTGAAGAGATAAAGCAAGCATCAGAACAGGAGTCAGATATGCCAGGGATTTGGGGATAATTAGATCAGAAATTTTAAATAACTATAATTAACATGCTAAGAGCCATAATAGAAAAAGTAGATAACATACAAGGATAGATAATGTAAGTAGGTAGATGGAAATGCTAAAAAGAATTTTTTAAAATTCTAGAAATCAAAAACACTGTGAAAGAAATAAAGAAAAGGGATGCCTGGGTGGCTTAGTCATGATCCCAGGGTTCCAAGATTGAGCCCTGCATCAGGCCCCCTGCTCCCGCTCATGCTCTCCCTCGCTATCTCCCTCTCTCTCTCTCATAAACAATGAAAAATAAAATCTTAAAAAGAGAGAGAGAGAGAAAGAAATGAAGAATGAATGGACTTGTCAGTAGAATAGACAAGGCCAAAGAAAGAATCAGGAGCTTGAAAACACATCAATAGAAACTTAACAACTAAAATGCAAAGAGACAGAAAGAATTGAAAAAAATTAAACAGAATGTCCAAAAACTATGAGACAATTACAGACAGTATATATATGTTTATTGGAACTGCTAAGAAGAGAGAAAAAAAGAACAGAAGAAATATTTGAATGATAATAGCTAGGAATTTTCCAAAATTAATGACAGAAACCAAATTGCAGATCCAGGAAATGTAGAGAACTAGAAGCAGGATAAATACTAAAAAGGTATACATCTAGGCATATCATATTCAACCTGCAGAAAATCAAGGATAAAGAGAATATTTGAAAGAATCCAGAAAAAAAGAATACCTTACTTATAGCAAAACAAGGATATTAATTATATCAAATTTTTCACCAAAAACCATGCAAGCATGAAGAGAGTGGAGTGACATATTTTAAATGTTGGGAGAAACAAAAACAAAAACACCAACCCAGAATTCCACATCAAGTGAAATTATCCTTCAAAAGCGAGAAGGCCTGGGGTGCCTGGCTGACTCATTTGGAAGAGCATGTGACTCTTGATCTTGGAGTCCTGAGTTTAAGACCCATGCTGGGTATAGAGATTAGCTAAATAGATAAACTTAACTAAAAAATTTTAAAAACAAACAAATAAACAGAAGTGAAAAGGCTTATCCTCCAATGTACAAACAGGGAAAGTAGGTAGCAGAGTTTACTCAGGATGAGGATTTCAGGAGGGAGAAGCTGTGAAAGGCAGATAGACAAGGGAGTTAAGCACATAATCAAGAAAGAATAAGTGAAAAAAAAAAGAATAAGTGAAAATAATGTAACATGGAATCTAAACTAGGCAGAGAGAAGAGCAAAAAGAAAAGAGAATATGAAAGAAACAATGAGTTTAGGGATCACAGTGAGATTGAAAATGCTCCATTGGACAGCTAACATAATCAATGGTGAAAAACTAAGAGCTTTTACCCTATGATCAGAAATGAGACAAGGATGTCCACTCTCACCTTTTATTCAATATAGTACTGGAAGTTCTAGCCACAGTAATCAGAAAACTCACTATTTGCAGATGCGATGATTCCATATATAGAAAACCAGAAAAACTCCACCAAAAAAACTACTAGAACCGATAAATGAATTCAGTAAGGTCGCATGATACAAAATCAATGTGCAGAAAGCTGTTGCATTTCTATACACTACAAAGAAGAAAGAGAAATTAAGAAAACAATCCCATTTACAATTGCAACAAAAATAATCAAATACCTAGGAATAAATTTAACCAAGGAGGTGACAGACTTGTGCTCTGAAGGCTATAAAACACTGATGAAAGAAACTGAAGACAGCACACACAAATGGAAAGATATGCCATACTCATGGATTGGAACAACAAACATTGTTCACCAGTCCATACTACCCAAAGCAATCTACACATTTAATGCAATCTCTATCAAAATACTAATAGCATTTTTCACAGAACAAGAATAAGTAATCTAAAATTTGTATGGAACTATAGAAGATCCCTCATAGCCAAAGCAATCTTAAAAAAGAACAACAAAGCTGGAGGAATCACCATTCCAGGTTTCAAGTCATATTACAAAACTGTAGTAATCAAAGCAGTATTGTACTGGCACAAAAACTGTCACATAGTTCAATGGAACAGCATAAAAAGCCTAGAAACAAACCCACAATTATATGGTCAATTAATCTTTGACAAAGAGGGCAAGAATAAATAGTGGGAAAAGGTCTCTTCAACAAATGGTGTTGGGAAAACTGGACAACTACATGCAAAAGAATGAAACTGGACCACATTCTTACACCATACACAGAAATAAACTCAAAATGGATTAAAGATCTAAATGTGAGACCTGAAGTCATAAAAATCCTAGAGGAGAACACAGGCAGTAATTTCTCTGACATCGGCTATAATATCTTTCCAAATATATCTCCCAAGGCAAGGGAAACAAAACCAAAAATAAACCATTGGAACTACATCAAAATAAAAAGCTCCTGTGCAGCAAAGGGAACCATTAACTAAACAAAAAGACAACACTCAGAATGTGAGAAGATATTTGCAAATGACATATCCGAGAGTTAGTGTCCAAAATACACAAAGAACTTAACGCCACTTAAAAGCTCAATACAAAAAAAAAAAAAAAAAAAAAAAATCCAGTTTAAAAATGGGCAGAAGACATAAACAGACATTTCTCCAAAGGAAGCTATCCAGATGACTGACTCATGAAAAGATGCTCAACATCACTGATCATCAGGGAAATGCAAATGAAAACCACAATGAGATATCACCTCACACCAGTCAGAATGACTAAAATAAAAAACACAAGAAACGAGTGTTGGTGCGGATGTAGAGAAAAAAGGAACCCTCTTGCATTTTTGGAGGGAATGCAAACTGGTGCATCCACTGTGGAAGACATTATAGAGGTTCCTTAAATTAAAAAATAGAACTACCACATGATCTAGTAATTTCAGTACTGGGTAATTACTCAAAGAATACAAAAAACATTAATTTGAAAGGATATATGCACCCCTGTGTTTATTGCAACATTATTTATAGTAGTCAAATTATGGAAGCAGCCCAAGCATTCATCAATGAATAAATGGATAAATAAACTGTGGCATACATACACACAAAGGGAATACTCTTCAGACCTAAAGGTAAATGAAAACATGGATGGACCTCAAAGACATTATGCCAACTAAAATAAACAAGACACAGAAGGACAAATATTGTATGATTCTACTTTATGAGGTAGCTAGAATAAAGAAATCATAGAGACAAACAGCAGAATAAAGGTTACACTAGGTCATGGGGAAGGAGAAAAGGAGGAGTTAGTGTTTAATGGGAATACAGTTTATGTTGACAATAAAAGGTTGCAGATGAAGAAAAGCTTTTGTGTATAAATAGTAGTGATAAGTACACAGCACTGTGGATGTAATTAATGCCACTGAGTTGTACATTTACAAATGGTTAAGATGATAAATATCATGGTATGTATATTTTACCACAATTTTAAAAACTGTTTAAAACAATAAAGGAAAAACGGTTACTCAGAAAACTAATAATTGACAAATTCTAAAATTCATATGGAAATGGAAATGGAAAGGACCCAAAATAGCAAAGCAATTTGGAAAAAAGTACAAAATTGAAGGACTTACACTACCTGATTTCAAAACTTGCTATAAAGTGGGGTGCCTGAGTCGTGCAGATGGTTAAACATCTGACTCCTGGTTTCGGCTCAGGTCATGATCTCTCCCCACGCCCGCTGCCCCTCCCCCACCCTATCTCTAAGATAAATAAAAATACATCTTAAAAAAAAACTTGCTATAAGGCTATAGTAGTTAAGATTGTGCAGTATTGGTGTAAGAACAGACACACTGATCACTGGAACAGAATGGATAGTCCAAAAACATACCCATACATATATATCCATTTGATTTCTCAGCACAAGGACCAAGGTAATTTAATAGTGTTGGAACAACTGGATAGTCATAAGAGAAAAAAAATAAAAAGAATCTTATCTCACACTATAACAAAAAAAAATCACCTGGACAAGCTAAAATTACACAATGCCTAAAACAAAACATCAGAGAAAAAAGTTTTCCTTCACTGAAAATATATTTCTTGTGTAAGAAACTGTATGCGTTGCAACAGATTTTAAAAAATGGAATTAGTCACATATAGTTAATATGACTTTAGAAAAGCATTGAAACAAAAGCTATTTCAAGGCAACTGAAAAAGCTAAAATAAAATACTCCCCTAAAAACAGTCAACTGTTTTCAGTAATGCTTTTAAGTTCTCAAAGCATTTCATAATTAGATTTATTTTTATAACAAGTTTAGAGAAGTTATCATTTTAAAAGCCTCTGTTAGATACTTACCTAAAAGCTATTATCACTTTTCTTATCAAATATTATGTCTTAAATCACAGAGCTAAAAAGTAACAAATTTCCCAAGAGTGATATTTAGACAGCAGTTAGCTAAACATTTAAAAGAACAGAAAGAGGATCAGTAAGAAAATCATGTAACTAAGAAGATAAAAGATCATACCAGTTTTTTTCTTCCATAAATTACCAACTTGAGGATAGTACAAATTAATTAAAGAAGTGGGTAGTTGTATTGCCTCTTCTATGTTTCTTTTTTAAAGATTTATTTATTTATTAGAGAGAGAAGGTAGGAGGGGCAGAGGGAAAGGGAGAGAGAGTTCCAAGCAGACTCAACTGAGCCTGGAGCTGGACATGGGGCTCGCTCTCACAACCCTGAGATCATGATCTGAGCCAAAATCAAGAGTCAGATGCTCAACTGACTGTGCCACCCAGACAACCCTAAATATATTTTTAAAATTAACAGAGATATGTATAAAACCCTAACACACAGTGGAAAAGTGGCAAAATTATAGCTGTGCTAGGCCACTCAATAAAAATGGTACACTGCTAAGTTTTTCAGTTACATAGTAGAATATAGGTTCCCTTGAAAGAGCATTTCTTAGGACCCAAAAGTTGCTCTAATTCATACAGAAAAATTGGAAGTGATTCAAAACACCTCATTATTCTCAAAACCCTTTTAATTACCATGGAATATCAGCAGCCACTGCACAGGAGCAGAAAGAAAAGAGAATTAAAGGTAATATGTCTTAAATAACTTATTTTTAAATCCTGTCTCTGCCAACTTACTGACTGTGTGAACTTGGAAAAATTACCTAACCTCTTTGTTCTGCAGATTTTTCATCTGTAGATGAAGATAATACTGCCTATTGCATAGATTTACTATGAAGGTTAAATGAACTGATATGTTTAAAGCATTCATTACAGTGTCTAGTACATAGTAGGCATAAGTGTTTGCTGTCATCATTATTACATTATTATCATTCTGGAAAATACTAGGAAAAACAGATTTTTCAAAATTATTTACAAAAAGTGGTTAGGAAAATCGATTCAGCATATAAAGTCTGATGCCAATTTTGATGTTTGACTATTAATAGCTTTCAAGCCTGACATTCCCCTATCTTCATTGTTCCACTTCTGAGCAAGATGATAAAGTCCAAATGTCCCCTATTTTGGTGTAAATTCAGACCACACCAGCCTGGACCCAGGCATGGGATCTCCACCCCTTAACCACCAGGAAAACCCAAAGTCTGTCTTCTTTCCCTGCTCTCTCAAGCCATTTTCAAACCAGATTAGGAGCCAGCTATGCTCTCCCCAGAAAGCCTCACTGTGTGCATAAACTTTTTCATACCTGCTTGGTATATTTGTGGTATCATCAATCTCAACATCAGAATAAAATTCTGGATGGGGTCTATCCTTTTATGCAAGGTTTTCCAAAGAGAGAAGAACTAATCCAAACAAAAATAAATTATATAAAAAGGGTTGAAGAATGTTATGAGAAAGCCAAGAAGTCAACTAAAAGATTCTGAGAGATACATATTATGGTGTCAAATGTATTTATGAGTATCTAAAAAGTAACTATTATAATAAGAATTTTAAAACCTTCTAAATATGTTAGTATTAACAAAGTGAAAAACAACAGGCCCTGAGTCTCTTCATTTTCATAGGTCTCAGGATTATCAAATTATCCATAAAATATATTGATTAAAAGGCAAGAGAGTATATAATTGAGGAGGGGCTCTATACTCCTATTTCCAAATTCAAGTTCCATTTTTAAAACAGTAGTACGGAATATTTTAATTTAAAAATTTTTTTTTTAATTTCATCCATCAAGTTTTGCCCTCCTTCACTGATTCTACCTAAGTTTTATTTTTTTTAAAGATTTATTTATTTTAGGGACTCCCGGGTGGCTCATTTGGTTGGATGACCAACTCTTGGTTTCAGCTCAGGTCATGATCTCATGGGTCATGAGATCTAGCCCCATGTCTGGCTCTGTGCTCAGTGAGGAGTCTGCTTGAAGATTCTCTCCCCTGTCCCTCCCCCTCACTCATGCTCTCTCTCTCCCTCTAAAATAAATAAATAAATCTTTAAAAATAAATAAATGAAGATTTATTTATTTTAGGGAGAGAGTGTGTGTGGGCGTGCAAGTGGGGGAAGGGGCAGAGAAGGAAAGAGAGAATCTCAAGCAGATAGCCTGCTGAACCCAGAGCTGGACATGGGGCTTGATCTCATGACTCTGAGATCATGACCTGAGCCAAAATCAAGAGTCAGATGCTTAACTGACTGAGTCACCCAGGCTCCTCAGGTTCTGCCTAAATTTTAAATAGCTAAAAATAACCCACAAAAGTGTCATGTTAGGTCTAAAAAAGAAAAAAAATTAAGGAAAATGCCAAAAATTTGAAACTCAGAGGAAATGTACCAAAATGTTAGTAGGACAATTTCTTGGTGGGAGAAATATAGATAACCTATTTTTCACTTTATAGTGTCCCATATTTCCTAGCTTATCTGCTAATAGCAAGCTACTTACAAATTGATGCAGCTTTGTTGTTGTTATTTTGTTTCCTTCACATTCAGTGTGCAAATGTGAATAAAAATTGTAGGCATGAGCACTGAAATGCTTAGGAATCTCCGGCAAAATTTTATGTGTCTAAAAAAAAGCACAAGAATATGCAGATTATCTATAATCTTCAAAATGATTGTGAAGACCAATCTGAAATATTATCTTAATTCTATTAATTTTAGTTACTACAGATATCTTAAACCTGCATCTATGTATTTACAGATCAATATACACTGATGATCATAAGATTGATATATCAAACTAAATCCTAAAGATGAAAAAAGCACAAGAACGAAGTTACAGTTTATAAAAGGGTACAATACTGAAGGATGGAAATACTGTCTCAAATATAAAAATCATCCTTGCATATTCATACTGACCTCGTATTTCTGTTTAAGGTAGCCTTCTCTTCCTCCAAGTGTATTACCCCTGCTCTCATCTCTTTCTCTTTTACTTTGGTAACTTTTAGTAACTAGTATTTGTATATACCCTTATAGACTACAACGTGCTTTTCACATATATTATGTAATTAAGGGGAACCACTCAGAATATCCAAATAAGCCGGGCAATGTAGTAGAGTTGTCTAAAGTATTTTGGATAGTATACATATAATTCCTTGTACCAGTAATATTATAACCTGACATTTATAAATTTTGTTCCTGGAAAAATGAATAAACTTATATGTACCTAAAAATTAGACATCATCTCATTGGCACCTTCATTTTGGAGTTTATAAACCATTCCTATACATTATATGCTTTTTAAAACATTCTTAGTATTGAAGTATAGTTGACATACAATGTTAATTTCAGGGGCACAACATGGTGATTCAACAATTCTATACATTACACGATGCTCACCACAATAAATGTAGTTACATCCATGACCATACAATGTTATTACAATAATATTGACTATATTCCCTATGTTGTACTTTTCATCTCTGTGACTTATTCATAACTGGAAGTTTGTACCTGTTAATCCCTTTTACCTATTTCGCCCTTCCCTCCAGCCTCCTCCCTTCTGGCAACTACCAGTTTGTTCTCTGCATTAATGAATCTATTTCCACTTGTTCGCTCATTTGTGTTTTAGATTCCGCATATAAGGGAAATGATATGGTATTTGTTTTTCTCTGACTTGTTTCACTTGCATAACACTCTCTAGGTCTACCCATGTTGTCACAATGGCAAGATCTCATTTTTTATGGTTGACTAATATTCCATTGTGTATATACATACTGTACCACCTTTAGCCATTCATCTACTAAGGGACAGTTGGGTTCTTCCATACCTTGACTATTGTAAATAATGATGCAATGAACATAAGGGTGCATACATCTTTTTGAATTAGTGGGGTTTTGTAGGGGTAAATATCCAGTGGTGGAATTATTAGATCCTATAATATTTCTATTTTTAATTTTTTTAGGAAACTTCATATTGTTTTCCACAGTGGTTGCACCAATTTACACTCCCACAAACAGTGAACAAGGTTCCTTTGTTTTCACATCCTTGCCAACACTTATTTTGATAATACCTATTTTGACTGATGTGAGGTGATGTATCATTGTGGTTTTGATTTGCATTTCCTTGATGATTATAGAGATGTTGAGCATCTTTTTATGTATTTGTTGACAATCTGTATGTCTTCTTTGGAAAAATGTCTATCCATGTCCCCTGACTATTTTTGATGGGATTACTTGATGTTGAGTTGTAGGAGTTATTTATATATTTTGAATATTAACCTTTATTGAATATATCATTTGCAAGTATCTTCTCTTATTCAAGAGGATGCCTTTTCATTTTGTTGAGTTTCCTTTGCTGTGCAAAAGCTTTTTATTTTGGTGTAGTCCCAATAGTTAATTTTTGTACACATTAGGACATTTAGTACAAAGCGATTTCAATTTACTCAAAAATACTACCTAGGACTTAAAACTTGAGGCAGTGCCAATTAATCGACCAAAGGAAATAGTGGACTTCCTCCCATGGAGAAAACCAAAGTTTCTACCAAAAGAGGAAAGAACTCTCAAGTGGAAAGGGAGAGTCGGGTAGCCAGTATCTCCTTCGAGATACGAGGAAAGTACAGAAATAGTTCTCTTGTAGAAATAATCTAATTCTGTAGCAGATTGCTTCATGGATAATCTATTGTCAGATTCTTTCCTAATGAGAATCAGATTATCTACTAATAATCTACAACAGGAAGTCAATCATCAGTTTAATAAGCACCAAAAGGAGGCAGTATCTATTCCAAACAGTTTGTTGAAATGGCAGAAGGCTATAAATAGACAGAAAATAACTTGAGGAAGCAGTGACAGAAACTGACAACATGCTTCCCCAGTGTATAAAAAAATACAGTGCATATGCCCTGGAAGCTTTTTTTTTTTATGTTTTCTTTGGTCTTGAGGACATTTGTAGTACATAGCCATATAGCATTTCTTCACTACTTAGGATTCACGGCTATTAAGTAATAAATTTTAAATTATGCCTAGTTCCCTACTAATTTAAAAAGTTTAAAAGCAAACATTTATACAATTACATTTTATAATAATTTCAACAAGAAAACATTACAGAATACATTAAAACAAAATGATTTAACAGAAAAGAAAGTAAAGCACATAGCGTAGGCTAGCCCAAGAGAAGCAGCAGGGAAGACATAACCATTGGGAAGGCAGTCTCGTGCCCACGGTCCTTCCACCCCACTCAGCCACATAAGAACAGGCCTCGGGCAAGAACACTTCCTCAACAAGGTAAAGAGTCCAGCCTGTGTTGATCTTATCACCTTGTATAGGAAGATAAATCCCTGTTTCAGGCTCAGTGTGTGCTCCTTTGTTCTGCTAAAGTGGGTGCCCTCAGACATGCCCCTAGCATTCAATATTTCAGTCTCCACAGGGCACGTGTCAGGTCATTTGTCCTGCATTGGGTGCCAGGGGACCCGCTGGCCATGGGGGACCAAAGCACACTGTTAGAGCTGATCTTGTTCTGCCTCTTCTATACATGAGTAAAAGCATTGCTCCATCCAGTGCTTGACTGTGTTGTGTTTTCCTTGGCAACTCTGATACCAAGATGTAGCAGGCAGAAGTATTCGGACTTCTATTCCTGGTGGCAGGCATAATGATCAGCTTTGCTATCCTCCATATAGTTGGGAGTTTTCTCTGGGCATTGGTAAACAGTACACAGTGTTTGGCTTATCAGGAATGGCAAAAGTAATCCCTCCCTATTTTGTCTGTTTGATTAACTTTTCTAACTACCATTGCAGTTCTCAAAGTGTGGTCCATGAATTGTTAGGGGCCCCCAAAACTTTTCTGTGGGGTTGACAATGTCAAAACTACTTTCATAATACAGGTTTCCCTCATTATCTGAAAGCACAGCATTCCTATGAAACCTTCCATTAGGCAAAATGGGGTAAAGCAAAGAAGCAATTACGATTAATTTATACAAAAAATGTTTTAAGCGTTCCCAGACCCAATAAAACCCTCTTAGGCTTTTCTGATACCTTGCAACACATCTTGCTAATGGATGCACAAAATAAGTTGAGATAAAGCACAGATGTTCACAGACACAGCTCAAAGCCATAGTGGCTCCGCACTGAGATGGTGAGTATAGTTCCTGGGGAAAGAGTTTGGCAGTGCCATCCTCCCTATTGGGGGGGTGGTACAGCCTCTGTAACTGTGCACTGCAAAACAGATGCTGAACACTATTTTCACTTTACAGAAAAGTGGAAATCCTCTATGGCTTTCATTCAGTTAATGAGGAAAGAACATAACATAGGTCTTTTTCATAAATGCAAGGTGGCATAATGCAAACTTTCAAAATTCAGGGGACACCTGTAATACCAAGATGCTCTTTTGCTTTTGGCTGTGCTGACATTGTACTGATGGCACAAAATCAAAGGTGGTAAAACTGCTGGCACCTTAGTACAAATCAAGGTGGTGGCACCAAACTGTACAAGCAATTCTTGTATTCTTCACCTGTTTTAATTCACAGTAAACAGACTGCAACTCTATTGAGATGTGTCTTTAACTCTACAAAATTAGGGACATATAGTTAAACATAGATTAAAAGGAGACAATGTAATACATACACTAGAAAATCATTTTCTACTCCCACGTACTTTGATTATACTTAATTGTATCAAACTGCCTGAAATTATGCAAACAACAAGAAGCCAATCATAGAGTTGCACTAAGACATGCAGGTGCCATGACTGTCCGAGTCTAAAATACAATCTGCAGAATATCATCGAAGATGAATGAATAAGAACAGCAACAACAACAAAAAGAAATGCTCTAAACTTACCAGTGAAATTACTGTGCAGATTTAAATAAATCATCATAATGAGAAGTCTCCTGAGATTACTCACATGTTCAGTTTCACAGAAAGCTAAACATTCTGAACACTAAAAAATACTATGATGACTGATTCCTTTTCTTGGTGACTGATTCCTATGCACCCCCCCAATCATTTAGTGTCAAGAAAACTTTTTCCTTATCAAGCACTCTTATCAGCATGTGAAATTTTAAGTGTCCTCCCTTTGAGTTCTATTCAGTCATGTGTCAATTACAATAGAAACGTACAAATTCAAAAAGTCTCTTTTGACATTCACAGTATAAATACAACTTTAGTCTAAGACACCACGCTATATAGAAAGCTTCTTTCATCATAACATTTTAACAGGTGAACTCATGTCATTTCTTCCTTCTTTTCTGCCTTTTATCAATTCTCTGTTTTGAAACTACTTTGGACACTTAATTGTACCAAGGTTTTGAGACTGTATACTATAAACTAATTTTATTATTTTTTTTTAAAGATTTTATTTATTTGACAGAGAGAGAGAGAGAGAGAGAGAGATCACAAGCAGGCAGAGAGGCAGGCAGAGAGAGAGGGAAGCAGACTCCCCACTGAGCAGAGAGCCTGATGCGGGGCACGATCCCGGGACCCTGAGATCATGACCTGAGCCGAAGGCAGAGACTTAACCCACTGAGCCACCCAGGCGCCCCTATAAACTAATTTTAAACCAACAGTTGTAAAGCACTCAGACTAGGTCTTTTATCTTTCCAACCTGATTTTAGCTCAGAGGATATTAGCCACAAGAGAGAAAAGCCCTTTAGCAGGAATTGTCCAGCTTCTTCAAACAATGTGCTTGCTTCATGTGTGTGGGGTACATGAGGACTGTTGTTTTGATCACCTAGGGTTAGAATCTGCACACAGCATTCAGGTTTGGGAGTACTCTACATTGATAACAGAAAAGGCATCTTTCTCGAGTTTTTGTTTGTTTGTTTTCTGACTAATCTACACTCTAAAATTGTTGATGTTTCATCTGAGTAAAATTTATTTCTGGTTCAAACCTGTAATGCCAGAAATTAGAAGAAAATTAAAA
>CM052886.1:109931801-109986119 GCA_028534135.1 Potos flavus
GATGTGGCCAAGTGAAAACATAACTTGTATATGCTGCAAAGTCTGATCGTTGCTTAAAAGTAGTATTTTGTTCTGTTCGTGTTGGGAAAACTCAAACAAGATCCGAAAATAGAGAGTGGATTTTAAAACAATTCATAGAGCGGTCGTTTTGTACATTAGCATTATCTGATTTTTTTTTAAATCCATTTTAGGAAAGAGGTAGATATAGACTGCCAGCAACTAGGGACTGGGAGGAGAAATTTTTACTACCAGGCGCCCCAACACTTCATCGCTATGCATTCTGTTCTAGACTCCTCAATCACTTGCTTTACTCAGAGAATTATACCAAGTTTTTCATTAAGGGCTTTTGAAGATTGCTCTATTATCTTCACAAATTGACTTAGAAGAGAGCAGATGGATTCTAAACTTTTAACTAGACTTCACCTCTTTTTGTTTCTCACTGAGTTCACAGTGTGCCACGTTCTAGTATTTATGCCAATACAGTACAAATGTTATGCAGCTGTTTTTTTCTAGCAATCTCTTCAAAGTTTATAGTATTATGTCCATTTATTTGATTTCACGGACCGTTCAGATTAATTTTGAGGAGTGCTTGAGTCATATTTTATATGCATAGACTTAAAAATTAGCATTTATTCATGCCTCTGCGGTATGAATGCCCCTGAAATAAATAGTTCTTAATTCCACCTCGCTTCCCCCACAGAACTCTTGGTATAAATGGAGTATTTGGTCTGTAAGTGTCCCACTTATTTGGAAATGTTTAACAAAGAAAATAAATTTTGTATGAAAGCAAGTACTGTGTGTGCTCCTCATAGTGAATGCTGGAATATAGTGTCTAAACAGTTCTTTAGAGGGCACCAAGTAGTTTACAATTGTATGAACTCTGTTCGAAGTGGAACACTTGGGAAGAAATAAAAAGTTTTAAGTTCCTTGAAGGCTTTTTAGTGGCTTTTATGTTTGTCCATCTCTTTAGCTCAGCCTCTTTGATGGTTTTAAACATTTAAATTTTTATCTGCATTCATTTATTTGCACTTACCGAGGACCAAATACCGTTCAAAGCGCTGAACAAATATTTTATCCTTATAACGACCCTATGGAGGTAGATACTGTTTTAAAAATGACTAAACTAAAGCATAGAGAAATTAAATTAGCTTGCCCATGTCACATTAAGTGACAGACCCAGGATTTAAACCCAGGTAGTCGAATTCTAGAGCCCTGCTCCTATTATACTGTCTAGTTGCCCACTATACATTGTGGCTCCCTTTAAAAACACGCTTTAAGGTTTGAAATCCTTTTTATTGACTCCAGTGTCCCAGAAAGGTCCATTTTATTTTGATGTGACAGCTCTAATTCTTTGAAGCTTAATTTTCCACACCCGATTTGGAAAAGGAGGGGTGGAGGAGTTCATTTTAAGACTGGTTGGTCTTTTGAATCCATTCTTATTTTTACATCTACATTAATTCTGTATTAAAGTAGTTGAAGTTGTCAGAGAAACAGGCTTAATTACTTTCTTTGTAAAGAAGTAATGGCATTCACTTTGTTCACCATTCTCTGTTTCTAGAGCATAAATTGAATGCCTCCCAAATAAGATGTCATTAAGAGTATCCTTTTTTAAAATTTGAAAGAGGAAGTTAAAATAACAGTAGTGCTTCCTAATCAGTCTTTATTTTAAAGTTGTTTCATTGTGCCAGATGTTCAGACCCTTGTTGGAAGGATGAAACTTACACGTTGCATGTAACAAAATAAGTGATAAAGACACTCTTTTAATACTTGCATATAGTCTGTACTTCAAATCAGCTTCATTTCCAAATAATGTGATTTGAAGGATATTACTCAATTCTCAGTAAGTACTGTTTTATGACAAACTTGTTACAGACCATATTGGTTTAAACATAGACCTGCTAAATGTGTAAATTGCAAAAGTGTTAAACTGCAGAACATAAATGTTAAAATATAAATTTACATATGTGGAACTTAAATACCTATATTTATTACAGATATGAACTATGCAAGAAGACTATTGGGTTTCTTATCAGGGTACCTTTCCGTAAAGTTTTAGAAGAAAGTTGTTGATGATGAACCTAAATTAGCTGCTTTAGCACAAGCTTGTTATGTGTAATATGCCATTGATTCAGAGTTCACGTTTTCCTGATTTACGTAGTCAGACTTCAGTTGGTATTTTCTATGGAATTTGCATTGAGAGAGCAACTTAATGAGGGTGAAGGTCTACGAACCCCAGTGTAGGAGAACTCTAGAATTATTAAGGTTAAACTAATAGGCCCTAAGTGCTTTTCACATCTCTATCAGTAATGTAGTCATTTCTTTAGATAGCGTTCATTAAGTTACATTAGAAACTAGGGCCACTCATGGAAATAACTTTGAGGTGATGCTGGACATCATGATGTAGCTTCTAATTCTCAGAAGCTTTAGGGCCTAGATTTTCTTTTGAAGGAAATTACTTCCTCAGTGGGTAAACTCTTTTAAGAATTTTTATTTACAACTCCTTGAACACTTGTAAATTGTAGAAAGCACTAGAAGAGGGTTCAAAGTAGATTTTTCTTGGGGAGGGAAGTAATTAAATTTAAATCATTTTGGTGTACTGCATTCACCAGATAGGTGTATGCAGTGGAGATATAATTGAGCAAAAACAAAATGTTTCCTGTCAAGAAATCAGTGTAGTATAGGCAGTGTAAGCCCAGCTATAGTCTAATGAATACAAATTTTTATGTGTTATTCTATACAAATCATTTCACTGATACAACAAATTACTTACTGAGTACCTGGTTACTACAGGTTAGAAAGTGTACTAGGCTTTAGGGATAGAGCAGTGAACTAAATAAATTAAAATTTTGCTCTCATAGGGGATATGTTACAATACAGTGAGGCAAACAAGAATTAGGTGGTAGCAGTTACTTCAGAGAAAAAAATAAGCAGAGAAAGGGGATATGTGTGTGGTAGGGTGAGGGTTATGATTAAAATGAATTGGTGAGGAAAACTCGACTGAGAAAGTCATTTAAGCAAAGACCTGAGGCTAGGCAAAGGAACCAGTAATGTGTATGTCTGGGAAAAACATGCCAGGTTGGGAAACGGCAAGGACCAGTACCAAGCTCTGAGATAGGGTTTAAGGGGAGCAATGTGGCAAAAGCATAGTGAGTGTGGGAGGAAAGTAGTAGGATCAATGTGTTGGGGAAGTTGGGCAGATAGTATGTGGCCTTGTAAACAGTTTTGGTTTTTACTCTGAATATGATAGGAAGCAATAATCACGTTTCATACAGAGTAGTGATATGATCTGACACTTTAAAAGCATCTTCAGTAAAATGAAAGAGCTCCTGACTGACTTGGAATGTAATACTAGCCTTCTCACTAGCTTGATGTGTGTTTGACCAAAGGCAGGACCCTTAACCTTCCTTGAAACTTAGTCTTCTCTGTCCTGGAGACTTAGACAGTATTTCTTCAGTACTTTGTGTGGTAGCCTTTTATATATGAACTTATTGCTACAACAAACCTATGATTTATCAATATTGTTTTTCCCCAGTTTGTACAGTTGAGAAAACTGAGGCATGGAGGAGCAACTTGCCTAAGGTTACACTAGGTGTGTCATGTTGGAAACACCATTTGAACAAGGTAGTTTGATTCAATCCATGCTCTTTGACCATTTTACTGAAAATAACATTCTTAGTATCAGCCCTGACAGCTCCACAGTGTTGTGGTGAGTAAATCTATTTATCCAGTTTTGGAGGAAGAATAATCTCTTACTTTTGAGGCACTTGGTTTGTGCTAGGCACTATTATGAGCCTTAATAATATCTGTTAACAACCATGCAATCTTCACAGCTTGCTTTGAGTAGGTACTATTTTCTCCATTTTGTAGATGAGGTGCCTGCAGAGCAGAGATGTTAAAATTTGCCTGAGGCCACACAGCTAGTAAGTATTGCAATCAGGGTTTGAACCCAGGTAGTCTCGCTCTGGAGACTGGTTCCTGAAGACACATTAGAGGATCTTTAGGTAGTTTGATTTTTAGCTTATTGACTAGAGTTTTGTACTTTGGGCACTGAGATTTTATATACCTGAAAATCATTGTCAGCCTTTAAGCAGGTTCTCCATACTTGTCTCCATATCTTAAGTTAGCCTAATTCAGTTTTTCTCACGTTTCCCCCTATAAGTCGAATTTTGGGGGGGGGGACATATGCCACCGCTTTCTAGGTTGATGGGAGATTTCAGGTGAAGGGATGTGGTTACCTATATGAGGATACAGCCTATATAAGGAACAAAGTTGAAATGACTTTGTATTGGGGCACGTGGGTGGCTTGGTCGGTTAAGCGTCCGACTCTTGGTTTCAGCTCAGGTTGTGATCTCAGGGTCTTGGAAGGAGCCCCATCGAGGTCCCTGTGCTCAGCAGGGAGTCTGCTTAAGGATTCTCTCCCTCCCCCTCTTGCTGCCTGCCCCTGAGCACACTCTCTCTCTCTCTCAAATAAAAACCTTAAAAAAAAAAAGTCTTTGTATCTTCTACTTAAATCTGTGATTTCCCCTCTCTCCCCACCATAATAGAACCAACCATATTGGGTTTTTTCCCCCCATGTAACGATATTACACTTTCTTTTTTTAAGTCTTTGAGAAAATTTGATAATCCAGAGAACCCTGCTGTATTTATTCTGTCATCTTTGTTCCCCATTAGAGAAAAATCAGTCCAAACTAAAACCTCTCATCCAGAAGATCCAGCTTTCTCTGCAGCTCACTTCAGAACTCAGAGTTCACAGTACCAAAATGGAAATTGGCAGTCTGACAAAAATTTAAAGTTCTTGCTATGTGGTAGTTGTATGTTCTTCATGTTCTCCACACCAACTCATTGTTATCAACTAAGAACTTTTCAAGCATACCTCTAGTATGTCACCTCCCTTCTCCAAGCATTCCAAGTTTACTGAAAACTGAGGCCTGGCTAGAGGACCAGATTCTCCTCTGACCCCTGCTGTAATGGCAATGTCCTTACAGACCACTGTCTAGCAATCTAACCCTGCAGTTCCTGGGCCTCTGACCCCAGTGAGCCTCTAATTCTATCTCAACCACTCACTCCTAGAATCTCCTGCAATATCTTTTCATCTCCTGAAATTGGTCCATTTGAGATCTTAACCATTAGACCAGTTTCTTCACAAGTTTGATGCCCTGGCAACACTGATCTGCTTATAGTTGCTATTTATAACTGTAACTTTTGTCACCTTTTTTCCCCCTATCTAAAGTATTCTTTTCCTTTCTCGTTAATTTCTTACTCATTCTCTAGGACATTTTTACTCAACCTTTATTTTATAATCCCATGTTCCTTCTCAATAAATATTTTGTCTCTCCTTTCAGAGTCTCTGCTTAACAAATAGCTTGGGCTTTTCTGTGATCTCCTTGACCATTTTCAGAATGATTTTTAGGTGATCGGTGTTACCATAATTCCCTTATTTGTGGCTTTATCACTGCATTCTTCCAGTGTTTCGTATGACTTTCTTTTCCACTGGACTGTAATTTCCTTGAGGGTGGCTGGTACTGGTCTTATACATCTTTGTTTTCCTGCTACCTTTCTAAATGCCTGTATTCAGTGTAGTGGTTTAAAAAAATATTAAAAGAAATTGAATTTCAGGGCACCTTGGTGGCTCAGTCAGTTAAGGGTCTGATTCTTGATTTCGGTTCAGGTCATGATCAAAGGGTCATGAAATTGAGCCCTGCATCTGGCTTTGTGCTGGGTGTGGAACGTGCTTAAGATTCTCTCTCCCCTTACCTATCCCCTCTCTCCACTTCCTTCCCAAAAAAAAAAAAAAAATTTTTTTTTTTTTTTAATTCCTTAGTTCTTAACTTTGGCACAAATAATAAATTTACTGAAAGTACAGGAGGAGTACCTAACTTGAAGGACTTGGACAAAATAATCCATATCTTCCTCCAAAAATAGTGTGATTGTCGGAATCCGATTTAAAGTCTGGTGTTAGTCTCATATTCTGGGATGTGATGTTTTAGTATGGAATGATTTTAAAGGAGAAGGTTAAATAATGCTATTGTAGTCTGTGTTTAACCTGGGATTAATGAACTGCAAGGATTTAGCAAAATAATTTGGAACCCTAACCTCACCATAATCTAAACATTTAAGCACAAAAGCTACCCCTTTGGTGTAATTAATTTTATTAGCATTATTTTTGCATGGCACCAATCAACATGAGCATATTTTGGGAAACTAATCTTTTTTTGGGGGGGGGAACTAATCTTTCATTTGAAATTTAAAGAGATTAAATAGCCCATTGAATAAATATTGGTTGAACCGTAGGCTTTGGCCGATATTGAACTGTTGTTGATCTACAGGAGATCCTTTGGTGTGATTCAGTCTAATACCACATGGTTGCTCAGTGGCCACTACAGGCTGGGCTTCATAACTCCTGGTCAGATCACTGAAATTTTAACCCTTAGGAGGTGTGTTACACTCAACATCAGCCACCAGTGCACATTGATAGAGTGCCTGTTTTGGACATAGCTCAATACTGGTTGTAAATACTGGTTGTAAAAAGAAAAGAATACTTCTCAATTTAAAGTGGAGAAAGAGATGGGGGGTGTGTAACTTTGGTGTTAAGTCTTTGTGGGAAATTATGGTTTAAAAACAAGTTACTGAGTGGCTGTAAATCAATATTAACATTTTACTATACTGGTTTTGGATTTTCTTTTTATTAAGTGTGATTATTTTAACCTTCCTCATTATGTATGTAGTCTGTATTTGAGTTCAACCATTAAAAGCAAAGTTAAATCACTAAGTCAGTTTTTGCCATATATCTTTGCAATAAAATGTCTGAAGCTGTTCTGAAAATATTTCAGTGACTAACTTCATGTATTACATTGAGATATATTCTATCATTATTTTGTTGTGACTAAATGCTTGATAAATGATATAATTTTGAAATGTGTTTGATATATTTATAGGATAGAAGATGCTGATAATTCCGAAAAGAGTGTAAATGAAGAAAATGGAGAAGTATCAGAAGACCAATCTCAAAATAAGCACAGTCGTCACAAAAAAAAGAAGCATAAACACAGAAGTAAACATAAGAAACATAAACATTCCTCAGAAGAAGACAAAGATAAAAAACATAAACATAAGCATAAACATAAGAAACACAAAAGAAAAGAAGCTATTGATGCTTCTGACAAAGAAGGTCTGTCTCCAGCAAAAAGAACTAAACTTGATGATTTAGCTTTGCTGGAAGACTTGGAAAAACAGAGAGCCTTGATTAAAGCTGAACTTGATAATGAGTTAATGGAAGGAAAGGTCCAATCTGGGATGGGGCTCATATTACAAGGTTATGAGTCTGGCTCTGAAGAAGAGGGAGAGATTCATGAAAAAGCAAGAAACGGAAATAGGTCTAGTACCAGATCTTCAAGTACAAAGGGGAAACTTGAACTAACGGACAATAAAAATAGTACAAAAAAGCGAAGTAAAAGCAGATCCAAAGAACGGACTAGACATAGGAGTGATAAAAAGAAAAGTAAGGGAGGTGTTGAAATAGTTAAAGAGAAGACAACTAGGAGCAAGTCAAAGGAGAGGAAAAAGTCCAAAAGTCCATCCAAGAGAAGTAAGTCTCAAGATCAAGCAAGGAAATCAAAATCTCCTACCCTTAGAAGACGATCTCAAGAGAAAATTGGGAAGGCCAGATCTCCTACTGATGACAAAGTTAAAATTGAAGATAAAAGTAGGTCAAAAGACAGAAAAAAATCCCCAATTATAAATGAAAGTAGAAGTCGTGATCGAGGCAAAAAATCTAGATCCCCAGTTGACTTAAGAGGTAAATCCAAAGACAGAAGATCACGGTCCAAAGAGAGAAAATCAAAACGGTCTGACACGGATAAAGAAAAGAAGCCAATTAAATCTCCCTCTAAAGATGCTTCTTCTGGGAAAGAAAATCGGTCACCCAGTAGAAGACCTGGTCGAAGTCCTAAAAGAAGAAGTTTGTCTCCAAAACAACGGGATAAATCAAGGAGAAGTAGATCTCCACTTGTAAATGATAGAAGGTCTAAACAAAGCAAATCACCTTCCCGAACTCTGTCTCCTGGTAGAAGAGCCAAGAGCCGATCCTTGGAAAGAAAACGAAGAGAACCAGAAAGGAGACGACTTTCTTCTCCAAGGTAACTTGTTTTCAAAATGTTAATACTTCTTACCAATGCACCAGATTTTAAAAAGAGAAACTAGGACTTGTGGACAATAAAAAATGAGGTAGTGTAATCAGGCTTACGGTTTTAAGTAGTTTTATGGTTTTAAGTAGATCTTATCCACTAACTGTATTAATATTTGTACTTTTTCAATGAGTAGCTTGACTAAAAGATTTATAAATACTGAACTTGGTGACAATCAGTTTTTTTCCCCAGGTTCTTAATTTAGTATCAAATTTGCAGAAACCTTTAAACCCAAGTAATTTGGCTGATAAAATCTATGTAGTCCCATTTTTGGGAAGTGAGGGGAATTTCTAGAGCAAGGATTATTACCTCATTCAACAGTACAGGCTGAAATTTTTAACTTTAAACAAGGAGGTATCAATTTAAGGATTGTGATGTATCCATTCTTTTGAATTGGCATGATTTTGAATTCCAACAATGTAAATTGGAACTCCAAAATTTTTTTTTGCCCCAAAAATAAAATTAAATTGGAAGTGGATATTTTTTCATTACCAATTCGTATACCTGTAATCTCACTATTTAAAAAAATAGTATGTCTTAAGTTTTGAAATAGAGTGTAGGAAATGATTTTATTTTTTGCCAATTATAATGAAAGTAATTCATTTTTGTATAATACTTTTAGCCATCGGGTTTTTTCCCTCAAATCTTGTCATTATGTCTCCTCATAAAGTGGAGTGACTCTCATATTCAGTTTATAAGTGAGAAAATTTATAGATTGAGTGATTATTCCATTTACCTAGCATCATAGAACTAATAGGTAATTAAGGCACAAGAACAATTTTAGCAGAGTGGATGGGGATTGTTTAGACTAGTCTAAACTACTTTAGGAACTGATTTTTTTAGTATCTTTATGTTGAATTATTGGACATGTGAAATTATCAGCCAGGTTTAGCTTAAAAGAAGGTTACATGGCTTATACCATGTAAAGATATAAATTCCTGGCCATGTATTGTGTGTGAATATAAATACAAGCTGACCTTGAAGTTTATTTATTTTTTTGACCTTGAAGTTTAAATCATTTTCTGAAAAATTTCAAGAATGTGGTTTTCAAAAAGTGCTGTATCTTAGATACTCTTAATTCTTCTAAGTGGTATTGTAATTAAATGGCCCCTTCTTCCTTTAGCTTTCTAAATTGAGACAGTTGTTAGTGTTGCTGATTATGTCCTCTAAAGTGTTTCTAAATGGTCTTTGTCTCTTTCAATTTGTCTTCCATTTGAAAAGGAATTTCTGAGCAGTTTATTAAGGACTGCAGTTGAATATTTGAAACAATTTTTTTAATTACAGAAAAGATACTAATTAAAGGGAAATTCAGATAAGGCAGAAGCCTGTAAAGTCTTTCCCTTTTCATCCCTCCAGTACCAGTCATAAGAATATGTCCTTCAAGTTCTTTTTTAATGCACATACAATTATATGTTCTCTCTTAAATGAAGTCAGTCCTCCATGTTAAAATGTGATCTGCTTTTTTTCATGAAACTTTGCTGTGACAGTAAAGATCTCTTTTAGCTCTTTATATATAGCAGAGCCATATTTCACAGTATAGATATACAAAGTTGAGCTTTGAACAACATGTTACGGGCACCAGTTCTCCACACAGTCAAAAATGAGCACATAACTTTTGACTCTTCCGAAACTTTAATTACTAATAGCTTACTGCTAACTGGAATCCTTACCAGTAACTTAACACATATTTTGTATGCTCTAGTATTATATATACTGTATTGTTGTAATTAAGTTAGAGGTAAGAAAATCCGAAGGAAGACTAAATACATTTACAGTACCATACTGTAAAAACAGTCTGCGTGTGAGGACCTGCCCCATTCAAACCCATATTCAGGGGTCACCTCTAATCATTTCTTTACTGAAACATGAAAATTTTGGTTGGTTCCATTTTTTCAAGATTGTATGCAAAGATGTCCATTGTTTATGTGTGAAGTTTTTTGTAGAATAGATTCATAGAAGTGAAATTGCAGAGTCTAAGGTAATGTACATTTACATTTTATAAAGTATTGTCAAATGTCTTTCCAGGAAAGTTATACCAACATGTATTTCCTTGACTAGATGGACTCTCCCTTTCTCTAAACCCTCACTTAAATTTTCTTTGTTCTAACGTTAATAGTGATTGTAAGATGCTGTTACATGTAATATATTAAAAATAAGACTCTATATTACAAAAATGTCAAAATTTAGAAAGAAAACTTAGACAAGTTTTATTGGAGTTGTTTATCTGGAATTAGAATCAGTGGCTTAACAACGTGAATAACCTTTATAATTTTTCAAATTGTGAGACCAGAGGAAGTAGACCTTTTACTTTGTGCATACCATAACACCAAAATGTCATTGTGATTTTCTGAATTCAAGTTTTGTTGCAAAACATGTTAATCGCTGTGTACTGTCTTCAGGTTAGTGTGCCTTTCTTAAGGTGTCTTTTATGTGCAAAACAAATTCATTAATTTAATGTATTTTTCTATTAACCTGTATTTGGTCCCCTTAAGAACACGACCTCGAGATGATATCCTCAGTAGACGTGAAAGATCAAAAGATGCCAGCCCGATCAATAGGTGGTCTCCAACCCGAAGAAGAGCAAGTAGATCTCCCATTAGAAGACGGTCTCGTTCCCCACTCAGACGTAGTAGGTCACCCAGGAGAAGAAGCAGGTCCCCTCGGAGGAGGTAGAGATATGTTATATTTGTTGACCTTTTTAATTCTTTAAATTCCGTATGCTTCTGAAAATTCATATTAGCTCATTTGGTGGGTTTTCTTAAAGACCATTTTTCTCTGTGAAAAATTGTAGCTGCGATCCCATATAGTTTCCTTTTTCCAACTCGTGATATTTCACACACACTGATTTTCCTTTATCTTTTTTTTAAATTTAAATCAGTGGTTCATTAAAAACTCACTTTTGAAAGGGGAACACTTTTTTCCTACTTCTTAAGAAAGATAAATACTACATGAGCTATGCTTACAGGTTTGTTTTGTTTTGTTTTGTTTTAAGCAGGATAGATCATAAGGTAATAAATAAGTAGCCCAGTTTCCAGTCTTTAAGTAATTGCAGTTCTCCATTTTTCTATTAACTTGTATTTGGTCCCCTTAGAACATGACCTCAAGATGATATCCTCAGTAGTTGTGAAAGACTCTCTGGGCAAACACTTGTTTAACTCAACAGTAGTAGAAACCATTTTATGTGACACACACATAGTGAGTTGGTTAATCAAAATGTTGATTTGTAAAGCAGGAATCAATTTACAATACATGCATTAAATTTTTTTTAAAGGTGTATCTATTTTATTTATTTATTTTTAAGATTTATTTATTTATTTATTTGACAGAGACAGAGATCACAAGTAGGCAGAAAGGCAGGCAGATAGAGGCGGAAGCAGGCTCCCTGCTGAGCAGAGAGCCGGAGCGGGGCTCGATCCCAGGACCCTGAGATCATGACCTGAGGTGAAGGCAGAGGCTTTAACCCACTGAGCCACCCAGGTGCCCCTAAAGGTGTATCTATTTTAGAGAGAGCATGCAAGTGGAAGGGAGGGGCAGAGGGAAAGAATCTCAGGCAGACTCCCCACTGAGCGCAGAGCCAGCCTTAGGCTCCATCTCACAAACCCTGAGATCAGGACCTGAGCCAAAACCAAAAGTCCACCACTTAACCGACTGAGCCACTCAGGCAGTCCTGTGTGTTAAACATTTTAACTCAGATGTAAGGGGACTTACATTTGCCAATTTTTTGACCTCTTTAATTGAACCTAATACATGAATGTAGTTTAAAAAGACAGCACACCAAAGGCTTATATTCCAGTCGGTGGATACATCGTTACATTATCCCTGACTATTTTTGTATACTTTTTGTATACTTTCTTGAAGCAGAAGTGCTTTGTTGGAGGTTTTGTATGTTTAAATATTTGAAGTTATTGCCATATTATCTATTGATTTCTTACTTTGGGCTGTTATTTTTTTTTTTCTTTTCTCTTTTTAAGTAGACTCCACGCTCACAGTGGAGCCCAGTGTGGGGTTTAAACTGAAAACCCCACCTGAGATTAACACCTGAGCTGATACCGAGTTGGACGCTTAACAAACTGAGCCACCCAGGCACCCCAACAACTACTTTTTTTAATTCCACCTATCACACTTTATCTTCTACCTAATCGTATAACATTTCTCTATGTTGCTGTTATAATCATTATGCTCTTGTGCATATTGCTCATTGTTGAGCCAAGTAGTCAGGGGAAGGGGGCAAGGAAAGACCTTCCTCCTAATGCTTCTAGCCTTCTGGCTCCAAACTGACTAATGGGCCTGCTTATACAGTTACTGTAGAATTTGTTTTCCCTTTTCTGTCTTCTGGATAGTCCCTTGTTTCCGTCTTATTTCGTGGTTCCCTTTCCTGTGTCCAGCATCTTCAGGTTTTACTTCCTTGCTTTGTTAATGCATCTCCAGTCGCTTCCTATAAAAAGGATATTTTGGGGGACCTTTGTTTCTCAAAAGCCCTTTTTTTTTTTTTAATCCCCATTGCTGATTTGATTTGTCAAGGAGTAGAATTACAAGTTGAAATAATTTTTTCTTAAGAATTTTGCAATCGTTACTCCACTGATTTCTACTTTCCAATACTGCTAGTGAGAAGTCCTCTTCTGATGCTTGGGCATTTCTTAGAGGAATTCCTTTTTCTCTCTCCCTCTCTTTTTATAATGTCCTGCGTTCTGGAATTCCACTATAAACATGCCTCGGTGCATCGCTTTTTTCTTTCCATTAATTTTGCTGGGCACTAAATAGGCTCTTTAAAGCAGGAATATTATGGCTGCCTATTCTGGAAAATTTTCTTTCTTTTGTTTTTGTTTTGGTTTGCTTTCTTGCCCATTTGCCCCTCCCCCCACCTTCTGTATTGTTCCATTGATTTCCACCCCCCCACACACACACACAGTCATCTTTTATGTTTGTCCTTTTGTTCCACTTTCAGTGTAGGAGATTTTCCCATTCACTCTTCTTACCTTTCTATTGATTTTTTTTCCCCCTGTGCTCATGTATATTTATTTTTATTTCTAAGACTTGTTGGCTATTTAATTTTTTCTATGCCATTTTACTCATGTTTTATAGAAATAGCATCTTTTAGGTCAAAGGTGATAATGAGTTTATTTTATGGAGTTTTTGTTCTTGATAGTTTTCTTACCTATACTTTGTTTCTTCCCAGATTTCTTTTGTTCCTTTACCTTTTTCATTTGAGGACTTTACTCATAAACAGCTGGATCCTTCTTGTTGCCTATTCTCATTTAAAACTTAGCCACTGTGAAAGCTGAATAGAAGCTTTCTTCCATTCTAAGAATGTAGAATTTGTGGATCAGTGGGTATCACTTAAATGTAACTAAATCTCTTTAGCATATCAATGACTGTAGCCCTATTCTTTTGGCTATCAGTTTTCCAGAATTCTCTCATTTGCTGGAGAATAGTGACATGGCTGCTGGGAGAGTCCTGGTTCTTCATAATGTAGAATTACCCTTAATCCTTTAATGTTCAGCACTGTGCCTCCCTGCTACCTTGGGTCAGTTTTTATAACAACCTGCACCTCTCTATAAAATAAATTTTAAGTATCATGCCAGAATGTGAAGGGAAATGTTTGGCATTTTCTACTGAGTCAGGAATGGGACTGTACAGAGGCAAGCTGTTCCTAAGGCTTTCAACCAGTTCTTTTTAGCTTTTACCTCACACTGCATCCAACAGAATATGATGTCTCCAATTCCTGAAACTTTCTTGCGTTTTGTGGCATGCATTTAATTGTTTCTTACTTACCTTGTCTGTTCCTGTTGGACTAATATTTAAATTTGCTTTGTTACTGTTCTATCCAGTTTGCAGGTCAAGATTTTGTTGACATTTCTGTTGTCATAGATCTTCGCATTCTCTTTGCCTGAGGATTTTCTTTTCAGTTGTTCCTTTCATGTTATTTTAGTAAGGTTTCTTGAGAAATGTGACATAAGCATGGTAGTCAGATGTGACAATAACCAGGAGTTTGCCAATTCTTTGTAGACTTAGCAGCCTTTTCTCTTTCGAGTTCCACAGCATCTTTCCAACATAAACTTCACCTTCAATGCATGAACCATAATACCAGTTTTTGTTAGACATGAGGCAAGACCTTTATGCACTTATAAAAACGTCTGAGGGCCCTATTAATTAGACTTGGAATTTTTGTCACATTTGTCTTTTCTATACCTTACTTCCAGTGATCTCTTTTTAAACTCGGTTTTATTGAAGCATATTCACATAAAATAAATTCATCCTTTTTGGCATAAAGTTATATGAGTTTTAACAAACACATAACATAATCAAGAACATTTTTCCTGTATACTCCTGCCCCCAGCACACCTACAGCTTCTCTACTTTTAATTGACCTTTAAAATGTGTGTATGTATAATTTCCCCCTTCCCCTCAAAATAGGGACAGAGGTCGGAGGAGCCGGTCACGCTTGAGAAGGCGGTCTCGATCACGGGGTGGTCGTAGACGTAGGAGCAGAAGCAAAGTAAAGGAAGATAAATTTAAAGGAAGTCTTTCTGAAGGAATGAAAGTTGAACAAGAATCTTCATCTGATGATAAGTAAGAATGGAGTTTCCCATAATTTCCTTTTTCCAATTTAGACAAGTACTATTTGACCTGGAAATCTTTTAATTTGCACCAGGATATTGTAAGTGAATCTATTAATTAGATCCTGAACTTAAAAATTTATTTTTTGTGCATATTTTATAGGTTATGTGGCAGAGGTCATGGTTTTCTGAATTTAGAGGTTTCAGTTTAGGCTGGAGTTAAATATGAGCATTCCCTTTTTCATTTTTATTAGAGACAACAGATCTATTAGATAGCCCTACCAATCTTGATTACCAGTTTTGCAGTGGTTGGGGATGGGGGGATATAGTAATTTTTAAACTTCTCAGTTCGTGAAAATGATAACATACTTTGCAGTCGAGGCTGTCTGGTGTTAGGAATGCCTGTTACAGTGTGGAAAATACAGAAACATTTCTGTGTCTAGTGAGAAAATTTTTTAATGTGAATTTAGTTGGATGGAACATCTCAAAAAATCAGATAATTTAGAGCAGTGGTCCTCAGCTGCAGGTAATTTGCCTCTGTGAGGACATTCTGGCAATATTTAAAGGTATTTTTGGTTGTCATCTTATGGCTAGAAACCAGAGATACTGTTCAGCATCTGCTAGTGCACAGGGTAGCACCCCTCTTCCATAACGAAGAATTGTCAAAATGTCAGTAATGCTAAGATCAAGAAAGCCCAGTCAGAACTAGGTGATATGCAAGTTAAGTGAAGGGTGTTAAACATAGATCCTGATACCTTGAGTGTAGTTTGCTTACCGGTCTGTAGTGAACATTAAGCAGATGATAAAAGAGGCTGTGCGAGGAGGGATTGTAAACATTTGGAGTTCATCGGGAGGAAATTGGGACCAGTCAGGGGCAGTGTCTGCAGGTAGAGCCACATTCCCTGTCAGACTATATGCAAATATTTACATCTGCATTTTTGATAGGAAAAGGATCCATAGCTTTCCAAGGATCTATAGCTTTCTGTGAGCCAGAGGAGGTACTAGTTTTGTGTGTCTCATTCTTGTTCTCTTAGGGGTTAAAACTGAGGCTGACTAGGTAGGTGAAATGACTTATTCGTAATACTAAGGTCATGGTAGAGCCAGGGGTCACTTTTTTGAACTTAAGAATCTTTCTTTCGTTCCCTAGTTTGGTGCCATGAAACAAGTGAGGAGAAAAATGAAATACAGAGGGTTAAATTATTTGCCAGGATTCTAAACCAGGCAACTGAGAGAGTTTAGAAACAGGATAAAGAGAGTAAGATGTCTTAAAACTTTTGCTGGAACTTGTGGATGACCTCCGTTTTCTAGCTTTTATTTTAAAACTGTGTAATAGTTATGGTTTGTGACTCTCTAAGGCTGTTTGGGATTAATTACATGTATGTATATGTAATTTTTTTTTTAAGCCTTGAAGACTTTGATGTAGAAGAAGAAGATGAAGAAGCCCTAATAGAACAGAGAAGAATACAGAGGCAGGCAATTGTTCAGGTATGTGATACTAGTAAAGTTTTGAGCAATCCTTTTTAAATAATTACTCTCTAAGTAAAAGGATTTTTACTTTAATAAAGAATCAGTGGCAGTAGCAACTGAGGAAGTCTTAAGTGTATATGTGAAATTATCTTTATGAGATTTGAAAAGATGATAGTTTCTTAAGTTGAAATGGTTGCCCTTTTTTGTTATATATAGGATTAAGATATAAACCTTTTATTAAGACAACATTTGAAGTTTTTTTTTTTTTAAGAAAACCCTCATAAATGAGTATAGAATAAATTGGAGGAATTTCATTTAGCAATATTACGAAATTATACTTGTTGCTATGTGGGGGGAGAAAAACCATTTTAATGCCAAAGAAAACAAATGTGTACAAATTCTTGTGTAAATGTGATTGTTTAAATAGAACATCTCAAAAATAATTTTAAAAGTAGAAGTAGGTGATTAAGAAAATGGGATGGGGAAAGGGTGTTGTACATAGGTCTTTGTGTGGTCATTTAATAATAAGATTACCTGCCTTGGAAGATTGTCCGTTATGTCTCAGGTATCCTGAGATAGAGCCATGGCCACTAGACCCTTTGTGGATGGCAGTCCCTGTAAAATGTAACACTTTCCCTGATAATGGGAAGGTGAGTGACGAAGTTGGGAACACATTCTGGAGAAAGTGAAAAATGTTCAGATGCTATAAGGAAGAGAGCAGGCAAAAGGAAAGAATAGTTGTGCCAGCTTACCTATACACACATAGCAAATCATAAATCAGGCACTGGTAGGTCAGAGCAAAGGAAAGAACTTGAATCACCAGTTGAGGATGTAGGGCAAAACTGGAATTCCAGAGGAACTTTTCTAGGGCACTGATGAAATTGTTGTTACTAAACTGATATCCCTAGAGACTTGGTTGAATCTTTTTTTGTTCTTGCCCAGGTCCACAATCCCTTATCTCCAGCCCTTGGGGCCAGATGTGCTTCAGAACTCAGAACTATTTGAATTTTAGAAAGGTAATATGGTGCATCTATGTATGTTACTTAGCCCCATCAGTGGGGTCTAGAACAGCACCCCACTATCAAACACATTAGTATTTCTGCAGTGAGACATACTGGGGGAGATAAAAATAAGACTACAAGTAGTATCACATCTGTTCAGGTGAGGTTTTGTCACCTAATAAATGTGCACCAAATTTAGAAAAACTTTTTCAGAATTTTGTGGATTTGGAAATAAATGTAAGGGATTGTGGATCTGATTCAATCAAGACATCAATACCTTTAAAACATTTTTAACACTGACAGTCTTTTCAGTGCAATACTTCTTGGCAGATATGCATCAGATTTTATGAAAATAATATGTTGTATTGTTGTTACAGAAATATAAATATCTTGCTGAAGATAGCAATATGTCTGTGCCATCTGAACCAAGCAGCCCCCAGAGCAGTACCTGTACACGGTCACCTTCTCCGGATGACATTCTGGAAAGGGTAGCTGCTGATGTGAAAGAGTATGAACGGGAAAATGTTGATACATTTGAGGCCTCGGTAAAAGCCAAGCATAATCTAATGACCGTTGAACAGAATAATGGTAAGTTAAAATTTTTTTTTTGATGTGCTTTTCGCTGGATTTTTAGCTCTGTAAATAATGAAAGAGATTGGGGATGGGTAAAAGTGAAAGGGATTAGAAATGTTGCCCCTGCTAAATCTTAGAGTAATACAGTATTAATTTAATACTGTATTCACTGTGTCCCAGTGAATGTCCTTTATAAATGTTTTCAATTCCTTCACGTAACCTAAACAGTATTACACTGAATCTCATGTATTCATTACCTCCTGTTTGGGGCACCTGGCTGGTTCAGTCAGTAGAGCATGTGACTTTTGATCTCAGGTTTGTGAGTTCAAACCCAGTGTCGGGCATAGAGCTCACTTTAAAAAATAAGTAAAATGTCATTTCCTTCTGTTTTGCTTGCTAGAACAATTTAAAGCAAATCCCAGCCATGATTTCATTTCATCTGTAAATACTTCCTGTGTATCTATCTATCTCTTCTAGATAAGGACTTTTTAAAAAAAAACATTACTTGGGCACCTGGGTGGCTTAGTCTGTTAACTGTCCAGGTCATGATTTCAGCTCAGGTCATGATCTCAGGGTCCTGGGATTGAGCCCCATTTCATGCTCCATGCTCAGCGCTGAGTCTACTTAAAGCTTCTCTTTCTTCCTCTCCCCCTCCCCCTACTCGTGCTTTCTAAGCAAACAAAATCTTTAAAAAATAAAAATAAAAAACATTATATCTAAAAAATTGATCATTTTTAAATCTAATTACAGTTGATTTGAATCAAAATCCAAGTAAGATGCACATATCTCTTAACCTCTCAGAGTCTTTAATAGTTATTCTCATCCTTCCCTCCCCCACTTTCCATTTTCTTGTAAAGATACTAAGGCCTTGTGTCCTATAAGCTTTTCTTTCCAATCTGATTTTGCCACATTCTTGTTTCATTTATCTTATTTCCTCTATCCTCTGTGTTTCTTGAAAACTAATAGAAGTGTTAGAGACCTGAGTGGATTTAAGTTAATTTTTTTGGCAAGAGTACTGCCTGAGTGGTGGTGTGTACTTGCATCGCATCAGGTGGCACGTGGTGTGTGCTTGTCCTATTTTTATTGATATTGAGATTGTGTGTTTAGATAAGATGATCACATCTGTCCAACATGAAGTTGCCCTTCAGCTGTTCACCTGGCAGTTTCAGCAGCCATTGGTGATCATTCCTTAGATCCACTGTTTTTCATGGAGGGTGAGGGCACGTGGGCACATTCCAAAGTGGTGATTCTTAAATTTCCATAATTCTTTTTGAGTTATTAGCTGTAATTCCATAAAAGAAGACTTTTGCATTCTTTGGTTACCCAAGAAATACAGTTTGTACAGGAAAGTTGGGATAAATGCTTTGTTGTTTTCTTTTATTGACTAATACTTAACCATAGAATAGAATTGGTACATTAACAACCTCTGGAGATGACTGGTGAGATTGGAGTTGTTTTTGTCAGGTTTTTATTATTTGGTATCATTATGTACTTAAATTCTTTCTCCAACTGAGATGGGGAGGGAGGGAGCCTTTTTAAGATGATTTCCAATGTCTTTTTGACCCAAACCCTACAGGATTTATTGGTATTAACATATTTATTAATGTGTTTCTTTCTAGGACTGGTTAGCAACTAAGGTCAGATAGTATTTTAGGCTTTTGTAATTTATGCATTTTTTTCTCTGTTCCAACTTCTGAACTCTGCTGTTGGAATGCAGAAGCAGCTGTGTTCCCAAAAAAACTGTGTGAACACCAAAATTTAAATTTCATATAATTTTCATGTCACGAAATATTGTTATGTTTTTCCCTAAAACCTTTAAAAATGTAAAAATGGGCCATGTAAAAACAAGCAGGGGACCAAATTTGCCCCACTCTGTAGTTTGCAAACTCCCGTTCTACCACATTGTAAGATATCACAGGATCACCTTGTGCATATCTTGCCCCAGAACAGAAACAGCCATTGCTCCAAGGAACCCTGGTTCCATTTAATAGGAAATGCCATTTAGATTTCACAAAGCACTTAGGAGTGCCCATTATTCATGGGACTTTTCAGTGGACAAAGCTAGGACATACATACATTTTTGGAAAGGGGAGGTTCATACTGAAAAATTGCCTATTCAGACTTGAGATTACAGGGTTTTTATTAACGTTGATTTTCGATTTTTTTTTTATAGTGAAAGATGTGATTCTTAACATGATTATTTAGGTTATTTTGAAGCTTTTCTTTCAGTTATCAGCATTATCACCAATATCGAATGTAGTGAATGCAAATTGAAAATTTAATGATTCTTTTTATCCTTGGGATACATTCCAAGGTGTAAAGTCATTTGAAATACTTCTGTATGGTTATACTACCCATTTGATAGATTTAGGTTAATTTTATTTGCTTTTGATTTTTAGGAATTTTCTGTTTGATTATTAAAATGTCTTTCACATGTGTGTATTTATATTTTGCTTACACAAGCACACACAAAAATATGCACACTTACTGGTATGAAAAGATCTTCATTCCTTTTTACAGCTTTGTCCTATTCCAGTGTAATGAATGTGCCAAGGTTTATTCACTGTGTTTTCTAATGGTGGATGTTTGGGTTGTATCCAGTTGTTGATTATTCATTGGAGCATTAATTACAGTGGCATTGCACATTAAGTCATTTTTTTAATACTTACCACTGTGTCTTTGAAATGATTTCCTAGAAGTGGGGATGCTGGGTCAAAAGAGTGTAATTGTGCTGTGTTTCCAAATTTTACTCTGTAAGGCTTTCACAGTTTTGCCTCCTGCAGGTAATGTCTGAGTACTTGCCTATCAGGGCCTTGTTACCAGGATGTTGTCCTACTTTCGGGTTTTTTAGCCCATCTCAAAAGAGAAAGGGTATTTCGTTGTAATTTTAATTTGCATTTCCCTTACTATAAGTGAAATTGGATGTATGTTCATATACTTACAGCCGTTACATTCTTTTTTTCTTTTTTTAAGGAACTCCTTTTATTTTGCCCAGTTTTTCTTGGGGTTATTGGACTTTTTAGGGGATACATAGAGATCTAGATCTATAGTGGGGTTATTAACCTTTTGAGATTTAAGTTGCAATTTGGAAATAGAATTTTTTAAAGAGGAACTTTGATTTTAATACATAATCATCATTTTAGCATATTAATTTAACCAGCAGTGGAGAAAGTACTGTCATTAAGTCTTTCACCTTTCTAAAATGCATCCTTTTAGTAAAAAACACATAGCTTTATATATCTTAAGTATTACAAAGTGACTTTAAGTTGCGTATTAATGAAAAACGTGCAAGTTTGAATTGCTAGTGATATTACATTGATGACTTATTTGTGTTTTAATTTGTATCTTTTCATTTTTCAAATATTACTGTTAATTTCCATTAAGGTTCATCTCAGAAAAAGCTCTTGGCACCTGATATGTTTACAGAATCTGATGATATGTTTGCTGCCTATTTCGATGTAAGTAATTTTAAGTCCTAAAAACATAACTGTTAAACAAAATATATATAGGAGCACCTGGGTGGCTCAGTTGATTAAGCAGCTGCCTTTGGCTCAGGTCATGATCCTTGGGTCCTGAGATCAAGCCCCACAACAGGCTCCTTGCTCAGTGGGGAGCCTGTTGCTTCCCCTGCTTGTGCTTGCTCTCTCCCTCTCTATCTGTGTGAAATAAAATCTTTATTAAAAAAAATATATATATGTATAATAAGTACGTGTTTGTGTTGTATAGACAGAGAAAAAAGGATAAAGCAAATTAATAAATGTTAACATTTGGACAGTCTGAGTAAAAGGTGGATAAAGCAAATTAATAAATGTTAACATTTGGACAGTCTGAAAGGTATCTGGAAACTCTTTGTACTAGTGTTGCAACATTTCTCTAAGTCTAAAATTAGGTCAAGATTTTAAAAACAAGCATGACAGAGCAATTCGAGAGCTTCAAAAAGGTTAAACACCAAATGACTTAAAAGTGTAGTTATTTTTTTGAAACAACTCTTTTTTTGGATTTACAAACCAGGGTAGGGAGGGGGGGTGGTGCGCACTTAGCTGAAACAAGGTGCCGTCAGTAATTTCCAGGCCTGTATTAGAACAGAGTCCACTTTGGGCTTTGATACTGTGGGTGATTGAGAACTTAGGATTTGAATCCTAGTACATTCACTGAAGAGTTGGAAATGTTATTACAAGGAAAGGGTTAGGAAATTTTGGTTTTTTAGCTATTAGTGACTTTTCTTGAAAAAGTCTTAAAAACGTTTTAAAAATATGAGACCATTTTCATTATAAATTCAAGAGAACATGAGAACTGGGGAAGCTTTAGCAAGGGAAAGTGGACGGATAAACATAAAATAGAGAAATTAAAAATAGAGTAAGATCAAGCAGTTTGTGTCCAGAACCCTGAAGACATTCGTCACTGGCTTAAGTACTGTATCTGCCACTTCGTGGCAGAAACACCAAAACAAAGCTCAGGTTAAGAGAGGATGAAATGATTAAGTCAGTGAAAGTATCAGCGCCCATCATTTGCTTGGGCGATAGTGAAGGGTCTTCTGGGTATCATGGAAGATGGTGCATCATACTCTTCAGAAGTGCCAGATACTCTTAATTTCCCACACAAACTGTTAGTGCATCATATACATGAAGAGAAATCAAGCGTTGTTCCATGGACAAAGCAGCAAAAGAAATGTGAAAATTGGTAGGAGAGTTGAATACTATTAACTGAATGCCCATCTGTAATTTTTGTTCTCCTTTGTCTATTAATAGCTGTAGAAAACCAGATCTGATTTTGAGTTTTTATTTTCATTTTTAATCCCCTAGCCATATTCCTAAGTTTTTGAAGGTAACTTTGTTCATTTTTTTCCTGAGCATTATTGTGATGTGAGACTTTGGTAATCTGTTTCCAGCTATATTGCATTTACATAGGTGATGGTAAGAGTTGACTTAATTTGACTAAAATGTTTTTATTAAATTATAGCTGGTTTTCCTCATTTTGGTTTTAAAGGAAGTGCTTTAAATGTCTGCCTGATTAGTAGGTAAATAACTTTTGTTGCCTACTTCATTTCAGAGTGCTCGTCTTCGGGCTGCTGGCATTGGAAAAGATTTCAAAGAGAATCCCAACCTCAGGGATAACTGGACAGATGCAGAAGGCTATTATCGTAAGTTCACAGTTCTAATTAATTTTAGGGTTCGTTACAACATTTTTTAGAAGTATGTTGCTTGATGCATTCACCCGTTGGAGAACTCCGAAAGTCACATCACAGTGCCGTCACTTAAAATGTATGGCACATTTAATAGCTGCGTGAACCCATGTTGTATTCTAGTAAGCAGCAGCTCAGGAGCTTCACGAATAGAAGTGAGGTTAAAGACTTGATGTGCAACCTAAATCTATTCAAAGTTGTTTTCAGCCATGAGATAATCCTCCAGGAGGAAGGGGGAACGTCACTTGCTCGTCTTGATCTGAAACCAAGAAAAACGACACACAAGGAACTTGGGATGCCAGTCATGCAGTATTTGTCATTCAGGACTACAGTTGGAAACAGTTCAGTGAGCACGTTTCTTCCCTACTCAATGTTAAAATCCTCGGCAGTTGATAGGAAGTGGGCATGCAGCTTGAACCACATTATGAAAGAGTGACTGATGGAGGCTCATCTTTGATTCTCCGTGGTGTCTAGGAAACCAGGCACACAGAGATTTGACACTTTTTTTTTTTAAGTGACTGCACTGCGTTTCTTTTTGCTTTATTAAGTATATCTCATAGTTTTGTTAAGTATTTATTATGATCAAAATTCCCATTTTTTAATTTACTTTTTTAGGTGTGAACATAGGTGAAGTCCTAGATAAGCGTTACAATGTGTATGGTTACACTGGCCAGGGTGTCTTCAGTAATGTTGTACGAGCCAGAGATAATGCAAGAGCCAACCAAGAAGTGGCTGTAAAAATCATCAGAAATAATGAGCTCATGTAAGTTCAGAAGACCTATATAATGAAACCTAAAAACACAGGCATTCACAAATGAACATTTTTTTAAAAAGTAACACAATCTGTGAAAGCATTGCACTTATAAAATGACAGAAGGCTGGTAGTGAATCTGTTGCCTTTTTTTCTTTTGTATAATAGAGGTAATTGCCAAACCCTGAGGTTTTAATAAGCACAGTCTATACCACACACTGAGCTGATGTTAAAGTCAACTTGCCATCAGCTTTAAAACGCTGGAAAGAGCTGTTATAGATGTATATTAACATCTTTAGCTGCCCTAGGCTTAGAAAATATTTTAAAGCCATTTTAAAAATATGGCCTATTTGACAAATGATAACTAAAATTCTAGAGGAAAACCAAATATTAATATTTGGTAAGACATCCATTCTTAGACTCTTATATAGTATGTTTCCATTTTTGTTAAAATAGCATTTACATCTAGATGTTTTTGAAATAAAAATACGTAAGACTGGGGGCACCTGCGTGGCTCAGTCAGTTAAGCGTCCAACTCTTGATTTTGGCTCAGGTCATGATCTCAGGGTTGTGAGACTGAGCCCCATGTCTGGCTCCGAGCTAGGTGTGGAACCTGCTTAGGATTCTCCCTTTGTCCCTCCCCCCCTCCCTGGAAAGAAAAAAAAAAGAAAATGTGCAAGATTGAATACCCTTCAGGCAAGGTGGATTTGTTCCTGCAGTATTTCTTTCTGTTAATTATTGTGGAAATAAGTTCTGCGGAAACAGTGTTTGACTAAATATAAAGTATTGTGTGAGTGACCTACAAAATAGTCATTTGTCAACAGATTTACTATTAGTACTTAAAAAAATCCAAACTACTTAATCACCTATGCAACATCAGACTGGAACTAGTAAATATTGTTTAGTTTTCTTAAATTCTGTATTCAGTTTTGAACTAATTTTCTTTTTCTTTTCAGGCAAAAAACTGGCTTAAAAGAATTAGAATTCCTGAAAAAACTTAATGATGCTGATCCTGATGACAAATTTCATTGTTTGCGACTCTTCAGACACTTTTATCACAAACAGCATCTCTGTCTTGTATTTGAGCCTCTAAGGTACACTGTCAAACCTGTACGTTACTAAAAATTTAGATAAACACCATGAGAAATTTCTGTGTGTTTATTTTTACCAGTTAGCTCTGGTTTTGTTTACTTTTGGTTAAGAACTAGTTTCGTGACAGTCAATAATGTAGACAGTAATCGACCATATGCTGTGTGTCAGACACTAACCTCATGTAGCCTTCGGCTCAACAGAGATTCTCTGAAAGTTAAATATGTCCAAGGAAGGATCACAGTGTAATAAAAAGAAATGGAAGTAGTAATACAGTTTTGATCTTCAAAAGTATGGCTTCAGTTTTGGACTTTCAAATGTAAACCCATTCTAAAATCAATAAGAACTTTACCACTGTGTGTCTTCCCTTCCATTTATTTTGAAAATCGAGTTTTATTGGAAAACTGTCTTACATACAGTGCTCTCATTTCAGTGTAGAGTAATTTATTAAACATCTGGGAGGGCTCATGAACAGATACTTTCATTTTAGTTAATATTTTTTATTTGATTTTACTTTATGCTTGAACATGTTTTTGCCTTTATTTCCATTTTGCATTTTAATCCCTAATTTTGTGGGTTTTTTTTTTCTCTCCTAAAAGTATGAATTTACGAGAGGTGTTAAAAAAATATGGTAAGGATGTTGGTCTTCATATTAAAGCTGTAAGATCCTACAGTCAGCAGTTGTTCTTGGCATTAAAACTCCTTAAAAGATGCAATATCCTACATGCAGATATCAAGCCAGACAATATCCTGGTAAGTCAAACAATCAGGCTGCCTTGTTCATCCATATAAGTTTTTACCAGTAATGTGATAACCACTGTATTATTCTAGAAATGTCTTAAAAAAATAACTCAGCATATTACCCATTACAAAGGACTTAGCCAGTGTTTACTTTTTTAGAAATCGGTCCGTGAAATTTTATAGTAAACGATAAAGAAAGGAAATAGGCTATTGTCTCAGTTTTGTCCTTTAGATTGATGGATTTAGAGTACACACAAATCCCAAGAGTGCCTTAATATAGTAATGAAGGGCTTCCTCTGGTATCTAAACACAAAAAATGCACATGTTGCTGTTTTGACATAGTGTTCACAGCTCTTTGTTCTCTGACTTGTGGTCTGACAGACTTAGAGACATGTAAAGAATTACCTCTTAAATAGATGTATGCGGTAGTGTTTTTATAGGTACCCAGGAGGGGCCCAAAGAGAGCAGAGCTCAGTTGTGATTAGGTATTACGGTGGAAGGTGTTCTCTTCACCTCTTAACTAAAGACTTCTAGGGTGGTAAAATGCAGCTTTCACAGGATTTGTGTTGTTTAAATTTAGAAGTAATACATTTTCATAGGGGAATGATGAATGCACACAATGCACACATACCGCTTCTTTCCCTGGCCCCATTTCTTTACCCCGTTCTGAGGTATTCAGAGTCAGGGATGTGTTCACAACTTGGGGGAATTCCTAGCTTGTCTGCTAATAACATTCTACACTTTTTTTTTTAATTTAAAAGATTTTATTTATTTATTTGACAGAGAGACAGTGAGAGAGGGAACACAAGCAGGGGGAGTGGGAGAGGGAGAGAAGCAGGCTTCCTGCTGAGCAGGGAGCCCGATACGGGGCTAGAACCCAGGACCCTGGGACCATGACCCGAGCTGAAGGCAGACGGCTAACCAACTGAGCCACCCAGGTGCCCCCACATTCTACACTTTTTTAAAAAGATTTGTTTATTTAAGACAGAGAGTACAAGCAGGGGGGAGGGGCAGCGGGAGAGGGAGAAGCAAACTCTCCACTGAGCAAGGAGCCGGATGCGGGGCTTGATCCCAGGACCCTGAGATCATGACCTGAGCCGAAGGCAGATGCTTAACTGCCTTGATCCACCCAGGTACCCCGTATTCCACACTTTTAAAATATTATGATCCCATTAACTTTGTTATGGACTCCTCATCAGTAGCTTAGCTCTTATTAGTTCAGATTTTTCTTTTTTAATATCTTAAAATATTTTCTTCCAGACTACCACGTTAATTATGAGACATGCCATCATAATAGGTTTTGTTTGACTTTACAATGTATTACACATCTAATATAACCTGGGTTTAGAGGAGCTAATAATTACAGTGAAATAAATGAATTGTAGACTTCATGTTAGGAATGAATTGTAGCTTGTCTAGTCAACTTCATAGTTAATTTTTACCTCAACTTTCTTTTTTAAATTGTGAAATATACCATCTGTATCAAAGCATGTATACAATATGTAAAATTTAAAGGTAACTATGCAGTGAACATCTGTGTAATCACCGTAGAAGTTAAAGAATAAGACATTTGCCAGTATCTTAGGAGCTCTTGTTTTTAAAACTTCATTTTCCTTGAGTTAATGCTACGCTAGTATAGGTTTACATGGACTTCAGACACTGAATGTTGTCTCCTCTCTGAGAAAGGAGGACATAGACATTAGAAACTAGAGGGAGCTGTTTGTGAATGAAAATCCAAAGCTTTTAGCCCAGAATCAGCCATCAGTGTGGTAGGAGTACCACATTCCTCAGGGAGGATCGATGTTGTCTGGCCAAACTTGAGGAGTGTGCATAAGTGTGGATACTCTGTGATTGTTAAAGGCATTTTAGCCAGCCCAAGAGTCCTACTCTGATAGGTTCTCATTTTAAAATTGTCCTGGGGTTTCTCTGGGTTTTAAACTGCATCCTTAAGTAGCTGAATGCAGTTTAGACCTTAAAAAGCTTCAAAAGTACTTTTGCATTTGAAGACATCAATTTTCCTAGTCCATCAGGTGAAGAGAATGGTTATGGATATGGCAGTGAAAAATAATCATTTCCATTAATAGCTTAATTCCGTGGATATCATCTGTAATGGGCCAATCTGTAACACTGACCAAGCTTTATGATATCCCAGTAGAAAGTGCCTAGGGCTATTTATTTAAAGTGTTATGTTTCTTTGGGGTGGGAACTATAGGCCAAGTTCAAGTCCCAACTCGGAATTTGTGTGTGTCTCTTTTGAAGGGGGGAAGGGACTCTGGAATATGAATTATCTTCACTTGTTAATCCTGAACATGCTTCTGACTCATGAGTGGCAGCAGCCATGGGAGCAACTCCAGCCTTTCTCAGCAGATGTCACTGTTACTGTGTATGTTGAAGTATTTACAAAGGAAAAAAGAAACAACTAATATAGAGTTCATATTTATCAGTTGTGCCAAATATATTTAACATTTTCTTGACTAATACCTTCTTTATATTTAAGGGATTTAATATTTTTTAGACTTGAAGTGATTGCTAAATTTGGGATGGACTAGCAGCTTCGGATGAAGAATGTTTTTATTCTGTTTTTGTCCAGATTTAATCTGAATCATCCTCTGCTTTCATTGCTATCATAATTTTCTGGCAACTGAAAGTTAACTTCAGTCAGTTGAAAGTTAATCTAAGTCTGATCCCTTATTATTGAATTGTCTTCATGTTCCTTTAAATAGCAACTCGACTTTATTCAGGTATTCTGGGGATTTTTAGAAGATGCTTTGCTCCAATGAGATTTTTTTCTTACTACCCCTCCCTCTTCAAAGTAGCATTGGTTAAAACTAAATGTACTTGGTATTATCCCATATTTCCTTACTGAGAAAAGTTCTTTTACTAATTATAATCAAATATTTGATAGCTCTTATTTTTTTATAATTAGGAAATTATAAGATAATTAGAAAAGGAATTATAAAATGGGTAACTGTTTTCAGTATTGGAAGTAACTTCTCAAAGCCAATTATTTTTATCTGATTACTTGTCTTAATTATTTCTGGCATGAATTAAGCTTCCATGGTAAAATGTTTTGCAGGTTAATGAATCAAAAACTATTTTAAAGCTCTGCGATTTTGGGTCGGCTTCACACGTTGCGGATAATGACATAACACCTTATCTTGTCAGTAGATTTTATCGTGCTCCTGAAATCAGTAAGTTTCTTCAAATGTTTTTTGACCTGGGCCATCATATGCAGTGGAAACAGCATATCTAATGTCTAAGTACTGTTTTCCATCGCACTTCAGCAGCTGCACGAGGTCATTGATGAGGAAGGGAACCGTAGCAAGTTCATCCTCCTCAGGTGGAATGGTGGTAGTTGTGACAGGAGTCTTGATCATGTCTGGCAAGAGTAGCAAAACAGTTGTGGAAAATCCTCGGCTTTAGAAGACTGCTCTTGATTACTCAAGGTCTGATTATCAAATTTATGGATTGTATGGGACCTTTGTTTTTTGCTCTTCCTGTTGCCTTGGTTGAGGCTGGTTAGCACCTCCACCAAAGGTGAAATGAAATAAGAAATACATATTTTCCTCTGCCCCCCCTTCTATTCCTTCCTCATTCCCTCATTTTTTAAGGTTTTTAAGTTTAAGAGTCTGTTAAGAATTAGTGGGGGAAAAAAACATAAAGCTAATGCCAAAGCGAGGTGTTAAGATTGCAGTTATGTAGGCAAAGCTAAAGTAATCCCCTATTAATGAAAATAGTTGATTGTTTCTATCATCATGTATTAAACTTCCATTTTGTTTTCAGTTATAGGTAAAAGCTATGATTATGGTATAGATATGTGGTCTGTAGGTTGTACCTTATATGAACTCTACACTGGAAAAATTTTATTTCCTGGCAAAACCAATAACCATATGTTGAAACTTGCCATGGATCTCAAAGGAAAGATGCCGAATAAGGTAGGACGTTAATGTGAGCTGTTTTTTGTGTTGTTGTTGTTGTTTTTTCCCTAGGTCTTAGCAATAGTTTACTGTAGACCAATGGATTGCTGACACTTTACTCATCACTAGTGGCTATAAAACCATTTCAGAAAGGCAGGTGTATGGCTACTGTGATTCCTTAGCTCTTTTTCATTTCTGCTGTTTAAAAATAGTGGTTCTAATCAGCCAAGAGCTATCAAAAGTGAATAAGAGAACTCCATTTTCCTGTTCCCCTCTAATGTCTCTCTTTGCTTTTCTTTACTCTGTTAAACAGGAGGGTAGGGTCCTATAGTTTAGAGTAGAATTGGAATTGAGGAAGGGAGATTGATGAGCATAAATTTGTTAAGCACCATACATGTATATATATGACTGTTTCATATCTTTGTTCTTCCCTTGTTCCATTTATTATCCTTTAATGATGGGCAGAGCAGCAGCCTTGGGAGCACACCGTTATTGGTAACAGCACCAAACATGCTTGAGAGGTGGAATGAAAAAAGATGCAGGTCAGGTTAGTTCAGATGTGAAGAAGGGCTCAGTTGTCAGAGAATGACGGGTGAATATTGGAAAAGGAACTTGATGGTGATCAGTTTATTAAAGATTGGAAGTTATTTGGGAAAGGAAGGTATCAAGAAAAACTCACTTAAAATTGACCTCTTTCTTACATAAAACTCACCATGCTTCAGCTACAATAATTAGTTTCAGAAATGAAGCAGAAACTTTAGGCATTTATAAACCTGTCTCAAGGCCATACCTTAAACTTTGGTGATTTCAGCTTATTTGCTGAATTTCTGAGAGATGACAGATTTTTCCCCATATAGGTCAGAAGCCATTATGTTTTTTAGGTACTGTCCAAATTCTCTCATGTTGGACTTGTTTAGAATAAGTTACACAGAAATTAGTTATGTTGGTGGTTTTTTAATAAGGTCTGACCTGTATCATTTCAGGGCTATTGGAACATAATTTGTAAAACGTCATTGGGTTTCTTAAACTGCCAAGAAAAAAGGCCCCAAATGTGTAATATTTTTCCTAAGAACAAATGATTTTGTCTTTGAGTCTCAGTTTTGAGTAGTGAAAGGACAACGTGATATTATAACTGGTTTAAGTTACTGCCTGGGAAAATATATTTTCAAGTTATTAAGTAGTTTCAGGCACAGCACTTATATTAGCTTTTTCAAAGATGTTACACCCTCCAGAGCAAGGAATCTAAGAGATTCCTTAAACGAAAAGAGAAATCCAGAGAGACTAAATAAGTCTTATTTGTGACTTGTTATATATTAAATTTTTGGTAGGCCAGACTGTTTCATAACAGTTCAAAACCCAAGTTTTATTTTGCTTTATTGCCAGATGATTCGGAAAGGCGTATTCAAAGACCAACATTTTGATCAAAACCTCAACTTCATGTATATAGAAGTTGATAAAGTAACAGAGAGGGTAAGTCTCTTTTAACTGTGCTACATTAAGTGATTGTCTTTTTGTGAACAAGCTGAACACTGGGTGGTACTAGGAGCTGTGAATATTTAAAACACTGAAAATAATTCCTTTTTGCTCGTGGCCAATTCCTGAATAAAACACAATGAGGTTATGAGAAAGAGGAAGGGATTTAAAAATGTTTGTCTAGTATAATGAGTCTATTTTTATCATAGGTCATATTTAGGCCCTCTTCCTCTGTTCTTTGGATCGTTTTCTTTCTCTGGCCTCCCATCCAGCTTCTGTCCAGCTTCTGGACTCAAAAAAGAGTGATCTTTTTTTTTCAGAGTGATCTTTTTGAAAACAAATCTGATCATGTTATTCTCCATGCTTAAAATCCTTATCCTTTTGTTAGGTTCCTCTCTGATGAACTCTGCGGTCTTGAGCAGTTTGCACACCCCCTCATGGTATTCTGTAAACCACCACCCCTCTCCCCCATTCCACACTTGGCAGTCAGCTAAAGGGCATGCCGGGTCATATCTCTCTGCCTTTGTTCACAGACCGTCCTGACCTTACTTGCCTCCTCTCCTTCCTCATCCCCTAAAAATAATTTATCCAACTTCAAGCCTCAGGGGAAATATGCATTCTGTATGAGCCTTTCCAAATCCTCCAGGTTAAAGTAAGGACTTCCCCTTTTTTGCCCCATTATATTGTCTGTTCCTAACTTTGTCAGAGCACTTAACAACACACAGTTCCATGTCTTTGTGTCACCACTTCAGGGCAAGGAGAGGACAGTTCAAACAGGAAGTGCTTACTGCTATTACTTATTCTTCTTATTAATTATGTAATTACTAATTAACGGTGTGGGGATTTTCATAGACTTCCTTTCTGTTAGCAGTTTGATCTTTTTTTTTTAAAGCTTACAGTGTTTTTTAAAAACTATCATAGCTAACTTGGGGTTGGTTTTTTTTTCTTTATTCAAGTTTTTTGATCGCTTCTTAAAAAGATGTAGAGAATAGGGGCATCTGGGTGGCTCAGTCATTAAGCATCTGCCTTCCACCATGATCCCAGGGTCCCCTGCTGAGCGGGGAAACCTGCTTCTCCCTCTCCCCTGGTTGTGTTCCCCCTCTTGCGGTCTGTCAAAGTCTTAAAAAACAACAACAACAAAAGATGTAGAGAATAGAGAAAGCCACGTAAAAGTTTTAAATGAATAGATGTATATATATGATATATATGGGTACATACATTAGAAGGTCTGACAGACCAGGGTGCCTGGGTGGCTCAGTTTGTTAAGCAACTGCCTTCGGCTCAGGTCATGATCCTGGAGTCCCAGAATTGAGTCCCACATCGGGCTCCCTGCTCGGCAAGGAGTCTCCTTTTCCCTCTGACTTCCCCCCTCTCATGCTCCCTCTCTCATTCTGTCTCTCTCAAATAAATATATAAGATATTTTTTAAAAAAAAGTTCTGGTAGACCAAGCAATCTAATTTAAGATACATATGCTTAGTAACTCATGTAGACATACACATCTTTAAAAATTATTTTTAGGAGAAAGTTACTGTCATGAGCACCATTAATCCAACCAAGGACCTGTTGGCTGACTTGATTGGGTGCCAGCGACTTCCTGAAGACCAACGTAAAAAAGTACACCAGCTAAAGGACTTGTTGGACCAGATCCTAATGTTGGACCCAGCTAAACGAATTAGCATCAACCAGGCCCTACAGCATGCCTTCATCCAGGAAAAAATTTAAACGAGATGAAGAAGCTCCAAGGGTTTGAGTAATTAAATACAAAGACTGAAGAAATTTCACAGCAGTTTATTAATGTATATAAACTTATAAATATTTCTCCAGCAAATTTGAGGAAGCATGATATATTTGAATTAACACCAAGGGTGATATTTCTTTTAGAAATGTTAGTTAATCTGTTTTGTGTCTTATGTGAAATTTCACTGTAGAACTGTTTTAATTGCCAAGACTGCACAAAATTACAGTGCTAATGTATTTGGTTGCAGTTCACATAAAAGACAAAAGCATCTGTTATAAAATGAGTAGTAATACTGGGTGGTTGATTTATTTTTAGCAAACTTGGCTTCATATTGGTCTTCAGGTAAAATGGCCAGCATAAATGCTGTTTATATTCACGTTTTCCTAGGTGTGTGTGTGCAGGCCACAGCAGCATGCCCTTGGTGTAGTCAGTGCCGAAAGGGGTCTGTTCCTTCTTGAGCCTGCCTGCAGGGATGGTCTCCTCTTTTAAAGCAGGTTGTGTACAACATTCAGTACACTGAAGGTAAGCTAAACCATCAACATCACTGGTGTTTTAAGATGTTATTTTATTGCAACAGTTGACAAATGAGGGATATTAGCTTTGTGGCAGAATTCCCTGCATGTGTGATAACTGATCTTGTTTTATTTTTTGGCATTGCAACTGTGGCATAGTTACAGTTTCTGTTCTGTTCATCACATTTAAAATTGGAAGAGTATGCGCTTGATGGATAGAGCGCCTTCAGTGTACTGTTTCTTATTAACTTTAATTTTTTTTAAATCAACTTGCTATAGACTTTATATACATTTTGTTAAATACAGTTCGTAGTGACGTAGAAACAAGGCATAGTTTTCCTTTACTAATTACACATGTTGAGGCCTAATTCTGAAAGTCCTCATATTTAAAAGTTAGACAACATAATGAAATTTTTAACTATTTGTATGTCATTTTGAAAGTGTACTGCTTTATGGTAAAAGTGTTTTTCATTTGTTCATTGTTTTCATTATTTGTGATCATGTTGTCTTTCAATACAGGCATAAACCTTCCACTCTTGAACAAAGCAGCTGCTTTTTAAAAGCGGTAATTGCTTCTTTACCTTTTATTTCTTTTGTAAATGAAGCTTTTCTTTAAGAATGTGACTTTAAAGTGTTGTCTATTGCATAAAACAGTTGACACTCACTTATTGTAAAGTGAAGATTGTTCTCCTGCATGTGAAGTGGACCATGCAGATTTCTGTATGTTCTCAGTATGCATCACTAGATAATAAAGTCTTTTGTGAACAAGGCATTTGTAGCCATTTTTAAAAGTTTTTGTCTTCAGTGATGGTAAGTCAGGTAAACCATAAATAGTTAAAAAGCAGCTTTTCATTTCTTCCTTTAAGTCTTTAAAAGATTTATTTGTTTAAGATATAAGCTTAGCCACAAGTTGATCGTTTTATTAATAATCAGGATCCTATTTCATCAAAAAAAAAAATCCTACAAATATTGTCAGCTTTCAGTGTAGTGAGATAATTCCTGTAGGTTACGGGGTGTAATTCAGGATTTAACTAATGTTTCTGCTATTTTCTCACTTTTCCTTTTGATGGTGCGGAAAGAGAAAAGGAAAACGGGGCACAGGCCACTCACCGCCTTCTCCAAGGGGTCTGATTTGCTGAGACACCAGCTTCACCTTCTTAACAAGGTTATTTCTGACAGCATGTGTAGATAAACATTTAGCAACGATTTAAAACAAAATCATGTAAATCAGCTTGGTTTTGCAACACAAAGGAATTTGTATTTTTAACATGGTAGGAGAGAATTTACAGAAATGTATGTACATCTTTTCTGTTTGGGTGGTAAAGTTAATGCTTGTCTTCCTGAGCATTGTGGAAAATAACCAGATTTTGGGGGCTTAAATAATATTTTTAAATTGTAAATGGGATTTTTTTATTCACCCAGGCACCTAATTACAACAAGCATGCACATTTTGGTGCATTCAAGAATGGAAAATCAGAATAGCAGCATTCTTCTGGTGGGTTTTGCTCCATTTAAAGACATGAACTACAGCCAGGAAGGTGATAGATGATATAATAAGCCAACTTTGAATCTACACTCCGTCTCTTCATGGTTTAGAATTACTAAAAATAAATAAAGGTGGTTTCCATCTTCGAGTAGAGTGAAGCCTTTTAAATAGGGCTTCACAGGTGCAGCTTGTCTACCTTACCAAAATGGGTAGTGATTTTCCCACCATGACTTACTTTATTTTGGTGATAATATGCTGCATATTCAAGTCTTTTGTAGTTATTTTCACTCAAAGTAGTTAACATTTTGATGCTTCTGGTGATTTTCGTGGCTTCATTTTATATAATTATTTAATAAGTAAGTTAACTTCCACTAGAAACAGTTCATCTTATGCCTTCAAAACTATTACCTATTCTTTAAAAAACAAAGTTGCTTGTTACTTGTTCTTTGTGTTTTAGGTGCAGTTCAGTGGAAGATGATGACAGCCAGAAGACATGAGCTAAGGTTTCTGTCCTATAAAAGATTTAAAAAAAAAAAAAAGAAAAAGAAAAAAAGGAATTCTCCATTAAATTTTTTGTCTAATTTTTTAGTTTTCAGCATTATGATTTGGGTTTCGTTAATGTTTTGGCACTTAGAGTAGTAGTGCTATTGTGTTCATCTGTAAAGTGCTTGTTTTATCATACTTCCTGCTTCCTTGCACCCTCCCTCCCCCAGTAAAACTGGTGGTCGAATGTAGTGATAAAATGAAAGACTCTTGAGTGGTGAGATTCCACATAATATATGGCCATCAAAATTGGTTCCTTGGGGTTATTAGAAAAATAGAAACCCCCAAAATGACATACATCAAAAAGTAGTCTTTAGCTTTAGGTATCTTATCTCCTTGGCAGATGCAAAAGAATAGAAAGTGGAACTTTAAGAACACTGTTGCTCAACTCCTTTAATACTCTATTCCCTGACTTTCCCTTTTAGTAAAACTATTTTTGCAAGTATTCAGTCATGGTCTCAAGATAGATAAAATATTTAGAACCACTGTCAGTTTTTCTTCTTCAGTGAGAGAAGTAGATCTTTGTTCCCAAATTTAGCGTTCCTAGATTTGTGTGCTCTAAGGGAACCCTGTAAACATTCTTTATATACATATACATGATTTTATTAGAATTAGTAATTTTGCTGAGGCAGAGATTTGGAACTTTGTAAGACCTCTGTTAGATGGTGGTCATAATTTAGTGAATTATCTTTAGCCTGCATTCATGTTTCAGAGTAGCTGTAGAGTTTTCAAATAAGTTAATCTCTGATGAAGCATTTATTTTTTTGTACTTCACAGCAAAAATATCACATGATTGTCAGACGTCAGGGTTCCTAAGTCTTAGGACATAACCCTCAAAAGGTCATAGTTCTTTCTGTAGTCGGGGGGTAGGTGAGATCCAGAAAGCAGATATGCTGTAGACCGTGTTCTCTATGTGGACCTTATTCTCAAAGGTATCAGACATCAGGTGGGAGTATCGAAGTTTTGAAGGAAGGGAGCATCTTGTCATAAATTTTAAAGACCTCCCCCGTATTCCTGTTCACCCCTTAAGTCCTTATTAGTTGCATCCTTTTTATTCCCCAATGTATAACTCATTCCACTCTACTACTTTCAGAATAATTTTTTTTAAGATACTCTAATTTTTTTTCCCTTTTTTTCCTCCAAAACAAATACTCAGGACATTTCTACAATACAAAAAATGTGTGTTTTATGGTATGTGGTAGAGGCAGAGAAATGTAGTGTTCTCAGATCTGTTTGATATTTGCATTCCTCCTACTATGCTTTACCTGTTCTTTATCATTTTGTAATGCTAGCTGGCTAGGTAGAAATAAGATCTCTGGAATGGAACAGAGGAATCATATTTTCAAATTTAGGCTAAGTAGTTAAAAGAATGCCCTTTTAAATGTTGGAGATAGGAAAGAAATAGATAACTCAAGTAATTTCCTTTCATTAGTTATGATGACATCATTAGAAATTGGGCTTCATAAAAAGTGTTTCTTTCCGTGTAGTATCCTAGTTCAAGCATATATTCAACATGAGTTTTATCATCCTCCTTGATGGGATGTCTTCCTAATGGAAATGTTCACTACAAATTCATTTGTGTTTTTTTTACATGTCAATAATGTACACTAAATTGACTTTAAAAATGTTTTCCATTTATTTGATAGATATCATCATGGCATCTTTAATTTTTTTTTTCTCCTTCTATATGTAGGGTAAGGGACTGTTCTTCTGAAGAATCTTTCCATTTAGTGATCAAGATATGGAAGCTGGTCTCTGAAAATAATATGTATCCCGGTCACTCATGGTATCATGTGAATTGTAACTTGCATTTTAGCAGCAATGTTTCCAATTATTGGGAAAACTTAATAAAATATGCCTCTTTTTACCATATTGTTTCCTGATTTTTCCTTTGCTGGGGTTTGCTATTTTATGTTTAGTTTTAAGTTAAAACACCATTTCCTGTCTAAGGTTTCTGAGATGCTATTTCACTGGTGTTCAAAGATGTGCTTTGAAAGGTATTCTGTGCCCAAATATGATTGGCAACTGTCAGATTAAAGTTAGATATTTACTGAGTTAAAACTTCTCAGAAGATATCTGATGTGCATTGTGAACCTCAGTGAAGGAGAAAGGTGTAGAGAGAAGTTTACCAAACCACTTGGCAGAAACAACCAATTTAGTATCATCTTCCTTACAAACATCAAAGTACTTCCTAGCAGCTAAGTGCAGAATACATGCCATGTTCTTGTTACATATATTTCTGATTTGGTTATCCTAATAATAGAAACATCAGGTAACTCCCTTTTCTGTAATGATTTAAATCAGTTGGTTCGTTGTAGATGTGGAAACCTGACAAATATGAACTGTATCCTTAGTCTATCCACTCCTCATTTTCTTCTAAGGAAATGTCCTCAGCTTAAAACAAAAAACTGTAAAATACCTAAGAGGGACAATGAGATTGAGTGAATCTTCAAAGCAGGATTGGAGAAGGCAAGGCCAGAGTGTCTGGCTGTGTGGGGTACACCCAACCTAGCAGGTGCTACCTTCTCCACCTAGTGGTCGAGTCCTGGTTTTTGTAAGAAAGGGGCCAGAATGGCAGTGGCTCTGGACAGTCGCCTTGCAAAGGCCCCAGCTGTAGTGTTCTACTTGGGCTGGCAGAGGAGGAAGAACTACATATTTACTGTCTAAAGCAACTGACAAGGGTCATGAGATCCTGTTTTTTATTAGGGAAGATAGTATGCAGAGTGCGTTGGGTCTGGGAGGGGGTTATGGCAAACTTTGAAGAGAACTTTTCTACCTGTGCTTTCATTGATGAGAAAGTCAGAATCTGCCTAGGGTAAGATCCAAAAAGGAGCTAATGTGTCAGTACTGGACAGCCAAAACATGGGGAATTTTTAAGCAAGCCAGAAAGCCAAATTCAACTAAAATTTCCTGAACAAGAATCACTTCAACTTATATGTGCCTATTAGAAGCTGCCAAGTGTTTCTTCAAAAATAGTGGTAGAAGTTGGCTTCCAACAGGTTTGAGAAATTGCCAAGTCTTTCGAGTTTGTTGGTAAATACAGTGTTCCCACCCCCCAATGGTAAGTTTTTCTCTTAGCAAAATATTGCCTGTTTTACTCCCATCATTTTACAAGATGAACTAAGGATGGCTACATCTACTTCCCATGTATGTGCCTCTTCTGACCTCATTTTAGGGACTCCGTTTAAAAAAATTTCAACTGTTTTTACTAATCATAACATGTTAAAATAAGTACCCGTGCTTCGTAATTGAAATCAGCATTGCCGCTAATGCATTTTTTTACAGTTACATTTAAAACAATTTGGGACTAATTGAAAACTGATAGGTGTTTCAGTAACTAGCTCCTTTTTAGGTCTAATGGCATCCCAAATAAAGTAGCCTGGTTATGTTTCCAGTAAGATTTGCCCTACCTATCTCTAAGACCTCAAAGCCCAGAATCCGTCTCCTCCCACCCCACCAAAGCAATCCTTCAGTGCAGAAATCTGTTTCTTGGAACTGCTGACACTGATCTTCCATTACCTCGACCTCTGAAATACTCCTCCTTACCTCCTGTTTCCCGTCTCCCATGTCCACTCCCACTCCTGGTCTTCCTGGAAATGAGGGCTTGTGTCTTCATCACTCCATAGCACGTTCCTGATGCCCGGCACATGTCTTGTAAGAAGCAGGATGTGAATAATAGTTGTTACTCCAGTGACTGTTAACTTGGTGCCGAGGCGGCTCATTCCATCCAGTCTGCCCTCCTGTGTCATTCCTGTTTTTCCCCTGATCTGTTTTTTAATTTGCCAGGCACTTGATTCAATCCTTGCATGATTATATGAGCTAAAAGATGCGCCGCCCACCTGACACATTAGGAAAGTGAAGAACTGAGGTTAAGGAACCTGCCTGAGGAGCAGACCTGTCACGTGACAGAGCCTGGCTGTGGAGACAGCCCACGTGACCGCTGTGTCACATAACCGTCCTCGAGGCTGGCCGAGTCCTTTCCTTAACTCAATACTTTGAAGGGCGTCTACATACCAGGCAAAGGCCGTTCGGGATAGAGTGGAGAACAGAACAGGCGTGTCCCTTTCCTGAAGCTTTCACAGATAAAAATTACATCATTAAGACCCTAAAAGTGAGGGGATAAGATCCAAGCAGGTAAAGAAGGTAGAAATGAGAATGGGTACAAGGGCTGCCAAATAAGGCTTGGGACTCAAGTTAGAATTGTAAGAATGAGAGGAAAGGTGGTCGACAGGGGAAGCTGGGGTGATGTGAAAGCACGAGTTCGTTTTCACATGCTGTTCTGTGACAGGGATGTTCTACCACTTTGGATAATGACACCAACTGCATGGGATTTAGGTAAAATACTGTTCTACGATGTTATCCTGAACAGTTTATTTTTCTATTGACGTATTGATACAGTTCCAGAAAATTCTTTGAAATTAAAAACTAAGCCTACTCTCTGACCTCTGCTTCTAAGAAAATTCTTTGAGCCTTCTTTTACTAAAAATAGAATAAACTGAAGCCACAGTTGCTCTCTTCAACATGTATTTGAATTGTCTTCTAATTCATCTCCCCTATTCCTATCTCGAATATTTCATCTTGCTTTTTTTTGGGGGGGGGCGGTGCAGCGAAGATGATGCACAATAGTGACGATGCCTTGGTGGGGGGCTGGGAGTAGGGACAGCCTTTTACTTCTCATTTTCCTTTGGGCGGTGCCTGAAGTTTTTGTTATTTTTTTTAATGTTTAACAAAAACTCATTTGAGGGCAACCCTATCAGGACCCCTCTCACTCCTGAGAGCTCTTTCTGTCTCATTTAGTAAAACTATTGCTTTACTCGCAAAAAAACCCAAAAAACAACTCATTTGAATTCACCAACCATCCACTGAAACCAAAGTGTTAGCCAAGAACCACCCACATTGAAATCACCTGGGATGTTTGTTTACAATGCAGGTTCCCCGAGCCCCACTCTTGGATTCTGTGTCCTTGGGCCTGCGACAGAACCCCGGCTCAACTTTTTTGTTTCCCTGATTCTTAGGTGCAGTAAGGTGTGTCAGTCACATAGTCTCCCCTACACCCACACACTTTTTCTTTTAATGAGTTAAGGTTTGTGTTTCAACTAACGGGGGGTTAAGACCTGCAGCAACAAAGAACTTTGGGAAAAAGTTCCATTAACATGAAATTTTGGCTGCTCTGTGTACAGCAACATTTTCTCATTTTTCCCTTGACATTCTAAAACTGTTAGGTCTGAGTGAAAGAGGGTTATTTCATGCCTACAACTATCATTTGGCTCCAAGAGAACTGATCTCACTTTCATGTATATGACAGAGGACCTGAGAAAGGAAAAATTTTTAAGATACACTGGAGGATCTAAAGGACCTTGCATATTAATTCAACAAAATCACAAGTATTTTAGCTTTTAAAGGCAAAGCAAATACTCAAAAGATAGGTCAAGATGATAGACAAAGGAGATTTTAGAGATAGTAAAGGGAAGAAAAAAAGGTACCAGAGTGGGAAGAACTAAAAAAATAAATTTGCTAAGACTATAACGAACACGAAATACACCAGCAATCAGTCGATTACAGCATTTATTGATGATGGAATTCTACTGGGAAACACAACAAAAGAATAATCTTTTGAATAGTTTACTAAGTGAAACATTCCTTTGAAACACGACATGCAAAAGATTGTCCAATATGTCAGGATGGAAACATCTCAGCAGTGCTTTTCACAAGTTCCACTCCACATCACATCAAGTTACTCATGTGTGTAATACCTGTACCTCGGCATGATGAACCGTATTTTAGCCAAGCTTCTTGGAAATAGATTTGCTCACATTGAGATGTAGGAGAGAAAAGTTATTTTTGATCAATGGGTGAACACTTATCCTTACCTACAAAGGAAGGCGATAAACAGTTTAACTTCTGAATATAGAATGGTTTGTTCAATTCTATGTTTTTTTGATAAGGTTTCTTTTTGGTCCTTGGTGCCTTAATGTCTTCTCTCTGATTTTCGGGGAAAGACAGAGGTATGGGCGAAACTGGTATTGGAGACCTTGGTGGCAGACATCTTGTTGAGACCATTTTAACCAACGATTGAGTTGTTTGGGAAGTAGTGGGCTTGGTTGAGAGTTCTTGGCATGGATTTAAAATGGAGCTTTTGAGATTCCTAATGTCATCACAAGTTGCAATCAACTGTTTGGTGGTGGATGAACTTTTTAGAGATGGTGGTCTAGAAGTCCATTTGTATGTATTGCCAGCATTGCTCCAATTCCATTTTGAAGCATTTTGTTCGAGTTTGCAAGATCCAGAACTGCTTTTTCTTTTTTCGCGACTTTTATCTACACAAGTTGTCTGAAGACTCAAAGAGTCCGAAAGTTTTGGCTGTCTCATTTTGGGGATAGCTTTGGAGGAAAAGGGTCGTTCAGTAGCTGCTGGAGCACAGAAGGTAGTCTGTAGTCTGGGCTTCTCTTTTTGTATAGTCATGTGTTGTAATCTTTCCATTTCCAGTAAACGAGTTATCAAATGTTCAACAGAGCTTTCTGGAGGTTCCACTGTCGCTTTCCAATTCTCAGATTTTGAGAGGGCTAATTTGTGCAAGTCCAGAGTATTGAAAGGAGAAGGGAGAAAATCAGGATATGGAAATACTTCACTTGGTTCCTCTGTGAAAGATTCCTCAACATTTTCTATTGTTTCTGGCTTTAAGTTCAGGTCCATCTTTTTAAAATAGCTGAGCAAACTATCATTTGCTTTTTCATTTTCTGATAAATCACTTTCATCTGTTAAGTTTTCTTCCACACTGCTGTTTCCATATTTTGAATTCCAGTTCGGGGCAGATAAAGTTTCACCATTATTGTTTTCCACAGCTAAACATAAATTAATATAAGGCTCATTTCTGTCCTTAAAAAAGTCTCCATCAGCATAGGGCCAGCAGAGACCCGACGGCATCTGTAGGCCAGGGTGAGAACCAACTTGCTTATCGACTGAAGCACTAGTCAGTGAGTAGTTCAGTGTGAAGAGCCTCATGGGGTTATTGGTTACGTTAAAGCCGGTATCCACTGTAGACTTCTTGAAATCCCTTTAAAAAATGATTTAAATAGTGAATAGTTTGTTGACTAGAATTAAAATGCTGTTAAAATGATAATCAATAAGCAAAACTATCAAAGACTGGGTAATGTTTAGTTTCTGGTGGCCTATGTGTATCTATCTGTAACAGATATATGTTCATTTCCAAATATGCTCAATTATATAAAACTACATACATTTTTTAAAGTATAGATTAGAATATTAACTAGACAACCCTTTGTGCACGCACAGGTGACTAGATCATTCTACAAAACGGCTAGCTGTATGAATGGCCACGGCTAATTATATCTATTTGCCTATGAATATATTGTACATGCAGTGATGATGTCTGAGAAGGGGGCTCTTAAACTGAAATTATAGTGAAATGTTCAGGGATCCAGGATTAGATAAAAGGAAACTCAAAAAATGTAATTAGGTTACTCAATAAAGCCTTCTGCTTTAGCCATTGTGACTTTAAACAATTATGCTAACATAAAAGGAAGCAAAACAATGTTTACCAAAAATTATCCCATAGTAAAGGAAGGAAGGAAGGAAGGAAGGAAGGAAGGAAGGAAGGATGGGAGGGAGGGAGGGAGGGAAGGAGAGAGGAGGGAGGAAGAGAGTGAGAGAGAAAGAAAAAGAAACTATACAATTAAAAAATTATCCCATAGTAATTTTCATCTGATGGTGCTCTTTTATTTTATGAGTAATGCTTCTAGATAGTTTATTAAAATGAAAACTGCGAAAGAGACATGCCATAGAATACTGAGTTTATAGTTTGATTTTTTTTTAAGCTTATTAGAAATACTGACATTGGAAGAGTTGAAGCATTAATTGCCATATATGGTCTCACTATCTTCTTGCTTCCTTTAATGCCAGTTTACAGTAAAGACAGCAAAGTATTCTTGAGGGATTTTGTAAATATTTTTATTTCTATAGAAAATAATAAAAATGTATTGACTTAGCTAAATATTAAACTCACTTGCCTTTGTAAAACAACAGAAAAGTCACTTTAAATCTACGATTGATAAGAGACACAATCCATGTTGTTTAGTGAAAAGAGCATGGAATCTGGCAGTGAGGACCTAGGTTTGAACCCCTTTGCCGCCAGTGGTAATGACAGTACTGACCTTGGGGTGGTCTGAGAAGCAAAACAATGACATGAATGTACTTTGCAACACGTTAAACACTAAATGAACGGTATTACTTTTATTCTTGATGGCATACTGAGGAGAAATACTTCAGTAACAGAATATTTCACTGATATGGGACTTCCAACTCAGCAACATACTCAGGATTCCCCGGGATTAATAACAAATACCTAACAAACACCGGATTCTGTTTAGTCCTCACAACAACCCCACAAGATAGGCACTTTTACTTTCTTTTACGGGGAAAGGAACTGAGGCACAGAGTGGCTAAGGTCACACATCCAGTAAGGGTTGGAGCTGGGCATTTAAACCTGAGTGGCGGCACCCCAGGCTGGTAATCCTGGCCACTGCCCTCCACTGACTCAGTTTACGTTTGCTGTGTGTTAGTAGGATAAAATTCAATTCGTTTCATTTGACCTCTTAGCTTGGAATCCTTGTTCCCAGCAAAGTTCGTTCTAGTCAAAGTAGCCTCTCCTATGCCCCTCACACTGACATTCCCTTGGGACATTAGTCACTACGGTCCCTTTAACACTTCTTGGATTCACGCCTCGAATTTCAGCATTAGGTTGAGTTTTATCCTGAGCCTCACAGAAGTCAAGTGCTCTGACTGGGAGACTGCTCCTCAAAAGCGGGGACAAAATTGAGGAACTAATTCTAGCTCTGATCCAGAACTTGGGATCTCCATTAAACAAAACGCTGTATGTTAAAGTGACCCAGTGTTCAATAAAAGGTATCTCCACATAGTAGTAACCTGTGTCTGTGAGAAGCATCCCGGCTGGTTCTAACACACACTAAAGCTTAAGGACCAAAAAATAAGAATTCAAACCCAAGTAAGGTCTGAGAAGCAATATACTGTAGTGCTTCAGAGCATGAATCTGGTTCTACCACTCCTTCATTGTATGACTTTGGGCAAGTTACGTACCTCATCACCCTGACTCAATGTCCTCATCTATAAAATGGGAATGCTGACAAGAGTGCCTTACAGGATTGTTGTGATGGTTAAATGAATTAATATACACAAAGGACAGAAATCATTCCTGCCCCGTGGACTATTATTTTTCTATTACAGTTCCCTTTGATGAGAAGCCCCAACTCTAACCACGGAAACTCTCATTATAAGGGCACAGGGAACTCTGAATTCTTCATATACGGATAATCTCTGTGGTGCATACTAGCCACTTTCTATTTTAGGGTGGGTTTCCATAATTTCCCAAAAGTGGCACACAATACTTTTTCTTCTGTTTTTTTTTTTTTCTCCTTATCTATCAGATGACTAGTTAACTTATTTGCATTTAAATGTATCTCACTAATTTAGGGGTTTATGAAAATAAATATTCTCTCACCTGTTCTCCATGGTACTTCCTTCATTAAGAGGATAACTCCATAACTGAAATACCCCTTGTTTACTATTCTGATAACAGAACAACCATGGACATTTTAGTAACTGCACGTGTTGAAAAAAAAATACTTTGAGTATGATGAATAAACTCTCACCTGTGTTCTTTTGTGAGCATGCTCTGACAAATTTAGGTCTAGCATCAGTTGCTCTATTGGAATTTCCAAATGGTTCTATAAAGCAGCAGAAGACTTTTAAACACAATACATCTTTATTCCCTGTTATTGTTCTAAGAATGTATAGTTCTTGTTCTAACCAAGAAATAAATAGTAAAGTCATATAATACTCCCTTTTGTACGTACAGATATCACTTGTTTTTACTGACTTTGACAGGAACTAACATAATTTGTTACAAATACCAACTGTGTGAACTAATGAGCCATGAATATCATTAAGATTATCTTTATTTTACTAACAGTTAAGTGTCTTATATTTTGCTCAAAAAAAATAGATGAAATATTAATTTCCTCACCACTTCAAAACAAAACATTAAGCATTTTAACTGCCTCACTATATCTTAAGAGCTGAGACTATTTTTCTTTTGGCAATGTCTACGAAACACTATAGTCGCTATAATGTTAATTTCCATTTCTGGTATTACTATATTGAAAAAATATACAATAAAATATTAACTTAATGACCAGTTTGCAGCCCTGTAGAACAGAAAAGGCTTTGACTTGTTTGAAGAACTCTACAGAAATAAAATTGAAATTTTTAAAGAAGGAAATTTTTTTTAATGAACATACATATAATTTTAAAATAATGTTTTGTGAATTATTTAAAACCAAACATTTATCCTTACCTTGTTAATTTTGCCTGAAAGAATGTATATGGAAAAAATGACAATTAATAGTTACATAAAACTGGTTTTATGAAAAACAAACCCCCTTTAATATGAGTGGTTATTCATATTATAAATATGAATGAACATAAATTTGCAGTATTTATAAATATAAATACACACATCTAGGATTTCTTACCACCTGCTGCACTATCCTTTCCAGGTGGGAGATTTTTATTTTCAGGAGCAGGTACTTCTGAATCCAAATTCCGGTGAGACAAGTTCTAAAACGATATTTGTTTTAGGATAAACTTAACGTTAAGAACACTTTAAAAGCTCAAGTACATAATTTTTCATGTCTGTGGCTAAAGTATGACAAAGGCATAAAGTTTTGTGACCCATTCTCCTTCCTATAAGGATACTATGAGCATTTTTGAGAAGCATGCAATGTTCTCTTATCAAACTATTATCACCTTGATAACACCTATTAGGAGATAGGCTTTTACAACAATTTATGGTTTTGTTCTCATTTTGTTAAAAATAATGACACACAGGTTTTCAAAATTGATTTTAAAATTTTAAAAATTTAAAAATTTTACATTTTAAATTTTAAAAATATAATAAAATACCTAGTTCAGTGTGTCCCTGGTACACAATGGCACATTTGCCAAATTTTCTGTATCTGAACACCAGATCTATAAAATCTTTCCACCCACCAAAGAAAATTCTCTAATCTTCACATTGTACTCAACACTGACCAGCCTGCTACTCATTCTATACTCCAGACATTGAAACACACTCAGGAAATATTCAAAAGCAAGCAAAAAAAATGAACAGGGAATGGTACTAATATGTACTGAGGGTTTATGTTCCAGATATTGTGCTGAATGCTGTGGGGAAACAATGTGGGGTGTGTGCAGGAGAGGATTATAACAATTTATCCCGGAATATGGAAAGTGAAGCGGTGAGGAGTTTATTTTAAAAAAAAAGATGCCCTTCTACAGTCGAATGGATAAAGATATGGTCCATATATACAATGAAATATTATGCAGCCATCAGAAACGATGAATACCCAACTTGGTATTCATCAACATGGACGGGACTGGAGGAGATTATGCTGAGTGAAATAAGTCAAGCAGAGAAAATCAATTATCATATGGTTTCACTTACTCGTGGAGCATAAGGAATAACATGGAGGACATTAGGAGAAGGAAAGGAAAAGCGAATTGGGGGAAATCAGAGGAGGAGACAGAAGTATGAGAGACTGTGGACTCTGAGAAACAAACTGAGGGTTTTGGAGGGTAGGGGGTGGGAGGATGGGTGAGCCTGGTGGTGGGTATTGAGGAGGGTACGTATTGCATGGAGCACTGGATATTGTACATAAACAATGAATCTTGGAACACTGAAAAAATAAAATTAAAAAAATAATTACTGATATGTTAAAGGGAATTTTTAAAGAGCAAACTCGGTTGTTTTCTATCTCAATAGAGAAAATCCTTTGTAAATTAAACTCAGCAACACACAAATAAAATGTTAGGTATCATCCCCAATCTAAAGGAGGAACAGGGAGAATCAGCTTAAACACAGTATGAGGATTTAATTGGCCCACAAGAAAATTATGTCCTCCTGGGAAGGTAGTTGAACATTGGAAGGTAGGCTGCAGATTATCTTTGGATATTAATTCCCTGTTCCCCAAGATGACACGTAATTAGGTCTACCCTCTATGTGAGAATCAACTGGGGAGCATTTTAAAAGTGATACTCGAGGGCCACCTGGGTGGCTCGATCGGTTAAGCATCTGACTCTTAATTTCGGCTCAGGTCATGATCTCAGGGTCATAGGATCGAACCCGAATTGGGCTCCACATGCAGTGGGTAGTCTGCTTGAGATTCTGTTTCCCTCTGTCCCTCCCCCTGCTTGCACTCTCTCTAAAATAAATATTGTTAAAAAATGATAATACTTGAAAAAAATTGCTATAAGGTCTGATTCAGTAGAATGAAGGTAAGTCTCAGTTATTTGTATTTTTAAAACCTCCCTGACAGATTATCAGGCTTCTTTCAGTTCTCTGATCCTGGTTCACTAACGTACGAAATAACACGTGGCAGAAAACCCTTACAGTGACACGGAAAGGGAAGCTGATGAAAACCTGCAGGTGAGATCATTTAATGAGATTAATATAACCCAATCTGTCAACGGGTAAGGGAGGCTATCAACTACACATGAGGTCTGCTAGATTGTAAACTCCTTACAGGTTGGGAATGGATTATGCTTTCTGATATCCCCCTGCCTTATCAACATTTCTCACAGAACATGTATGAGAGAATAAAAAAGAGGTGAGCACACCCTGAGGGAGCAAGGTAGCATCTTTCAGGAAATCGAGTTGCAATAAAAACCATCTCGAGATTTGGAAAAAAGCTGGTTAATTTTTCCTTTGTTAAAAGAAAGAAAAAAAATTCCCATTTGATATTCCAAAAAGTGCCAAGAGGAAAACTCAGTACAAAATGCTCACAAAGGGAGAAAGCCACAGGGATGTGGGCAGTCAGATTCACTGAGAGTGAGGTCTTGACCAGGGGAGCGGCCCAAAAGCTCAAGTTAATGCCATTAGCCTTACCTCATGGGAGATGTTGGTCGCACGCGGGTTGGTACCACTGTTCTCACCATTTCTTCTCCCCATTTTGCTCCTCTGTTTCCTTAAAATCCTATACAGGTTGTGGGACAGGCATATTTATGGGTAAGGTACAACAACGATTGCTTTAAAATCTTGAGCTTTGGCTCCAGTCTAAAGGAGGTCCAACAATGCTTCAAGTGCTGGAGAACGGGACTATGAAGGCAGAGGAGGGCTAACAATATGAGACCAGAGAGAAACAAGGGACAAGCCAGACCAAAAAAAAAAAGCACCGAGAAAAGCAAACTGTAAGATCTAACTGACAGAAGATCAGGAAATTAAGGTCTTAGGTGAGAACAGAGACATCATCACACAGAAAGATAAAACACAAATTACAAAAAACATAGTAAATTATCTGGACCTTATAAAGCTGGACCATGAACTCTGCTTTTAATTATGCAAAACAGGTGCTACGTTTGAAAACAGGATTAACCTTACAGGCAGAACAGGCACCCCTTCGGGTTTCCGGGTCACTAAAAAGGCCACAGGGCCAAGCACTACTTTCCAAGTCCAACTACCATGGTATCTAAGCCCACTACTGTTTAAGGTAGAAGTATCAGAAAACTATCTGATAACAATCATTGGGTTAAGGTAGGACCATCCCGAAAGAATCACAAATTGAAGCCACCGCAGTAATCAGTACATTTGCGAATCGTTTACAATTTATTGTCTCCTAGAGGGAAAGGTGTATCCTGAAGAAATAGAAAATACAGTTCAGGTAAGTTTTGAATCGGTGAGTACTGATCCACCTGCTCTCTGCCAGGCCCTGGGACGGAACAGTGAAGGAGCAACAGGTGGCGCTGCGTGGGGACGCCCACGGGTGTGCCACGGGGTAGGGCACCCGGCGCCTGGAGGAGGGGCCCGAGGACAAGGGGGCCTTCGTGATAAGGGGTCAGGAAAGGAGCCCGAGGCTGGAGAGCAGGGAGGTGCAGGTGGCGGGGCCCCGAGTCCGCGGGCGAGCAAACCCTCCCGCGCCTCCCTCCGGGGCCGGTGCAGCTCGTCGGGAGCGCAGAGCAGGGGGACAGCAGGTGGGGCTCGCGGGGGCGCCCCGGGCCCCGGCCTCTTACCCCACGGCGCCGCAGGCCCACGTGTCGTCCTCGGCGTCGTCTCCGAGGGCGCTGCCGCCCCGAGGCCCCGGCCCCTCCGCGTGCGGGCCGAACGGCTTGACGGGCGCCCCCTCGGCCTCGGCCTTCCTGCAGCGGGAGGACAGGGAGGGCAGCGGGCGGCGGCCGGCCGGGAGCAGGGTCCCCTCGGCGCTGGACGGCCTGCGGGCCGCCGGGACCCGGGCCGGACCCAGCGAGGCCAGCCTCGGCCGGCGCGGCGGCTCCGCGGGCCTCCCCCGCGGCCGGGTCGCCCGGCAACTACCATCGAGCGCCGGCGCCCGCGACGGCTCCGCGTTCCACCGGGGCCACCGGTATTCGGGGGTCACCAGGCCGCCAGGCCCGCGGGACACGCGAAGCCGCCGGGGGAGGGCGCCGAGCTGGAGCCCCGCCCCTGCGCCCCTCCGCGCCCCCCCCCAGCGGCGGCCGGGGACACTGGGCCATCGCGGGTGGAGGGGCCGCCCTGGGGGCTGCGCTCGGGCGGAGGTCACGGCCGCCGGGCCTTCCCCGGCCTTCTGGGGCCCTGGCCCTGACCCCGAGCTGAGAGCTCTGCGTGGCGCCCCGTGGGTCCCTAGCCCCTGTTCGAATAAAACCAGCAACTCGGGCGTGTAGTGCGTTAGACCAAGCTAGTTGTATGTATTTGCACGGATATATGTACCGTTCTATCTGTGCTTATAGTATATAATATTTAAATAATTAAGATGGAAGAAGGAATGTATCCCAGCTGAGAGCAAGCCCACCTCTGGTCTTTCCAGATCAGTCATTGGTCTTACAACAGGAAGAACAAAAACTGATTTTTTTTTTCTACCTGGGATACGTGTAGATGATACGAAGCCAATTTGCCCTCCAAATGCCTATCTCTTACTTCAGTTCCCTGAAATAAGTGTATGGGGTGGCAGAGGAAGGAATCTATATACACATATATAATGTGGATATATTGTTATATATGCATTATTATGTACATACACATATAAGTAAATATATGTGAATACTTACATATTTATGATTGATATATGGGTATAAGTAAGTAAACGAATACTAAAAATGTCAGATATTCTTTATAATAAAGCACTGACATTTGAGGAAGACATTTTTGCAATCCTTTGCTGATGATACTATTGCGTTCAGTTGGGTTGAACATCCAACTGTAGATTCAAGCCCCAAAATGTCTCATTGAGCATCTAAATGGACTGATTCTTAACATTTCAGGGGAAGCGATGCCATGCTCCTCTGACAGTCTTCCCAGAAAAATGCACATATAAACCAAATGTCCAACACAGTTTCAAGGGTTTGTCAGCTCTTGGGTCTCCCTCCTCCACCACCAAAGGGGTCTGTCTCCTCCCTCTGCCCATCCATTTTCCTTTCAGAAAGTCTGGCTCTGACTCAACTTCAAAGACACCTTCCCACCCACATTACTCTATTTCGTAACACCCTATTTTAATTTTTTCTCTGTACTCTTCACAGTCATGTTAATCATGTGTGGTTTTCTATTGCCTATCTCTTCTCAGTAGAGTATAAAACTCTATGAGGGCAGAGGCCTTGCTTGTCTAGTTCACTGATACACCCTGTCACTTTAAAACTGTGCTAGGCATGGAACACCTGGGTGGCTCAGTCAGTTAAGCATCTGCCTTCTGCTCCGCTCATGATCCCAGGGTCCTGGGATCAAGTTCCACATTAAGCTCCTTGCTTAGTGGGGAACGTGCTTCTCCCTCTGCCTGCAGCTCTCCCTGCTTGTTCTCACTCTGACAAATACATAAAATCTTTTTTAAAAACTGTGCTAAGCACACAGTAGAAGCACAATAAATATAGGAGAATGAATATAAGATTAGCATAGGCCTCTTTGGAGGTCTCCCTCCTAGGCACTCTCTTCTCCTTCAGACTGTTTTCCATTCTGCTGATAAAAAGCACAGCTCTGCTCTAATGCCTTCCTAATCCCAAAGAATGAGCCAGGCTTTAAGTGCCTGCTTATCACTTCCAGTGCCTACATGAACAACCACCTCAGATATTTTGCAATTTTTCTAAACATTCTGTCTCCTCCAGGACATACATCACTTTTTTTTCCCCTATAATAGCTCCTTCTTTTTTTCCTCCTCCCTCCTTTTACCCACCTAGTTAAGTCCTATCCATATAAATCTATCTCACAAATTATCTTCCCTGACCCCTCAGGGAAGAATAAATTGCTACCTCTTCCAAGACCCTTCATTCAGGTTATTATGATTTATTTGCTTACGATTCCCTTCTCACTGTTACATTATAATTATTCATTTACAATATCTCACTCAATATCTTTTCCAATGCCTTAAAGGCAAAACCTGGCCTTATTCTCTCTGGCCTGGTACCTGGCATATAGTAGGCACTCAATAAATGTTTGAATTAACTTAATTACTCCAAAAAATAACATTTGCTAGAAATAACATTTGCTATGATATGGTTACCATGGGGCAGGCATAATGCTGAACATTTTATATAGATTAACCAATATTATACTTTTAACAACACAATGAAATTGGTCCTACTAGTTATCCCCACTTTACAAATGAGCAACCCAAGCCTTCAAGATATTGTTTTTCCCAACTTACAGTTACTTGAAAAATAATGAATTGGGTAAATATTGGGGTCCACGTACTCCCAGCTAACACGTTCTACAAATATATCTAGCTGGGAAATTTTTTTTTTCTGTTCTCCAGACAGGAGATGAAAGTGATGTGTGCATATGTGTATTCACGCACGCATGTCATTTAACTTCCACACCTCCCATCGTCCTTGCTTTATGTTGGTTTCTGCGTTTTCCTTTGGTTTCAGAACATGAACTGATCCCTGATCCCTTAAAATCCCTCTGAGATTCATCATCCATAAATACATCCTCTAAGACTCTCTCTCTCTTTTTTTTTCTTGACGGAACATATTCCTAAAAACTTTTATCAATTTGACTCTCCTTCCTTTCCCCAAGACTTTTGAATGCTTTGACATCAGCATAAAAATCGCAGAGGTTTAAAACAATAGTGACAGCCTTGTCCCTGTAGAGAGTTCTACGGGAGAGCACGCAGTCTGGGCGGTGAGGAGACACGGCTGAGAGAGAGGAAAAGTGAGTTTGAGACACTGTGGTCGTGGGCAATATAAGGGCAACGATGACGAGAATCATATCCACTCCGAGACTTTGAGTCTGGGTTGACTGTCATCCAGCCTTGAAGGGGGTCATTAGACGGTGGTCTCCATAGTAGATCGGGGGCAGTGCCAACATCACTCCTTAGCCCAACAGAACGCACCTTCCTTTCAGGCCGCCCCAAGACTCCTCTGGGAATTCAGCTCTTAGAGGCAGCATCAGGCTTGCCTTACTTTAAACCTGTGCCCCTTTGGCTAATCCAGTGAGGAAAGGTGAGGTAGATGTTCTGTCGCGTGGCATTGAATGAGCTCTTACATTCATGACCACAGAGGTGGTCTGAATTGGTGGAAAGAAGGAAAGCCTTGGGCCAGTCCCTTGGTCAGTAAGCATGCTTTGCTGCTCACCTCAGTTTCTCCTACTCTAAGACAGGTGACAGTTTGGGCCCACAAAAAACTCTTTTGGAAAGCACTTCGATAGACATTCCTTTTTGTAGCCCAGAGTAATGCAGAGAAATGTCAGTGATGACACTACTTAGCTTCTAATTATCCTGTGGGGAAATCCTTCTACTCACTCCACCTCTTTCAAAACCTTTCGTATTTTTATATTACCCGTGCGTTTGCCTCCACTTCCCTTTATTTGTCCCTGCTGCATTGGCAACGTCACGGCTGGCTATTTACTGCAATGGAATCTTGTTTGGTGTAATTATGTAAATATTTTTAGGAAGTCAAGGCCATATTTTCTAATTAATGACATGCCTTTTTGTTCTCAAGTAAATAAGATGCTATGCAGTGGGAAACATCACAGTTCAATTCTGGGTGATTTGTATTTCGCATGTGTGGTTAAGTAGCCAGCCCTGTGCTTCCCCTGTTTCCAGATTCGGCTTTCTCTTTCACTCATGGGCAATCAGATTTATCCTAGACTGAGGACTCCATTTCTGTGAGCATTCACCTGAAATGTCCTAACTTTCTTGGGTGTGTACAATTCCCTTTTAGGAAATATGTATAAAAATATTTTTTTAGTTAGAAGTTATGTTTCTCTTTTAAAAATTCACCTTGAACGCTTTGCTCCTTTTTTGGGAGACCACCATTTTGTTGCAAAAGTGTAACAAATCTTGTTTAAAATCTATTCATTCCTAGAATGAATGTGATAGTGATGCCCAGGAGTATCTTTCCAAAAGATAAACAGACCCATGGGCAAATTCTACACCCGCAGAAGTTGCAGCCAGGACTTTCGAATAAATTCTCCATCATATATGTCCACCTCTATTTAGATTTTTCTGCAGGACTTGATGCCTGCAGTTGGAATAGCTTTATGGCTTCCTGTCCCTCGGATGCCTAGGCTCTGCAGTTGTGTTTTGTTAGCCTTACATCACCAGTGTACTTGGAAGCTCTAAGTTTCAGGATCAGGACTTACTTTCTGGTGCCAGGAAAGGCGTAGCCTGGGTCCTCCTTCTGGCGGCTGGAACCCTCCCACCTCATCTGCTTCGATCGGAACACTCTCTTTAGAACACTTTCTTTAAGAAACTTGGAGATGATGATCTTTTCCCTTTGGACATTACTGAATACTTTGCCTTCTGGAAGCCAGCTGATCTTGTCACATCCACCGTGGCAGAGGGGAAGGGGAAGGTGTTCGGGAGACACAACAGCCCTCTTTGGAACAAAAAAAGGAATTGCCGTTTACCTAAAAGTCATGAATAAGAGATCAGCCTAACTAGAAAAACAACCCAGTGTCCTGCAGGTGATATGCTGTGGGATCAATTTAGTTAATAACACACAGCTACTCTACCTGAGCGGCTCGGCTGGCCCTTCCTAGCAACTCATGGTCGCCATGGAAAGGGAGGGACTGGCTTAGGAGGATTCTCTCTCATC
>CM052886.1:109986619-110009114 GCA_028534135.1 Potos flavus
GGAGTAGCCCTTGGCACCTTCTGTCTCACTCAGGGCTGTGCCATCGAGTGTAGGGCTTACGATGATTTAGTACTTCTGCTCCGGGCCCACAGTGAAGCATGGCTTCTGCCAGTCAAGCTAGAATTGAGCATTTGGTTTCCTTTGTTCAGTCTGGAGAAGAGAATAAGCTGCAGGTTGGCTCCTTACCTGTGTTAATCTGGACATTTCCTCAGTTTTGGATGATGGAGCTCGTTCCTCAGTTCTGCTCGAGAACCGTGTTGACGTAAGCGCTCTCCCTAGGGCCCCGTCGGTCTGTGGAGTCGTAATTAGGTACACCCAGGGGGCATGGCCCGGGCGGAGCCCCAGCTGGAGAAACGGCACTGGGGGCGTGCACACTGGCCTCTCCTCGTCCCCTCAGGAAAGCACCCTGTTTTCCTCAGGTATTGCTCATGTTCAGACAGGAAACCAGAGTTTCTGCCTGAAATCCCTGTAAGACTTGGCAAGGTGTTTTTGACTGGCCGATTTCCTCTGGTTTGAAGATAGGATGAGCACTCAGGGTTCCAGGCGAAGGTCCGGGCCATTGTGACTCTCAGAACGCTAAGCGATCAGAGACCAGAAAAGGGATTCCATAGCATCTCCTCAGAGATGGAGAAAAGCATGGAGAAAGAACAACGGCAAGGGGCTCCACACTTCTGATTCTCTGTTTGTTCTTCTCTCTAACTCAGCGGGTCATCATGGGGACAGCCAAGAACAACCACTGTGCACTGAAACTTCCCCTCCTACACAAACCCAAGACCCCAAAAAACTACACGCAGCCTGAGGTTCTGGGTCACACCTTCGAGACTCTGTCCAGCCTTCACAGACTGCTGCCTAACCATCTGATGGAAACACTTTATTCCTACAAGAGTGAAGAGGACAAACAAAACTGTACGTGGGTAGAGGGTGGTGTGAGCTCTTTTAATAAGCACACACTTTATAAGGGCGCAAACTGCTGCTGCTTTTAGCCACAAGTAAGAACTGGCTTTTTTTTTTTTTTGAGAGAGAGAGAGAGAGAGCAGGGGGAGGGGCAGGAGAGAGAGAGAATCCCACGCACACTCCCCGCAGAGTGTGGAGCCCCACAGGGAACTCGATCTTACGACCTTGAGATCATGACCTGAGATGAAGTCAAGAGTTGGATGCTCAACCGACTGAGCCACCCAGTTGCCCCAAGAACGGACTCTCTACATGGTGGTTGTGGTCCACCCTTGAGACCCATGGCCCCATCCGTAGCATGCCCAGAGATGGACTCCACCATCACTCCTTCACATTCCTTTTCTTTCACTGGTCTTTTATGAACGGAGATAGGTCTGTCACTCTTCTCTCGGCAAAGCTTACCTATGGAATGATGGAAAGTGGACTAAGTGGGAAATAACTACTAAATTTACAGGTATAGATGTGATTTTGAGATGAGTGAGAGAACTTCCAAGTTGAAGGTCAGCCTTTGAAGTTCATTCCTTTGCTCTCTTTTCTGCTGCTTCTTCCTCCATTTGTACCACCCCCAGAGAGAAGCCAGATATTCCGCCCTCCCCTGGGGGGACTACAAATGACCTCCCCTTTCTGGAGTTTGGAGTGGCCGGCCACTTCTGGAATTCCATCAGGACTGTTGACAACTGGACTGATTTTCAGAATTGGGTGGAGCCTGGGTCCTGAATTATTCATGTTTCAATGAAGGGCAAAGGTAGCTGGTAGCCACTTGGGCCCATGAACTTTAGAAAGCAAAGTAGCAGCTGACACAGTGATTAAGACACAAGTCATGGGTAGGAAGGTTCGATGGCAATTTGTCCATTTGTATTCTGGTTAGTCCCTGGTCCCTGAATACACGCTATTATGAATTGGCCCCAACATCCAGATTATGCTAACAATTACATAAAAATAATCAAGGAAAATATAAGGAACCTACTAGTAGTGATGCATGTCATAGATAGGCAACTCACAAGATAAAATGCAAATTATCAATAAGCATGAAAGATGTTCAAACACTCTGGTGATCGACAAAGTAGAAGATAAATCAAGGTGGTATTTTTAAGGCCATCATACTGTTCAAATCTTGAAAGATCAATTGTGATGAATATGTGGGGAAATTAATATCCTCACAATCATTAGTAGTGTGCATATTGATTCAGACTTTTTTTTGAAGATAATTTGAAAGTCTTTGTCAAAATTTAAAATGTATGTTACTGGCTTATTAAATGAGTTGAACTTGGCAAAGAGTAAGTAGAAAATAATTTTCTTTTTTCTCACAACTTCCCCATTTGACCCATTCTCTTGCTCTTCACTCATCATCTTTGGGTGAAATTACAAGCAGATTTCATAGCTTTCCTGGTCATATTCATTCAGATAACAAAAAGTCCACTCTAACATCCAAATTCCAAACCCTCAACCAGAGTAAAAACCTCCCTGCTCCCCACACTTGCGACGTGGTGGGGCTTTTTTTTTTTTTTTTAAATAGTTCCATCCCCACTCACTGGCTGGTATTGGGTCAAAGAGGATGAGGGTAGGACGAACTGAAAAGATTTCCTTGACTGTGAAATATCAAATTGTCACCTGTCATTCGAGCCTTCTTGGGGTGGTAGCTTTCCAAAGCTGGCTTCTTCTTTCCCGGGCATTTGCTGAGTTCCCTTGCTGGAGATCTCTCATTCACTCGGCCTCCTGCTGACATTTCCTTCTCCCATCCCCACCCCTGCCCCAGCTTTGTAGGCTGTGCTCCCAATGTATTTCAGGGGAGATTGCCTTACTGGTTGACAGAAGCCCTCTTGAGAGCCTATTAAAAGAAAATGACTCAAAACTAACTCCTTTCTGGGGGGTTCACATATAGCATGTAGAAAACTTGACCTCCGTCCTTCACACCTTCACCCAGCTGGTGAAAATGCAACTGGCCCCCAACACTGACCTTTCATCTCTGTGGCCACAGGCAGCTGTGGTCCTAGCCAATTATCTTATACTCTGTGAGGTATTAGGGCTGAACTGAGTCCCTCAAAATGATATGTTGAAGTCTTAACCCCCCAGTATCCCAGGATGTGAATTTATTTGGAAATAGGGTCTTGAGAGCAGTGCAGATGTAATTAAGGTGAGATCAGACAGGAGTGGGGTAGGTTCCTGGTCCAATATGACTGTCCTTGTAAGAGGACAGAGACACAGAGGGAGGAGATGGCCACAACAGAAGCAAAGACTGGACTGATGCTTCTGCAAGTCAGGATAACACCAAGAATTGCAGCAAATACTAAAACCTAGGAAGAGGCGAGGAAGAATTCTCTCCTAGAGATTTCAGAGGGAACACGGCTTGGTTTCGGACTTCCAGCCTCCAGAACTGGGAGGGAATACATTTTTGGTTTTAAGCAACCCAGATTGTGGCACTTTATTATGGCAGTCCTAGGAACTGAACACATCAGGCATTAGGGGACATAGCCCAGCTCCCCAGCTAGTCCTCTTATTTATTTATTTATTTACTTGTTTGTTTATTTATTATTTTTTTAAATTTAAATTCAAGTTAGGTCACATATAGTGTAGGATTGGTTTCAGGGGTAGAATTTAGTGACTCATCACTTACATGTAACACCCAGTGCTCAACACAAAGTGCCTTCTCTAATGCCCATCCCCTATCTAGCCCATCCCCCCGTCCACCTCCCCTTCAGCAACCCTCTTAACTATAGTCTCTTATGTTTTGCCTCCCTCTCTGTTTCTTGGGGGTTTTTTGAAGATTTTATTTATTTATTTTATAGAGAGAGATTGAGAGTAAGCAAGTGAGCGGAGGGGCAGAGAGGGAGGGACAAGGACAAGAAGACTCCATGCTGAGAAGGGAGCCTGACACGAGGCTTGATCCTGGGATCCTGAGATCGTGACCTGAGCTGAAATCAAGAGTCTGGTGCTCAACCAACTGAGCCACCCAGGCACCCCCCCTTTCTGTTTTTATTTTATTTTTCTTTCCCTTCCCCTACGTTCATCTGTTTTGTTTCTTAAATTCCACATATGAGTGAAATCATATGATTTTTGTCTTTCTCTAAGTGACTTATTTCGTTTAGTATAATACCCTCTAGTTCTATCCACATTGTTGCAAATGGCAAGTTTTCATTCTTTTTCCATTGTATATATATGCCACGCCTTCTTTATCCATTGTTGATCGTCCTGCTACAGACATTGGGGTGCAGGTGCCCCTTCAAATCTGCACTTTTGTATCCTTTGGGTAAATGCCTAGTAGTGCAATTGCTGGCTTGTAGAGTAGTTCTATTTGTAACTTTTTGAGGAACCGCCATACTGTTTCCCAGAGTGGCTGCACCAGTTTGCATTCCCACCAAAAGTGTAAGAAGGTTCCCTTTTCTCCACATTCTCACCAACATTTGTTGTTACCCGTCTTGTTAATTTTAGCCATTCTAACTGTTAGTATAAGGTGGTATATCTCATGGTGCTTTTGATTTGTATTTCCCTGATGCCAAGTGATGTGGAGCTTTTTTTCATGTATCTGTTGGCCATTTGTATGTCTTCTTTGGAGAAATATCTGTTCATGTCTTCTGCCCGTTTCTTGACTGGATTTGTTTTTTGGGTGCTGATGTTGATGAATTCTTTGTAGATTCTGGTTACTAGTCCTTATCCGACATGCCATTTGCAAATATCTTCTCCCATCCCATAGGTTGCATTTTGGTTTTATTGATTATTTCCTTCACTGTGCAAAAGCTTCTTATCTTGATGTAGTCCCAGCAGTTCATTTTTGCTTTTATTTTCCTTGCTTCCAGTGATGTGTCTAGCAAGAAGTTGCTATGGCCAAGGTCAAAGAAACTGCTGCTTCTCTTTCACCTCTAGGATTTTGATGGGTTCCTGTCTCACATTGAGGTCTTTCATCCATTTTGAGTCTATTTTTGTGTGCAGTATAAGAAAGTGGTCCAGTTTCATTCTTCTACATGCGGCTGTCCCAATTTTCCCAACACCATTTGTTGAAGAGACTGTCTTTTCCATTGGATATTCTTTCCTGCTTTGTCAAAGATTAGTTGACTGTAGAGTTGTGGGTCCCAGGTAGTTCTCTTAAAGTACCTTCGGTTGCCAGGGGGAGGAGCGATGCTACCATGCACAGCATTACAAGAACTCAGCCTAAAGAAATCTCCACATGCCTTAAAGAATGTTTAGCTTTTTCTTGTTTTTGCTTTTTTTTTTTTAAGATTTTATTTATTTGTCACAGAGAGAGAGCACAAGCGGGGGGAACAGCAGGCAGAGGGAGAAGCAGGCTCTTGGCTGAGCAAGGAGCCCAATGTGGGGCTTGATCCCAGGACCCTGGGATCATGACCTGAGCTGAAGGCAGATGCTTAACCAACTGAGCCACCCAGGTGTCCCATGTTTAGCTTTTTCTTGTATGGATAGGTATGTTGTACGTAGGTAGGTAACTGCCACCTACCAGATTTTTCTCAGACTGTGTGGCCTTAGGACAAAACTGAGACAACAGAAAAACTCACATTTTAACCTCCCATTACATACCCATGCCCTTCGACTTAGCAATTCCCCTTCTAGTCAGTGTCCTAGAGAAATTCTTGCACCTGCGCACACAGATGCGGGAAGGAGTATGTGTGCTGAAGCATTGTTTATCATGGTGACAAATTGTCAACAGCCTCATGTCATTCAATAGCAGAACGATTAAATAAATGGATGCATCCATGAGGAATACTAAAAAGGAAGTTGATGTTAAAATATTTACAAAACGCACTCTAGAATATTAATAAATAAGCTGCAAAATAAGAAGCACTGATTCCATTTATACCAAAAGAAGACTGTATACATGTAGGTACAAATGTGTGTACACACAGAAGGAAGAGTTCTGGAAGGAGATGTATCACATTCCGGCCGGTGGCTACCTCTGGAGAAAGAGGAATGAGGTTGTTCCCTTTAACTATGTCTACTATTTTAAGTTGTCTGATTTTATTTATTCCGATGGAAATCTTATCATTACTTTTGTAATTAAAATGCAATTTTACTGGGGCGCCTGGGTGGCTCCGTGGGTTAAAGCCTCTGCCTTCGGCTCAGGTCATGATCTCGGTCCTGGGATCGAGCGCCGCCTCGGGCTCTCTGCTCAGCAGGGAGCCTGCTTCCCCCTCTCTCTCTGCCTGCCTCTCTGCCTACTTGTGATCTCTCTCTGTCAAATAAATAAATAAAATCTTTTAAAAAAAATGCAATTTTACCATTGAAAATGCACTCAGTCTTTATGTAAGGTTGCAGAAGTTTTTTATTTTCTCGTGATATTTCAATTATATGTTGATTTCAGTTTTGTTCCCTTAGCCTCCCATTGGAGACACTGATAGGTATTATACACCTTTAGCCACTGGGAGTGTTCCTGCCAGGTATAACTGCCGCTCATGAGTACTGAGGTCCGTTTGTTTCAGGGGGTTGGGCTGCAGGACTCTTCGATGCACTCAGAAGTCAGTAGAAAGTGCGTGACGTAGCTGAGGTGAACAGCGCTTGCAGGAAGAAATGTTTCCTCAGAGTCCTGTGTCTGTGCTTTAAAGGACCTGGGCCCAAGGCAGAATCCAGTCATTGAGAGGACATTAGCCTCCAAGACCCTGAATTCTTCATTCAAAGGCTGTTTCATTTCCAGAATGCCATTTCCAGTGATTGCCTTGATCCGCAAGAGATGACCCCATTTCTCACACTTTCATCCCTCAGCTCATGAATGCAATAATGGATACCAATGGCTCACTGCTACATGTCTAAAGCCTCTGTCTAGTCAAATTTCACCTGATCTTGAAATGGGTTTATTTCTCCTTGCGCCAGCCCCATCTGCTCCTGCTGGCAAGCTTTGCCTGCATTAGACTGTATTTGTTACCCAGAGCCATCAGAAGAGGGAAGAAAAAAAAAAAAAAGCACTGAAAATCTATAGTTAGAAGCACAGGGTCTTTTTTTTTCTGGATTTTAAATAATAGGAAGTTAAATCATACGAACAACATAAAATGAGGAATGAGGATCCATTATATTATATGCATTTAGATCTACCGTGCCCAGATAACTGTCCCCAAACATCACAAGCTTCTGCAAGCGACCCTCTTACTCCTCCCACCCCACGTTCCAGCACAGCAGTGTAAGGAGCTATCCTGAGATCACGTTAGTATTGGTTCTATGATGTTTAATACACTGTCCAATCCAGTGTTTCAATGACTGGCACCAAACCAAGAAGTAGGAAGTGGGAGGAAGTATAAGGCTTTGGTATGTTGTTTTTAATGCTTAAAAAGATGCCTCTCTTGGTTATTTCACTGCTTTTCTTCTCTAGATACTTCGGGAGGTTGCTTAATTGGATGCAGGGAGGGACGAGGCAGGCGGGAAGAGTGGTTTCCAAAAGAGTGAGTGGGCTCAGGGAGGAGACCAGGGGAGGCAACTCTTGAAGCAGTGTGTGTGTGTGTGTGTGTGTGTGTGTGTGTGTGCGCTGTTCATGGGCCCGCCGGCCACTGATGTCCTCCAAATCCATGACTTCTGTGTGCAGATTAGAGAAGACAATTATGAAATGTGAAAGCGACAAATCATTTTAAAGCCTGAAGTTCTAAGTTACCTATTTTTACTGCCTCTGGTAAACACACACACACACACACACACACACACACACACACACACTGGCTGTGTACTTGGCTCAGGTACTTGTGTACCTGATCTATGCTGATTTGTCTTGTGATTACTAATTCCTCCACCCATTCTTTCGTCCATCCATTCACCCATCTCACATGTATTGCCTTCCATACATTAAAATAAGAAATACAGGGTTGCCTGGGTGGCTCAGTGGGTTAAAGCCTCTGCCTCCAGCTCGGGTCATGATTTCAGGGTCCTGGGATCGAGCCCCACATCGGGCTCTCTGCTCGGCGGGAAGCCTGCTTCCCCCTCTCTCTCTACCTGCCTCTCTGCCTACTTGTGATCTCTCTCTCTCTCTCTGTCAAATAAATAAATAAAATCTTTTAAAAAATAAAAAATAAATTAAAAAAATAAAATAAAATAAGAAATACAAATACCATCCAAGCCGCTCACCATCCAATATACCCAAAATGTCATCTATAAATTGATATTCAATATTATTATACTTCCAACAATTTTTAAATTTTTTTTATTTAAGTAATCTCTACACCCAACACAGGGCTCAAACCTTCGATCCCAAGATCACGAGTCACACGCTCTTCTGACGGAGCCACCCAGGTGCCTCTCCCTCCAATAATTTCTTGAGACATCAAATACCTGAATTGGGTTAATCATTTCAGTTTAATATTAACTTTAACTTTGAAATTCTGACAACCAAAGCAGACCATATGCTATTCCTATCATTCTCGTGCCTGGGAGAGCTTTTGGGTGCCCCACAGCTGGATCCTGAGCTAAAACACTGCTTACAAGAGCAGTATGAGGAAGCTGTCTGGGCCAGGCCTGAGACCACTGGGCAGGAGCCCCAGATTCCAGCCGTGTTTTTGACTCACTTGGAAGGATTTTCAGGCCTGTAAGGATCAATCTGTTAATCATTACATCATTTAGTCAGATTGCCGAGCTACGGCCCCTTTGGGCCAATTCTTGGTTCTTTGGGGTCTGCGCCAATTACCCTGTGCGGTAGACACCATCAGTGGTTCAGTCTGAGACACAAGGGAGGCTGGACGAGTTCGGATCTAATTTCTATGCAGGGTCACCCTGAATCCCCGGGGCTCAGCTCCTCTTCCTGCATTAGGTTAATGACAGTGCCTTAGTTTCTAATACACCCAGATGGATTGCAGAGCCATGCACAGAGCAGCCTGAACACTGACTGTTGATTCTCAGATCATTACCGGTTGGCAAAGAGAGAAGCTCATGCTACAGTGTAAGGCAATTATGTCACTAAATCCGTGACGTAGTTCTCCTGACTCCTTTTCCTTTCCTTCCTCCGTCCCTCCCTTCCTTTTTGTAGCAGGACTGTCTTGATGAAGGATGCAGGGTATTGAATTACATTCTGGCACAAGCTCTTGGTCCCATCGAGATGAGCCATTTGGTTAAGGGCCAAACGAGGTCAACGTGAAGCCGCGCATGTGATGTAAATGCAGAGTGTGGTTAACATCTCTGAAGATAAAAATAACTGTCCTATCAATTGTCATTAATTTGAGAATCAGGTACAAATTGCTTAAATAGACTTTAGTATTCGTGGTGGTGCCAGCACGGTGGTTTGTATGTTCATTCATTCATTCACTTACTCTGTGGTCTATTAGATGTCCAGGACAAGGCTCGGGTCTAAGTGGTGCTCAGTAATATTTTTGCAGTGAAGGCATGGCAGAGCTCAATAGCAATTATGAAGTGGCATAAATCGTCTTTCTCAAATGAGCGCCATGTTACTCTTGCTATGGAAAGATGGAAAGGCATGCTGAATCGCATTAATGTTTCTTCTATTCCTAGGTCAGAATTCTGAATTCTCTGGCTTAGAAAGGATCTTAGCAAGACATCAGTTCCCAAAAGAGATTAATGTGACCCCAAAGCCAAGTAGCATGCCCCTGTGGAAAAGAAAATGCATCAACAACTCAAATCGTGGGTGGAAGAAATGCTACTTGTGGAACAGAAACTTGGAGGAACCTCCAATGTCAACCGTATCTGTCAGGTAGGTGTCTAATTTTTGTCTGCTGCAGACGTGTTTAGAGATATACAGGATGACCACAAACTCTTTGTGGTTTAGCTAAAAAATGACTTAATGTGGTCTTTGAGACACATGGTAGGCATGAGAACAAGTATAGCTATGCATTAAAGCACATAAGCCCCATTTTCACACACCCAAGTATCTGGAGGAGTCCTCACTGAGAGAAAACTCAAAGAGACAGGAGCGGGTGTGTGGGTCCCCCAAGGGCCATTGCACTGCAGGCTGATGAGCAGAGATCTAGCAGGGCTGGAAGGGGATTCTTGGAGAGGTACCCAACCACTGAGCTATGATGCTTTTATGCTGCATGAGTCAGGAAGCACCAGCTCATCCCCACCATGACCAGGGGCCCAGGATCCGACAGCCTTAATAGTAGAAACTTGGCTCGATCTGTCGTCTGCCAGATTTTACAGAGACAGAAATGGGAGCCATTGCAGGGTCTTCAAAAGTGGGGTGACGCGATCTGATCCGAAACCTCCCTGGCCTGTAGGGGAGCGACGGTGGTAGAGCCTCAGGTGAGCCTCAGACCAAGTGGTAACAGCGGGGATGTGGAATTGCTTGGATTCTGACACTTGAAGTTATAAGCTTTGGGGCACCTGGGTGGCTCAATTGGTTAAGCGTCTGACTCTTGATTTTGGCTGAGGTCATGATCTCAGGGCCCTGGGATCGAGTCCTGTGTCTGGCTCCACGCTGGCTGTGGAGCCTGCTTGGGATTCTCACTCCGTCTCCCTCTGCCCTCCCCACTCCTGCACATGCACTCTCTCTAAAAAAAAAAAAAAAAAAAGCAAGTTATAAGCTTTGGTTCCTTGGCAAATTATCTTTGTTGGTCTGCTTCCTTCCCTAATTATGCCAGACAGATGATGTCACCATATTTATTTCTTTAGTTTTGCTGTACATGTTACTGTACAATACCTAATAAAGGATTTCTAGTTAGTACTTAGTAGGTATTCAAAAAATGTTGCCAGGCTGACAGGAGAAATATATAATTTGCTATAAAGACAGAGTTCTCTCTGCTTTGAAGGTAACAGACACAGGCAGAGACGTCCAGCTCATGAATTTGCCTGTAGTAGACACTCCCACTGTGATCATTATCCTATGGAAATAATTTCCATGTCTACTTTTTTCCCCCAGTATCCTCAGTGGCATAACTTGACAATTTTACTTAAAAATCCATCTTTGAGGAAGGCAAAGATATGTTATAAAAGAATTAGAACGGTGGTATTTTCTTCTTGGACAATACAAGGCACTAAATTTGCATCTAAATTAAGGGTATAAGTTATTTTAAGTGACGATTCCTGATTACTTGAGTTAAGATTATTTAGCCATACTTTTGAGGCCTATAAAAAAAGAAAAAAAAACAATTTCACAATCATAGAAAGTTTATACACCTCAATTTCAGGCTATAATGTCTTTTTTTTTTGGAGCAAATAATTTTTCTATAATGTCTTGACATGAACTAATATGTTTTAATTGACATCCTAGTTTAGTTTCTGAAAAGATAGCTCAATTGTTAGAACATAAGAAATGACATATTTATTCACATTTTCTCCTATGAACATTCATTGGCTTTCCTTGAAAGCTAGGACTGGTAAAAGCAGGCATCCTTTACTTGTTCTTAACATCAGGGGAAAATAATTCAGTATTTTGTTGGCTGTTGGTTTTTGCAGGTTACTTTTATCTGTTTGAAGAAGTTCATGACTGTGGCTGGTTTGCTTAGTTTTTATTATAATGGATTCAAATGCTTTCTCCGTATCCACCAAGTTGATCATATTTATCTTTACTATTAATATTAAAATATTAAAATATTTTTATCACAGTAGAATGTACATAACATAAAATTTCCTGTTTTCCCCATTTTTTTAAATGTGTATAGTTCAGTGGCATTAAGTACATGCATGTTGTGTAAACCATCATCATCATCCATCTACAGAACTTTTTCATCTTCCCAGACTGAAACTCTGTCCCCATTGAACACTAACTCCCTATTCCCTCATCCCTCCAGCACCTGGCAAATACTATTTTACTTTCTGTCTCTATGGATTTGCCTAATCTAGACCCCTCAAATAAGTAAAACAATACAGCCTGTGCCCTTTTGTGCCTGGCTTCTTTTACTGAGCATGTTTTCAAGGTTCATCCATATTGTAGCCTATGTCAGAAGTTCCTTCCTTCTAAAGGCTGAAGAATATTCCATTGTCTGTATAGAACACATTTTGTTTTATCCAAACAAAAAACCCCCACCATTTACTGAAAAGATCATCCTTTCCCTGTTGGTCTTGGCACCCTTGTCAAATCATTTGATCATCAAAAACAACAACAACATTTGATCACATATGCAAATGTTTATTCTGAGTTCTCTAATCTAGTCCATTGTTTATAGGTCTGCCCTTATGCCATACCACACATTGTGTGTGTGTGTGTATATTATACATATACATGTATAATATATATAATTATATATTATTAGTACATATTGGAGGTCTAATATTTGACAGGTAAATATTTATGATTGTTATATCTTCTTGCTGTATTGACCCTTTTACCATTATGTCTTTATCTCTTAAAAGAGTTTTGTAGTCTCCTTTGTCTGATATTAGTATAACCATCCATATTCTCCTTTGCTTACTATTTGCAAGGAATAATTTTTCATCCTTTCATTTCTAAGCCATGCATGCCCCTAAATCTAAAATGAGACTCTTATAGGCAGGATATAACTGAATCCTGACTAGTTTTATTATCCATTCTATCGGTCTATGGTTTTTGGAGAGTTCAGTCCATTTACATGTGAAGTAATTATTCATAAGGAAGCACTTACTTTTACCACGTTGTTTTCTGCATGTTTTACATATTTTTTTGTCCCTCGTTTTCTCCATTACTGCTTCCCCTTGTGTTTAGTTGATTTCTTGTACTAACACATTTTGATTCTCTTTTCATTTCTTTCTGTATATCTTCTATGGGTATTTTTGTGTGTGTGGTTACCATGAACATTACATAGTAACATCCTAAAGTTATAACAATCTATATTATAGATTATTAACTATATCATATATGTAGTTATAACAATCTATAACAATATATCTTTGTTACCAACTTAACTTCAATTGCTGCTCCACCCCTCCACTTACGTTACTGATGTCATATATTACTTTTATATATTGCATACCCATTAACGTAAATATATTACATCTTATGCATTTGTCTTCTAAATCCTACACGAAATAAAAAGTGAAGTAGCAAACCAAAATTATAAAAATACTATTTTTATATTTATGCATGTTACCTTCACTGGAGAACTTTATATTTTCACGTGGCTTCGAGTTACTGTCTATCATCCTTTCATTCCAACTTGGACGTCATTTAGTATTTCTGGTCAGGGCAGATCTAGTGGTAATGAATGTCCCCAGTTTTCGTACAGGAATGTCTTAAATTTCTTCCAGAGTTTGCCAGATGTAGAGTTATCAGTTGAAATTGTTTTTTTTTTCTCTCAGCATTTTAAATATGTCTTTCTAACTGCCTTATGGACTGTAAGGTTTCTGGTGAGAAATCTACTAATAATCTTATTGGAGATCACTTTATGTGATGAGTTGCTTTTCTCTTGCTGCTTTCAAGATTCACTCTTTGTCTTTGACAGATCTGATTATAATGTGTCTCGCTGTAGGTCTCTTTGTGTTTATCCTACTTAAAAGTTCATTGAACTTGGATTTGTATATTCACATCTTTCCTAAAATTTAGCCATTCTTTTTTTTCAAATAGCCACCCTGTCCCTTTCTCTCCTCCTCTCTCACCTCACTCCTTCTCTGCCTGGAACTCCCATTGTGTGTACATTGGTTGGCTTGGTGATCTGTCCCAAGTCTTTTAGAAACTCTATCCACTTTTCTTCATTCTTCTTTTAGCTCCTCGACTTGATTATTTCAAATGACTTCTCTTTAAATTTGCTGATTTTTCTTCTACTTGTTTGAGTCTGCTGTTGAACCCCCTCTAGTGATTTTTTTCCATTCAGTTATAATAATTTTCAGCCCCAGGATTTGTTTGGTTTAAAAAAATAATAATGTGCACCTCCTTTGCCGATACTCGTATTTTCTTCACGTACTGCTTTCCCAATGTCCTTTATTTCTTTGTCCACATTTGCCTTTAGCTCTTTTGAGGTAGACATTTGTTTTTAAAGTTCTTATCTAGTAAATCTGATGACTTTTTTTTTTTGAAAATGTTTCTGGAAGTTTTCCTCCTTTGAGTGGGCCATGTTTTTCTGTTTCTTTGCACACATTATGACCCTTTGTTGAAAATTGGGCATTTTTGCAAAAACAAGCCCCTCTTACACTGATGGGTAGACCTTCTTTCATGAGTGGGCTTGTGAGTCTTCAGATCAGCCTAGGCCTTCTCAGATATTTTCTGGGCATGCTTCCTATCTAGCTAGGCCTGTATGTTTGTTTGTTTCTTTTTTTGTTTTAATTTTCCCTCAGCCGCTTTTAATGTCTAGAGTCTCCGGCTTCTCGTCAGGGCCTTCTCCGGCTTCTTGTCAGGGCCTTAAGTGCTCTATTCGATTCCTTTTCTGTGATCTCCTTCCCCGCATTGGAGGGTCTGCAGTCAGCTTGTACCTTTCATGTGTTTCATTGTGTGCCACTGCCTCTTGTGGTTTCTTGTCTCACATCCAGACTATGCCAACCTCTTCCTCCTGAACTGTGAGTCAGGCAAGATAGCAACCAGTTCCTCAGGCAGCCCGCACATAGGCCAGAAGGTTGCAAACAAATTCTACTCCGCTCCTTCCATCCCAAGGGAGGGAGCCGGTAATTATGTGCATTTCTTCCAACCACACCATGCAGGGTAGTGGGTGGGGCAAGGGCAAGTAAGAATGCCACACAATTTCCTACAATTTTCAATGTGACATTCACTTGCTTGCTGTAGATGTTTAGCTTCTGTAGTTTATTTGGTGTTTCTGTGGAGAAATGAGGGTATTTAGGAGAACAAAATATTCCATGCCAGTTTGGTAGCCACTGGAATTACGCCCTCGTCCTTTTCAATTGATATGGCACTAATCAAAACAGAAAGTTGCAAGGATGGTTAAGAGAGCTTGCAGGTATGCCTTTTATAATCTACCACATTGAACAAGAATGAACACTATGTAATACATAATTATATAATAACTGATCCAGAACACTGCTTTTATTTCCAGTGAAATAACCCAATTTTCCCTTCATGTCTTTTTATTAAATTATGGGGAAAAAATGGAACTAAGATTGTCATTTCTTTCCTTTTTTTGTGTGTTTCTTTTCTAATACTACTACTGCTCCATTTGCTCCCTTGCTAGGTGGTTGAAAAAGAACATGCAACCCACTGAAGACCTTCGGTCAGTGATCCAGAGGCTGTCAGTGTTTGGGCCAGTTAAATCTGTCACCCTCTGTGGTCGGCAAAGCGCTATCGTGGTGTTCAAAGACATGACTTCAGCTTGCAATGCTGTGAATGCTTTTCGAAGCAGGACCCCAGGCACCATGTTTCAGTGCTCCTGGCAACAGAGATTCATGTCGAAAGATGTAAGACTCCCTATGACCCAAATCCTACGTAAATTCTTAAAGCTTGTGGTACGTAATTGGTTTGTCATCGGGGCTCTAGTGAACTATGATAATCCTAAATGGTATGTTAGCACTGAGAAAAGGCACAGTTTATTAGTTCAAGTACTGGAAATCGGAAATGACAGCACATCCCTTCCTTCGAAATGCATAATGCTGCTGTAACAGGTATCACAGCTTGGCTTTTTGGGATAAGAAGTTCACGATGGCATTCATGCATTCGCTTGACAGCCATCTTTTCTGGAGGATGCTGCTTTCTTCAGCATTAATGGCATGCAGCTTTTCTTTCTCGTGATTTCTGATGATCTGTTTTGAAATACTCATTGCCTGAAAATACAAAACCAACAGTAAGGTTAAGGGTTATTCTAGAGGGAGTGGGGTTTATTCTAGAGTGCTGATTTTTGTTTCTCCGTGGTTCACGGAATCCTGTCCCGCCTTCAGATGTATGTGTAACATGGGACAGTACTTCTCAAACTGTAATGTGTATATGAATCGTCTTTGTAGACATGGGGGAGGGCCTGGGGTCACACATTTCTAAAAAGCCCCAGAGAGACACTAAAGCTTCTGATCCCAGGACCACATTTCAGCAGAAAGAATATAAGAGCAGTCAGTCACGAGTTATCACATATAAAAACCAAAGTACTGCAGAGTAAGAATCTCCTAAAAGTCAACCTGTCTTCCCAAATGGATTCAAGAATAAAAGTGCTCAGCAAATACCGCCTATCATCCTCCTCAAAGTTATCCCCAGGAAGAACTGTCCCTCTGCCTTCATACATATCAGAGCAATGAAATGCCAAGGTGCGCCTGGGTGGCTCAGTGGATTAAAGCCTCTTCTTTCGGCTCAGGTCATGATCTCGGGGTCCTGGGATTGAGCCCCGCATCGGGCTCTCTGCTCAGCAGGGAGCCTGCTTCCCCTCTCTCTCTGCCTGCCTCTCTTGTGATCTCTCTGTCAAATAAATAAATAAAATCTTAAAAAAAAGAAAAGAAAAGAAAAGAAATGCCTCCCTGAGAAGTTTTTTAAAAAATCAGTACTTCTAACATTATTATGGTTATTTTTAATCTCAAATTTAGATGTGCTTAAAGTCAACCAGGTCATATCTTGTTTTTTAAAATGCTTATTCTCTTAAGGCAAATAAACTATTTCCATGGTTTCTACTAGGAGAAAAAACGAAAAACCAAAAGACAATACTAACATTCCGGGGGAACTTTGAATATGCTTTCAGCCTGGTCCAAACTTCTTTCTGAAAGGTGCTATCAGGAAAAACTTCAGTAACAAGTCCTTGAGCACAGGCTTCTCCAGCAGTTAACTTTTTCCCAAAAATGAGCATCTCTGCTGCCTGAAATGAAAAGCAAGATTAAGACGTTACCTTAATGAAACACAGGTCAGTTAACCTCAGAACTAACAGCTTTGAGGAGACAGAGGGCAGTTCTCTTATAGTCTTTTGAGGTTGCCAGCATTTCTTGTTAAGGGAGAAACTGGAGACCTCAATAGGCAATGCTTGACAAACTGTGCCGAGAGCATCTCAGGATCTCTGGAAGGTTTGCAAGTATTTTTGCTTCTGTATGTGTCTGTGCGGGGAAGGTAAGAGCAGGGAGCCCAGGGCAGAAAAGACCTGAAGTAGATGCTGATCCAGTAACCCACGCAGCTAGAATTTTCTGTTTTACACACTATAAGCAATTACAAAAGAAAAAAGAACTAAAAAAAAAAAGAAAGAAAAAAAAGAAAATCCAGGCCACAGTGAATGCCAACCGAACTTTAGACATCCTAACTTTCAAACTTCCCTTCCTTGGAAACTCTACGCAGTGGTCCAGCTCTGACACTTTTCTTTACCTGCCCAGGTACTACTAATTAGTTCTACCTGACCAAAGAAAAGGGAGAAAAGACTAATATTCAGTTTCTAACAAAACTGGGGTCAATAAGCAGATATCCTCTACATTTCCAGTTGTGCTTCTGGAAAAATATTATTTCATAGTCAAATGCCCTAAGCCTTGGGGTTGGTTCTGGCCAACTTTTCAAAGTTAAAATCTGTCCTAATGACTCAGAGCATGTGACAGAATAATGAGCTTTAAAAACTATATATTTGCAATGAAAACCTAGCAGTCAATGAAAACAGGCTCCATGCCAACCCCACCCCATTCGGACCTCCAAGAATTGGCTAAGCCTTCCCCTATCCCCAGCTCTCCGCGGTTCGGTCTCGTCATGATCACCGTGGAGTCACGCACACGGAGCCTGGGCACCCAGAATTCCATAGACGTGGGTCAGGCCTGGGCAGCCAGGGCACCCCTCTGGGAGCCTGAACACACAGCTAAACCTACTGACGAGAAGGCTGCCATGACTGGGAGCAGCTCTGGAAGGCGTAAACCCCACTGATGACTTGCGTCTGCTGCTAGCTTTCATGACTCTCCAAGTCGAGATGTCATCTTACGGCTCCCAAGGGGTGCGGCTCATCTACGCAGATATCAAGTGGAGCCTCAAGCTGGCACAGCCCTGGTCCTCTAACGACTCATGCCACGCAGCAGCGGAGGACGAGGCACTGGGCACCCAGCGGCAAGAGTGGATCCTAGTCTGGGGAGTTGTGGAGAGTTTCTAATTCTCCCTTATACCAGACATTTCCCATAGCCTAGCTCTTCTATACTTGAAACTTTTAGAGTTGAGGAACAAATAACTCACTTTTCTTCTGTCTATATTATCAAGGAAAAGAAAAGAGTATAGAATTACTTTTCGAACAGAGGTTATTTATTTATTTTTTTAAAGATTTATTTATTTATTTGAGAGAGAGAGAGAGGGAGTGTAAGTGGGGGTGGGACAGAGGGAGAGAGAGAATCCTCAAACAGACGCCTGCTGAGCGTGGAGCCTGACATGGGACTCAATCCCAGGACCCTGAGATCATGACCTACACTAAAATCAAGAGTCAGATGCTTAACTGACTGAGCCACCCAGGCGCCCCCAGAGGTTACTTATTACAACTTATTTTTAAGGTTTCCAAGAGTTACCTTGGCTGGGCCCATTATCTTCGGAAAAGTGTAAGAGGAACATCCTTCTGGAGTTTGACCAAGGTGACTAAAAGGAGTGTGAAATGTTGCCTATTTGGAGAAAAAAGAAAAGAAAGACAATTATTTTTTGTATGTGATTTTTAAAAATCACTATTTGCATATATCCTTACAATACTTAATTGAGGAAGCTTTTTTAAAAAATTAGGATTACTGTGGTATTATCGAACACCAAGTTCACTCTTAGATATGCAGCTTGGTGAGTTTTAACGAAGGTACATGGCTACATAGCCACCACCATGTCAAGACGTAGAATTATCTCCAGCACCCCAAAGGGCTCCTTGTGTCCTCTGCAGTCAATCCATTCCTGACATCCCCAAACCACCACCGATCTGTTTTCTGTCCCTTGTTTTGCCTTCTCTAGAATATAATGTAAATGGAATCAGACATTCTGTAGCCTCTGGTCCTTAGCATAAGACTTTTTGAGAGTCACCGTGCTATTGTATTGTAGCTTGTTCCTTGTCATTTCCGAGTAGAATTCCACTGTAAGGACATCACAGTTCCTGTATCCATTCACCAGTTGAAGCCACTGGTGTTACTTCTAATATTTTGGATATGATGATGAGTAAGACTGTTAATGAAAATTTGTACGCAGGTCTCTGCATGAACTGAACTTGTTTTCGGTTCTCTTGGGTAAAATACGTAGGGGTGGAACTGCTGGATTGTGTGGTAAATTGTGGTTTGAGACCAAAAGAATTTCCAGCGTGGTGTATCATGTACCACTCCCCCCAGCAGTGAACGAGTCCAATTGCTCCACATCCTTGCTAAACCTTGTTATTATCAGTTGTTTTAACTTGAACCATCCTGGTAGGTGTGTAATAGTGGCTTGTGGTTTTCATTTACATTTCTGTAATGACTAATGATGGTGAGCATCTTTTCAGGTGCTTATTAGCTATCTTTATATCTTCTTTGGTGAAGTAACCATTATAATACTTTGCCCACTATTTTTAAGCTAATTGGTTGTCTTTCTATTATCGACTTGTGGTTCTTTACATATTCTGATTGCAAGTAATTTTCTTAGTAGGGTATTTCGCCTATGTTTTAAGAAGCCATTTATACTTTTTTTTTGTGGGATATGTATTCCTCTCCATTGCCCATTTTTACATCAAGTTCTTGATCTATCGCTTTATAAAATAAATTTTTGAAAATATATTAGAGAGATTAGCCTTTGTAATATCAACTGGAAAACTATTTCCTCAGTCTGTCATCTGTTTTGATTTTGCCTCAGAGAGGTTTTCAAATTGGCTTTAAATACGAGAATCTATTTCAATATTGGTTATTTAGACTCTAGAGCCATCTTTAGTTCTTGTTTTTGTTTTAAAGTAGACTCCATGCCCAGCATGGAGCCCGATGCGGGGCCCGAACTCATAACCCTGAGAGAGTAAGACCTGAGCTGAGATCAAGAGTTGGATAATTAACTGACCGAGCTACCCAGGTGCCCCTTGTTTTTTTTTTTTTGTTTCTTTGTTTTTGTTTTTAAAGATTTATTCACCTCTTTTAGAGAGAGAGAGGAAGGGAGGGAGAAGGAGCAGAGGCAGAGGGAGAGGGAGAGAGAATCTCAAGCAGAATCCCTGTGAGCACGGAGCCTGATGCAGGGATGGATTTCATGACCCCGAGATCATAACCTAAGATGAAACCAAGAGTCAGAAGCTCGACCGACTGCGCCACCTAGATGCCCCCCGTCCCTTTTTCTGATTTAAGAAATATTTTTGTGTATTTCTTGATGAACAAGAAGTCCTTATGAAAGGAAATTAATTTATAATTGACAATATGTACACAGAACATTTAGACTTTATTTCCCATAATCAGATACGGTGCTATTTCTTAATGAATATTGTTAGAAGACATAAATACATAATATATGCAGCATATACGTGAAAATGAAAATATAAAATAAAAGTTACTAACGTCACCTATCACCTCCTCCCCCAAAAGCAAACTTATTCAAGAAGATGTACTGAGAAGTCACAGCCTAAGGAGCGTAAGCAGGAAAGTGAAAGAAAACATCAACCGTAGCTAAAGGGCCACAAACAGGTATGTGCAGAACTGATAGTAAGCAGTATTTAACTTCTTTTCAGAAATAGAGCAGTAAATGTAATTTACTGTAATAACTCTGGAAGCTTCTTAGCCTCTTGGTGCTACAGTAGACTCCTTTGTAAAATGGAGACAAAGTACCTATCTCATACGGCTGCTGTGGGCATAAGTTAAGTAGGTATCACGTGCATCGACAGAGGGCCCAGGATGTGGTGGGCACTCAAATATTACTTTTATGATTTCTACCCTTTTATTACCTCATAGGGGAAATGTACAATTTGCTGACAAAGAAGCTAATGGGCATTGTTAACTCCTGCCCATAATAAAGAAGGATTAGGTTGTGAGAGTGTTAAACCCACATGTAATATGGTATTTGTTTAAGAAACCAATAATGATAAATCCTATAAAATGCATTCCTCTTCACAACTTCTTTCTTCTGTGTCTTTCTCTGATTTTAAATTGAACCTTTGTTTAATTCAGTTGGGTGAACTCTCAGCAGTGGTCACTATTAGTCAAATATTTTACTCTGGGCCAAATGTGTTAGCATTTAAAGTATCTATGTATGTTTTCTTTCTATTTCAGTTCCAATTTATATCATAGGACCAAAGTCTTAGAAATCTTGAAAAGATGATGGATGTGACAGTCATTTTGAATTCTGAGGGAGAATCAGGAGAATATTCAAATAGGGTGATGTATTTGCCCTCTAAGTACTGAAGAATGAAATCCTTAAGTTCAGGTCAGGAACTCCTGACCCCACCCCTGGACAAGACCAGATGATCAATCAGTCCTCTAACACACATGGTGTGACCACAGGCTATTGATTTCTGCCTTTGAGCAGAAGCTTCTACCTACAAAGGTTAGGCAGCCTGGCACCTAGAATCTCATTTGTTATTTTCATGGGACAATTATTAAAAACAATTAGGTCTGACAAAATGCCTAAGCCAATCAAACTGAATCCGGTAAAAAAAAAATGAACTCAAGAAATGAGGATCTTAAAATATGGTCATGTCTATCAGGGAAAACACCTCCAAATAAAACTAGGAATCTCTTCAGTGCCAAAAACCAAATGCTTCCCACAAGAATGAAGAGTAGGAAATTGTACCACTGCATAAGCAAAAATTACTCTAAGAATCTGATCACCCTACAAGCGGTTATTCGTTCTACAGTAAAAGTTCTGAAATAAATGGTCATCACATCTTTGTTCATAATGACAGAATTGGAGAGAGCCTAGGATTCAGCAGTCAGGGACTGGTTATCTCTGAGTGGTTAAGAAGTGATTTTTAATTTAACCCTGTATGCTTTTCCAGATTTTTCAAAATTTTATCTTCTACTATGACATACATTAATACTATAATAAGAACAGAAATTAAAATCAATGCAATTCAATGGTGAACACAAGGCTAAACTGTTTTGGCAAGTAACTTGAACTTCACTTTACTTATCTACAAAGAAGGGAGTGAGGGTAGATAGTACTTCGAAGCCCCTTCTTATTAAAAAATTCTAATATTCTAAATTCCAGAATTTGTTTACTTGGAAAAAAGGATCAAATTATCCACTTGCAGAACATGCAAAAATGCTGTCCTCACCCCCACCCCCTGACCCCCGGGATAGCAAGCTTTCAAGATCTCCTATTTTAGATTAATTGGAAAATCGAAAGTTGAGGAACTGTTGCATAATTTGATGAGAATATAGAACCAAAATAGTTGGAACAATGTTCACAACAATACTGGTGTTTAGGAAAACAAAGTTAATAATGAAGGACAAATAAAACAAGTTGAATTAAATTAAGAGTAATTCTTCAGGAAAAAGTGAAATTTAGTCCATTCTACCATAAATTGTGCAATCCATTTACTACTAGCCAACAATAAAAAAGAATTCAGAGGACCTCATTTTTACTCCATGACTTCCTACGTTGCTGGGGGCTGACTTACCCTGTCGGACGCGTACACAAGATCAAATAGCCCGAGAATGGTGACGGAGATTCCCACGGCTGGACCGTTGACCACAGCAACCAGAGGCTTAGGAAAATCTATGAAGGAGCCTACAAAATCCCTACAGAAATGAAAATACAAAAGCATTAAATGAGCTGGAGGCGATTGTGCTAAGTGAAATAAGTCAAGCAGAGAAAGACAATTATCATATGGTTTCACTCATATGTGGAACATAAGGAATAGAGCAGAGGACCACAGGGAAAGGGAGGGAAAACTGAATGGGAAGAAATCAGAGAGGGAGACAAACCATG
>CM052886.1:110009614-110034189 GCA_028534135.1 Potos flavus
AAATATTTTGTGACTATCTTTCCTAGAAGATAAGTTCTATGTTGTAGTAAGTGGTAATTTCTGCAAATTTTCTGGGGGAAAAAATGCTCTTGGTTTATAAAGTGTATGAGTTAGCTTTCCATTTTCTACAGAAAAATAAGACTAGAAAGCAACTATGCTTTGTTGAACCAATTGAGTTAAGAGAGGTTTGGTCGAACCAACTGAGTTATGATAATGACCAGCCCATAATATATGCCCCAGAGCAAGTCAAAAGACTATGAGTAACTCCCTGCTTTGGAGGATGTCCCAACAGGGTAAAGACATTCAGCCGGAAAACATGGTGCTCCCATGGTCATCAACCTTCAGTTAAATGAGGAGCACCATCCAGACAACTGAAGGAACAGTTGAGGCAATATTTGAATTTTCCCCAGCACTGCATTTGTTTGGGAATGAAGGGACCATAAAAACGCTTTGGGCCAGTCTCTGATCACGGATATCCTGCGATTTCCATCTCTTTTCAGTGAAAAAAATAAAAGTTTAGTCTGAGAGGAGAGAACACCTGCTTCTTTTACAGGTCTGAGGAGACTTGAAGAATCTTGTTTTTCTGCTCTTAAGATCAAGGTCAATATTAATCCATATGGCACATTTTTATTTGAAATAGAAAGGTTAAATCGGTTGGGCATATGCAGCCCCAGGATCACATGGTTTGGGCAACATCTGGCTTGCCAGCAAGCGAAATTGAGCTGGCTGAATTTCAACCCCTGTTTGTCTCTTTGCCCGGGCACTACAGTTCTTGCACAACTGTGCTTATTCCAATCTTGTTCTGGTGGCCCCATTTTCCAGTTATGCTGTGAGACTGAATAAATATTTGCTTACCCAATGTGCTTGTTGGCTCAGTAAGCAGTAAGGAAGGATTTGGACAGGCAGACTCAGCAGAGTTGGAGGTGGGAGTAGCCACTGTGGGTGGGCATGGTCAGGGAAGGCCTTCAGAATGCAGAAAGAATGTAGATACTTGGGAATTGGGGAAAGATGCTCTATCTTCGGAAGACTTTTATCTACTTTCATTTTGGAGTCAAAGCCCACACTACATGACAAATAGTAGGCTTTTAGATCAGCAGTATGCACTGTTGTAGGATAAACACTACAGTATGCACCACTGATCTTCTTTAAAAACTCCATAGAAGGTAGAGATTTCTAAAGTTAAGCAGCTTTCAGGGAATTCTATTATGTGATACACCCAAAGGAATAAGAATTCACTCAGTAAAAGAGTGTATTTTTGAAGAGAAATAGTAACTAAGATAGCTGTTTTCTATTGCTGATGCTGGGTATTTAACAGCAATAAATTGCTTCTTAACTCGAAGTAATGACAGATAAACCAAAGGCCACAAATCTTTTTAATTGTAGCTTTTTAATTTGCTTAATTGTGGATTTCAAGGCAATGATTTCTTAAAGTTCGTACTCACCTTAATTAATTTTCAGAAGCCAGAATCAACTTGTCTCTTGTTACTATACTTTTTTGAATTCATATTAAATACTTTTTTTAAAAAGATCTTATTTATTTATTTGACAGAGAGAAAGGGAGAGAGAGCATGAGCAGGGGGAGCAACAGGCAGAGGGAGAGGGAGAAGCAGGCTCCCCACTGAACAGGGAGCCCAATGTGGGGCTTGATTCTAGAACCTTGGGATCATGACCTGAGCCATAGGCAGATGTTTAACCGACTGAGCCACCCAGGTGCCCCGAATTCATATTAATTAATCATATTAATTAAAAAGCAATTTCTAATTGCTGATCTCAAGCATGTTTAAAAACATATATTCTGGATATATCCCAGATATTCTGGATAATTTAATTCCTTTTTATTGAAGATTTCCACAGAAATATGTTAACTTTTTTTTTTTATAAATCACAGATATTGAAAATTGGAGTTTATTCCTTTATGTCTTCAAGAGATGCTTATTGAAGAATTATCGTGTACCAGGCCTGTCCCAGGCACCATGGCGATGGTGGTAAACCAGACAGAGTCTTGCTTTCATAGAGTTCATATTCTAGTGGAGGGAAGCAAACGATAACAGGCAGAAAAATAAAATAATTTCAGGTATTGTATAGGAAATAAAACAGGGTACTGATTTTATTTTTTTTAAATAATCTCTACACCCAACATGGGGCTCAAACTCACAACTCTGAGAACAAGAGTCACATGTTTAACCGACTGACCTAGCCAGGTGCCTCAAACAAGTTACTGATTTTAAATGGTGCTAGGAAGGAGTTTGCCAAAAAAGACTTCTCAGAGGAGGTCAGGTTTGAGTTGAAAGCCTGGCAAGAAGCTACACATGTGAATATCTGAGGGAAGAACGTTTCAAGCAGAGGAAACAAGTGACAAGGCCCTGAGGCAGGAAGAAACTTGGGAAATTCAAGGAACAGAGGAAAGACTCATGTGGTGTGAATCTGGCAAGTGACTGGAGAACAAAGTCAAGAAGGAAGAGTGGGAAATGACCAGAGCATTTAGGACCATGTAGGTTATGTTCAGAGTTCAAATTTTATCCTAAAATTCAAGAGAAGTCATTGGAAAATTTTAAGTAGGAAGATGTTTTATAAAGACCAGTCCAACTGCAGTGTTGGAAAAGGGATCAAGGAGGGAAAGAGTAATTAGGGGGTCAATGTAATAGTTCAGATAAGAGAAAAACTTGAACCAAATGGGGCAGAAAATATGAAGAGAAGTACTTCAATATGACACGTATTTTGGAGGGAGAGCTTAAAGGGCCTTAGGATGAATGGATGGTTATGGGAGACAAAGGAAAGATAAGAATTATGGATAAATTCTAGGCATTTGGCTTGATATGGTGGTATAATTCAGATAACACTAAAGCCTAGGACAGAAAGAGTTGAGTGCTGTGGAAATGAAGAGTGTTTCATCTTGGGTAATATGCCCTGTTTTTTTTTTTTTTTTTTAAGATTTTATTTATTTATTTGACAGACAGAGAGACAGTGAGAGAGGGAACACAAGCAGGGGAGGGGCGGAGGGAGAGGGAGAAGCAGGCTCCCCTCTGAGCATGGAGCTGACGCAGGGCTCAGTCCCAGGGGATCCATGATCCCAGGATCATGACCTGAGCCCAAGGCAGATGCTTAAAGACTGAGCCACCCAGGAACCCCGGGTAATATGCGTTTTAAGATAATGTAGTAATTATATAAAAATATAATGTGATGCAACTGTTACAAAAATGCATATTAGACTTCCAAATGGAGATGTTAAGTTGCAATTAAGATAATTAGATTCAACCACCGTTCTTGAGCACCCATTTGTGGTTGGGACTAAGAGAGACCAAAGAGAACAACGCCCTATGTCTACCCTTAGCAGCTTCCCGTCTGCTGTGAGATTCAGATAACTAGGTAAGTCCACTTGGAAAGTTAACTTGGTAGTCAGATTTAACTACTAGCAAGCAGCCCTGAAAGCCCCGTGTCTTGTAGGCATGGGCCAGAGAGGTAACGTCTCCTTTCCAGAGCTGCCGTGAAGACATAGAGCTGTGGCTGACTTTGGTCGCAGGGGCTGCAGGACTGGGCTGTGGCAGGGAGTCCCTCACATTGGCTTTGCCAGAGAGCCAGCTGCTTCAGACCTCATCTGCATCTCAGCGGTGTTTCTGGTTTTAAGGTTTCTCCTGAGCTTTGATGGATTTCTATCTGAGGTCCAGGCAGTTATTTGTGCTCTCATTGTGGTGCAATTAAGGAGAAAGTGGAAAAGAGACAGAGAATCCCCTCGAAACTGAGGAGGGGTTCTGAGAAGCTTGAGAAGAGATCAGAGTTGAGCAGACTTTCACAGGTGGAGATGGGTAAGGTGGAAGTCAATGCATAACCAAACTTCTAGCCGAGGGAGAGTAGGGTGTAATCCAGGATGGTATGGTCTTTGTCAAAGTAGAAGAAAACATTATTACTGCAAATATAATCTGAGGGCAAAACTGTTAGCCTTAAAAGACCCATCTTTGAATCAGCTCTTTGCAAAATATTAAAGTGACTTTAAAATTATCATTGTATCAGAGAAGTTGTATGGAGAGAATTGGTGAGATTGACCTAATCAAGATGGAGGTGTTCAGGAAGGACGTGGGCAGCCTGTCATTTACTTTACAGAGTGCAATGCCTATGGTTGGAAAACCCATTGTTTTGGAAACAACTAACATTTGTTTTCAAATCTCCTGGTCAACTTGCTCAAGGGCAGATGACTTAAACTGACTACTATTTTCTAACTAATTATTTTAGTTAGAGAGCGTAAAGCATGAGTCACCTTGTCCACTGCAGTAATCCTCTGTCTTGTCACCTCCCTTTCCTATAAATCTTGTCTTTACCTTTGTTGACCAGACTACAGACTGTGTTTCCCTCATATGAATAAATGGCATACAAATAAACCACGTCTCTAAATTTTTCCTCAGCACCTCTCAGGCCCCTCGGGTTGCAGCAGGCTGGAACCCAGTGCATTTTGGTGTCTACATGCAGACATTCTGGTCTGGTGAGGGGGTAGTGTGAGGGCAAAAATAGCCTGAATCCTTCCTTCAGATATTCTAGAAAGCACCCCAAACAAGATTTTTAGATATTTTTTCTAGAAAAAAAGGTAGCTTTTGATCATTTTTTAAAATTATAAAACTTCCTGTTTCTTCATTTATTTAATGAATGAGAACACCCTGATTTACTTCATGGGTTACAAAAATCACTCTGGTATGGAGGATCGGTTGGAGAGATAGAAAGTACAGAGGTGGACAGCCAATGAGGCCATCATGTTGGTGTCCACAGAGATGGTGGCACCTGGCTAGTAGAACAGTGGAGGGGAGCAAAGTGGGCAGATTTAGGGTGTATTTTGGGAGTAAAATGTTCCTGATGGGCTATTGGGAGAAGTCAAGAAAGGGGAACAGTTAGGGTTGGCTTCAAGTTTTTCTGAGCTGAGGAAGACTATGGGCTGGGTCGGGAGTATTCTGAGAGAATGTAAATCAAAAGTTTAATTTTGAATGTAGTAAGTATAAAATGATTGTAAGAAATACAAATTAGTATATTAAGTAGGGAGTAGGAAAAATAGGGTTAGAGTTTAAAATCAGATCTGAGTTAGAGTTGTTTTCTATTGTCGCTGGTATTTAGGAAAGGCATTAATATTTATGCATAACGACTCCTGTTTTATTATATATTTATTTTAAGATTTTATTTATTTAGAGAGAGAGCATCAGTGGGGGGGGTGGCAAAGGGAGAGGGGTAGAGAGGATCTCAAGCAGACTCCACACTGAGTACAGAGCCAGATGCGGGGCTCAATCTCAGACCCGGAGATCATGACTTGGGCTGAAATTCGGAGTTAGACACTTATCCGGTTGAGCCACCCAGGTGGCCTGTTTTAGTATTTTTTATGTATTTCCAAGAAAATCTGAAGCATCGAAAATTATGTTATAAGACTATTTCAGTGAGAAAAACACCAGAGAGAAAGTTTCTAACATGCAATAGCATTTTTTTTTTTCTGGCAGTCATCTCTATGAAATTTATACTTGAAAATTGTATTCCCGAATGATAAATCACATGCCCTTACCCTTAAAAACTCAAATAGAAAAGTCTAATTTGTCTTGTATCCAGATATCTTTCTGATATTTAACAAATATTTAATACTTCTTACTCTTCTGTTGCTGAAAAATTCTATCCTAAAGCCACTAGGCTGGTAGAGCAAGGTCAACATCTGCGTAGTGGGGAGGAGGAGGTTTTTACAGTTATATTGTTTTTTATGTTGGGGAATGTCCTTGTTTATAAGAAATATTTGCCAGCGTATTCACAGGTGAGGATTATTATAACTGCAACTAGTCTCAAATGGCTTAGGAAAAAAGTTTTTTGCATAGTGCTTGCTGCCTTTTTGTAAGTTTGACATTATTTCAAAATATTAAAAAGAAATGCATATTTTTCAACTGATTCACTTAAACTTTCTAGGTGCACAAATTAAAACATTTTCCAATGAAAGTAACAGAAATAGCATTTGAATTAGCATAAACAAAAGGAAAATGTATTATAAGGATTTAAGAATGCTTCATGGAGTCCAAGAACAGGAGAGAGTCTCAGGTATGCATGGGAACTTGGGGACTGAAGGTGATCAGAATACTCTGTCTTCACTTCTCTCTGTGTATCTTCTTTGTTCTTCTCTCTGCAGACCATTCTTTCCTGCTTCTCAGTCCAGTTGAGGTATTCAGAGAAAGACTAAGGCAGGGTCAAGTCCAAACATCGGGGGAAGGAGTTTGCTTAGCCCAGCTCAGGCTAAGGGTTTCCCTCCATCAGTCAGCTGTTACCAGATGGTGGAGTCCCATTGTACTAAACTGGACATTCTTTACATGACCACAAGGACAAGATGGTAGGGCACAGGGACAGTTTCCGGGAAAGGGGAGAAGCTTCCAAAAATGAAGGGAACTCTACAGACTCTAAAATAAACTTTTAGATGACTAGGAATATCATTATATTGTCCACAGATCATGACATGTTTTTGTTTCCCTCCTATTAATATATTCTTATTTCTGTTTCATCTTCCTTTCTGTATTTGCTGCCATTTCCAAATATTATAAAATGGTAATGGTTGTAGAGGCCACCTTGAGGGTTTTATGTATGAAGTTGACTTTTGGTTTAGGAAAGGGAATCTTTCTCATATTAATGAGTTATCGTTCTGGGTCTAGTTTCTGAAGAGTTTTCAACAGAAATGGATGACGGATTTTATTGAAGATATTCTTGGTATTAATGAAAGAATTCTCTTTTTTCCTGATGCCTTGTATAAAACTAATATATTCTTAATATTCAACCGTTCTTGAATTCATAGATCAAACCAGGAATTGGCAAACTGCTGCTATTGGGCCACTCCAGTGGGCCTGTGTTTGTAGTGTCCTAGAGCTAAGCATGGTTTTTTACATTTTTAAAGGGTTTTTTAAGAAAGAAATTAAGGAAGGAAGGAGAAAAGAAAAGAAAAGAAAGAGAAGAGAAGGAAAGAGAAAAAGAAAGAAAAAACAAAAAAATGTGATAGAAAAACTTACATTTTTATTCACATTTTCCCCCTTATTTTAGCATTTTCTTTATTTTCCTCTTGCAACACAAATAAATAGGACATATTTAGATTTTTTGGTCAGTTCTACAAGCATTGTGCTTTCTCATTCAATAATTGCAACTTTGACTTTTTTTTTCTTTTTTTTTGCTTTTGCTTTTCTCGAAGATCTTCTTGGTGCTGTTTCCTTTTGTTTTTCTTGCCTTTTTGAGTTATTATTTATTTTCTTCCTTTTAAACTAATTGAAAGTATTTAAGTGTAAGACTTCCCTTTTGAGTACAGTTTTGATTATATTCCATATGTTTTGAATGTAGTTTGTAAATAGTGATTTTAAATTCCCTTTTGTCCCAAGAGTTCTTTTAATCTCCATGTGGTTGTTTTGCTGAGTGTGTGTGTGTGTGTGTGTGTGTGTGTGTGTAAGCATGGCCAGTCTCATTTCCTTTGTTCTCTCTTCCCTAGGTCCCTCCCTGCCTTCCTCCTTGTCCTTCTCTTTTGTATGCACACTATATTTTGTTTTTTGTTTTTTCATCTTGCATGCTGATTTCAATAAAAATGTTTATTTTTGTTTGTTAAATATATACTTAAACATGCATTTCTTGATTTATAAAAATCAACAATAAAACCACACTTTAAACTCATCTCCATGCATGAAAACACATTTATCATGCTTTTTATTTCTCTAATCCTTTTTTTTCAATTTCTAATCTTTTAAAACGTATTCAGGGATTATAAACACAGGTTTCTCTTTCTGTCTGGATGTATATATTTTTTTTTAAAGATTTTATTTATTTATTTGACAGAGAGAGAGAGAGATCACAAGTAGGCAGAGAGGCAGGCAGAGAGAGAGGAGGAAGCAGGCTCCCTGCTGAGCAGAGAGCCAGACTCGAGGCTTGATCCCAAGACCCTGGGATCATGACCTGAGCTGAAGGCAGAGGCTTTAACCCACTGAGCCACCCAGGTGCCCCTGGATGTATAATTTTCTTAAAAGGCATTTTTGGGGGAGTGAAATACATCAATATTATAGGAAAGTACATAAGATCTATGTACAAGCTACCCAATATTTATTACCAATTTTTAGTTATTAAAATATTTTTTAAGAATAGTTTTGTGTTTTGTGGTCAATTTAGTATCATCTCTATGATGCTATTTTCACTTAATGTTACATTTTTAAATTAGTTTTAATGCTCAGTGTAATTATTTTTATATTATGCCAGTAATTCTCAATCTATATAGAGTAATGGAATGAGGACCTAGTAAAATCATTAAGGCCTTGATACATCTTCCAAAGATAATGTATGCATTCACATGTACAGTTGGCCTACCCTTTTCATGGGATTTAAGGGTACCATTCAGCACAGTGAGGAATAAGGACTTTGGTCTCTTCTGTTTATTGAGTTCCTATTTTTCATTTATCTCATAGTCTGTTGGAGTAACTAAAGCTATGGAAAACTACATTCGTGGTAAAATTCAGGGTCTTGGATCCCTTTTGGGATAAGTTAGCACAGAAAAAAAAGTTTGATGATTTAGCTGAAACTTTTGTTCACTTTTTTTTTTGCTTGGATTAGGAAGAAAATTTTGAATGCTTCATTTCTTATTTGTGTGTGTGTGTGTGTGTGTGTGTGTAAATAAATATCTATATAACCTCCTCTGTGAAATTATTCTTATTAGATAAATTCTGGTTAACAGTGTACTTTCGGTAAATAACTTTGCAACATAGGCTAAAACAAATCACTGATACTCCTGCTGATTTTAACTAAGAAGAAAGAAGCCTATATATTTAGAGAGAGATGCTCAGTGAGCCAGAAAGGTAGTAAAAAAGAAAGGTACACAATGCAGACAACGGAAAGTGGCGATTATGGTTTTTTCCTCTTAAAGGGATGTGTGTGCAAATTATAACAAGTAGGGAGATTAATTTAAGGAGAAAGAAATTTAATGTTCTGAAGAATGAGTGAGGCTGAATGAGGTAAATTTTTAACTGAAATATGACTGACTTAATGTTATGGTTGAGCAGAACATGGGGAAAATGCAGAGGGTGAAAATGGAAACAGGATTTATAAATGTAACAGCAAGAATGGGGATAAGCCGATGTAAATTATAAGGAGAACAAAGACTGGTATTCCATGTGAAATTGATCATTTTCATGCACCAGTTGCATGGGCTGACTTGTCAAAGTTGTCCAGCCTTTCGCCTTACCTTCATCCTCTTGCTTCCTCCACCTTCCCTTTCCTGTTAGTGAATCCTTAAATTTGGTTATCAGAGTATTCCCCAACAGGTATTAATGGCTTATTTTTAATAAAGCTTTTATTTTATTTTTTTAAAGATTTTATTTATTTGACAGGAAGAGAGAGAGAGAACACAAGCAGGGGGAGTGGCAGAGGGAGTGGGAGAAGCAGGCTCCCCGCTGAGCAAGGAGCCTGATATGGAACTTGATCCCAGGATGCTGGGATCATGATCTGAGCCAAAGGCAGACACTTAACTGACTAAACCCCCCAGGTGCCCCACTTAAGAAGGTTTTTAAATAGAAAAATGTAATAGGAAATATCTAATAAATCTAATAAAATGTTGTGAGATTAAGATATTTTATATTGCTGTAGTCACATTATGTATGGCTTAATATATCAATATACGGCAATTTAAAAAGTTAGCTAATCAGCACAGACTCTCAAAATCATTGACTAGCTAAATTATTGAGGCTCCACGCTGGAATTTAATTTAATTTAATTTTTAAAGATTTTATTTATTTATTTGACAGAGAGAGAGATCACAAATAGGCAGAGAGGGAGGCAGAGAGAGAGGGGGAAGCAGGCTCCCCACTGAGCAGGGAGCCCAATATGGGGCTCGATCCCAGGACCCTGAGATCATGACCTGAGCTGAAGGCAGAGGATTTAACCCACTGAGCCACCCAGGGGCCCATGGAATTTTAATATATATAAAAACTGTATTCAAGTTGAACCATCATAAAAGATATAAATGAGAGCAAACCATATGTGGTTGGCCTCTCATTGGAAGTTGCTAGCTTGCCAGTGTCAACCTTGTAGCAAGAATTCCACCACAGGAATCTACTCTACAAAATATTCATGAGAAATGTACATCATACTGATCATTTCTTTGGAGTGGTAGATGAGGTTCCCCTTAACATTATAAAGCAGGCAAATAATAAAAATCCTCAGAACTTTTTTAAATTTTAAGTTTTTATTCAAGTTTCACATGCATATGATTTAAAGAGCCCACTGATATTATAAGATTTGTGAAGGCAAAGAGCAATCTTCAACATTTCTCCCCTGCCCTGTCGGGTACTTTCAACTCTTTTAGTTAATTTTGGTATGCCTTCCATATTTCTAAATAGTATACTTCTTTTTGCTTTTTAATTTTTGAGTTTCAGGTGTTTGCCTATTGACTTCCCAATCTTGAAGATGAGGATTTATCTTACTTTCTCCCCCCTGCCTTCCAACTTATCCTGTCCCTTCATCCTAATATAGTCATGTTGCAATTCTTATTAGATTAATATAATTATTCTGACCCTTTTTGCTATTAAGAGCCAAACTCTGTAGTAATTGTGATTACTTTTCTCTCCTGGACAGCTTTATGTTTTTCCTAGAGATTATGAGGTTCTCGTTGTTTGCTTGATAAGTTTTCCATTTGCTTATTACTAACTCAACCCTAAATTCTTCACCATTTGTCTAAATCTCCTCTCAATACATTCATCTGCATGAGGTAGTTTATCATTTTATCTTCCAAAAGAAGTCTCTCCTTAAACTTTTTACCATTTTAGTTCTGGCCTGTTGCCTTCTGTTGATGCCAGATGTCATATTGTGATAGATATTCCCTTTGCCTCTGTCTAGTGTTGGAAATCTTGTTTCCTATGTTATGTGTCATTATCTTTCTTGATTTATTTACTTGTTTTTGTAAAGCATATCTTCCAGTGGCTTTCTGAACATTGTGTATAGAAAGTAAATTTTTGAGATGGTGTGTATCTCAATTATCTTCTGGCTACCAGTATTACTATTAAGAAAGCAAGGATATTCTGATAACTGACCTTTTCATATGGTACCTTTTTATTTTGTCTTAATTTCCTCTTTGAAAGTTTTTAACTACTCTCTATGTCCAGTGTTCTGAAACTTCACAGTGAATCATCACCCTTATGCTGGGTAAATCTTTATTGTTATGCTGGGCCTCCATAAAGGACTACCCTGGCGGACCAACTGAACATTTTCCCCAGTCCAAATTTTCTTTAGAAAGCAGTTCTGGACCCATCTAGCATGAGGCCCTGCAGATCAATAATAGAACATGCATGATGCAACCCATCCCAAAAGAAGTAGTGCATGTCTTCTACCGGCTGTATATAACATATAAAAGAAAGTTTCCTTAAACTCAGGCACTCAAAGGAAAATGAAAACAGCAGCTTGTGTGTATGTTGGCACCATTTAACATTTGCAAAATTGACTCCCAAGAAGTCATTATGGTACTGCAGTGGTTCTCAAATTTTGCTATGCATTGAAATCACATTGGGATCTTTAAGATGTACTGATGCCTCGCTCCCACACTCCAACATTCTTATTTAATTGCTATGGTGTGAAATCTGGGCATTGGGATCATTTAAAACTCCCCAAGTGATTCTAATGTAAAGCAAAGTTTGGAAGCCTATAAAGAGAACGGCTAAGTGGGAATCCTGGATTGTGGTCTACATAGTTGTATGAGCAAATGTCACTAACTCAAGGTAGAGTTGAGGGAAGGTGATGAAATTTAAGTGCTTCAGAAGAATGCGAAAGATCAGACTTGAAGCCCAATGAGTGATGCCATGAAAGTGAACCTCATTGCTAAGCCAAACAAATCTTTTAATTCGTTTTTTTTTTTTGACCTGTAATTTTGTATTACTATCAATATGTATTAGGTAATGACTTGCCAAATAATGGCTTTCTACGATACCTTGCTGAAATCTTGCAGAATACTTCTAAAACCTCAGAAATTATCAGTGACTTCAGTAGTTCTTAGGCATCGAACAGGTATAATATATGATATGGACAAAATTGGTGTTCTCCCTGTCACTTTGCAAAGTTTGCAGTGGAGACATGGGCCAGATGACTCCTGGGAGCAGAGCTATTGCTGATCACTGTGGCACTGAGAAAACTTTCCAGTCAGGAGAATATTATTGAAGAAGACTTTTTCCCAAGTTTCAGTCTACAAAATGCTGTGATCAGCCAAGACTGGGCAGTTTCCTGTTTCAAAATGTTTATTTCTTTTACCTAAAATATTTATATTTTTAAAAATATTTATATTTTTAATTAAGGTAATGCACAAAGTTTAGGAAGTCAATAGTATGACAAAGCTTATAATGAAGACTAACTCTCCCCTGATAATATCTCTCATCATACCTGAGGATAGTTTCTCAAAGGCACTGCTTCTAATTCCTTGAGTCATTAATTAATTTATTTCTAGATAATACTCTTATTTTTAAATTTCTTGATATCTGCATTTCAGTGATTAGGAATTGATTTTGTATTGCAGAAAATGAAGATTTTTACTCTTTTCTCTCCTCTCCCTTCATTTGCTTTTCCCTTTTCTCCATTCTCCCGATGGAGTTTTACCACATTTTTGGTTAAATATTCAGTTATTGTTGTAATTATATAAAAATTGTTCACAGCTGAACCACCCTGTATACTATGACGATATTTCCGCATCTTTTCGACATGGGAACAATTCGGTAGGGAAAGAAAGGCCCCCACTTTAAACCACTGCAAACAGGGATGCCTTTTGTGATTGGTCCAAATGCAGGTTTGAGTGAGAAAAGAATCTCTTAAGAGGAAAAAAAAAACCTTTCCGTTCCACAGTGAGGAACCTCCTTTCAGGCATATTCTTCATGCATTTTTAACATTATTTTAGGGGAAAACCATCTCTAAAATTGTAATTAAAGTGGGGTCTGACCATTTTTCATTGGGATTTGAAAGTTTTCACCCGTGCAAATTTTTGAATCAGCTACACAAATTATGATTTATTTCAGAAATTGAAATAAACCCCACCAACCACCACCACCACCACCAACAACAACAACAACCACCACAAAACAGAAGAAGAGAGACTATATTGTGTAATATCATTTTGAGTCATTTCAACATTTAAATAATCTGCGCTCATCACTGGACTGGGCACTGAATGCATACACATCTCAAGCTTAATTTTTGTTCCTGATGATATGATTTCTTTCAATCCTAAGTATCTAGTGCTCCTGTAGCATTCTATAGCATACTGATGTTGTTGTAACACTTAGTGCATCCTTTTAAAATTTCTCAACTACCTGATTTCACACATCACCCCGTAAACAACTGGAGGTCAAGGGCATGGCCTGTTTACTTTGAAATGCCTAATCCAGGGTTCAGTCCATGGGGAATTCTCAGTACATCTTTGTTAAATAAAAAGCAAGAGTAAAGACCGATCCCCTGAACAGTAAGATTTTCAGTTTTGCTCTCACACAAGAAACTAGTTTTTTAGCCCTGGAGAGGAACACCCATTTCTGCTTACGGCCCTGGCCCTATGATGGATAAAATGGTAGAACACCTTTGGTCTTATTCCCACCAAGGCTGCTAGTGGTCAGGACCCCTAGTCAGTTTTATTCTAGGCTCATAATTGATAGTAATGGCTCTGATGGAAAAGAAATAAGGGGAGAAGCACAGACTACCTTTTGGAAATGTGGTGTTTCGTGCAGAAAAGACACTCTTGACAGAAGACTGCCCTCCTTCCCCCAAGAAGCACACACCACCTTGAGAGTGAACACACATGGACTGCGAGGGTTGTTTCAGCCAGATTAATTGCTCCTCAGTGATTAATAAAATATTGAATGTTGATGACGGCTGCTCTCCCAGCTACTCTGGGGAAATATACTGATTTAAAAAAGGTACAAGTTATCCATTACTGCTATATTTTAAAAATGGGAATAAAAGTATATTATTTCGTTTCCAAATATTTGAGGATTTTTTTTCAGAGATTTTTCTGCATACCAGAAATTATGCATACCAGGTTTTTCTGCATACCATGGTTTAACTGTGGTCAGAGAATGGACTTTGTATGACCTAAATCCTTCAGAATGTGTCGAGACCGGTTTTATGGCCCAGAATGTGGTCTGTGTGGCAAATGTTATATGTACCCTTGGAAAAAAAAATGTGTATTTTACAATCGTTGAATGAAGTGTTCTATAAATGAATTCAGTTATCGTGATTTGGCTGATAATATTGTCCAAGTCTTCCCTGGCCTTACTGATTTTCTGTTTATTTGTTCTAGCCCTTATTGAGAGAAGGATATTGACATCTCTCACTATTGCTGGGAATTTTTCTACTTATCTTTGTAGTTCTATCAGCTGTTGCTTACATGCATAAATTTCAGGATTCTTCTATTCTCTTAATCATTACCTTGACTCCTTTATTATTACACAGTGATGCTCTTTATCTCCTATAATATTCATTGCTCTGAAGTCTACCTTGTCTGATGTTAATGTAGGCACTCCAGCTTTCTTTTGATTAGTGTTAGCACGATAGATCTTTTTTCCGTCTTTTTACTTCTAACTTATTTGTGTCTCTTTAAGAAAGTGAGTTTCTTGAAAGCAGCGTATAGTTGGACATTATTCATCTTTAATCCAATCTCTCCCATTTAACGTGATTATTGATATGTGTGGGCATAAATCCATCACCTAGCTATTTTTCCCCCTTTTTTAAATCTGTTATTATCTATTTACTTTCTTTTTTCTTCTTTTTGGAGTTATGACTATATTTTATCTCACCTTTTATTACATTTTCCCTTTTATTGGCTTATTGGCTTTTATTAGCTATAACTTTTTTGTTGTGTTATTTTAGTGCCTGCTTTAGGGTTGATAGTATACATCTTTAACTTTTATCATTCTCTACATTCAGTTGATATTGAACCACATCACATACAACATCAGAACCCCACGACTGTAGGGGCGCCTGGGTAGCTCAGTCGGTTAAAGTGTCCAACTCTTGTTTTCAGCTCAGGTCATGACCTCAGGGTCCTGGGATGGAGCCCCACTTTGGGCTCCCCACTCAGTGGGGAGTCTGCTTGTCTCCCTCTCTTTCTGCCCCTTCCCCACTCTCTCTCTAAAATAAATAAATAAATATTTTAAAAAATGGGGGGCACCTCGGTGGCTCAGATGGGTAAGCGTCTGCCTTCAGCTCAAGTCATGATCCCAGGGTCCTGGGATCGAGCCCCACATTGGGCTCCCTGCTGCAGGGAGCCTGCTTCTCCCTCTCACTCTGCCTGCTGCTCTCCCTGCTTGTGATCTCTCTGTCAAATAAATAAAATCTTAAAAAAAAAAAAAAAAAAGAACCTTGCAACTGTATCCTTCCATTTCTCTCCCCCTTCTGACTTTTGTGCTATGGTTGGTCTATCTTTTATTTCTACATGTGTTACAAACTCAACAATACATTGTTATTGTTAATTATCTCTTAAAGAGATATAAACAATAGGAAACGAGTCATGATATTTACTTAATAATTACCATTTCTGGTGCTTTAGTTCCTCTATGTAGCCCCAGGTGTCCACGTGACATCACACTGCTCCTTGCTGAACGACTTCCTTTAACACCTTGTAGTGCAGATCTGCTGGCGAGGTATTCTCAGCTTTTGTATGTTTGAAAAGTCTTCATTTCACTTGAATTTTTAAATTTTAGAATAATTTTAGATTTACAGAAAAGTTATAAACATAGTAGAGAGAGCTCCTTTACGGCCCTTACAGTTTTCCCTGATGTTCCTATCTTACATTGTCATGTTATGCTTGGCAAACAAAGGAGCTAAGGTCTAGCATTACTAATAGTATTACTAATAGCATTACTAATAGCATTACTAATTAGCATTACTAATAACTAAACTTGAGATTTTATCGAGATTTCGCTTGTTTTCCACTAACAGTTTTTTCCTATTCTAGGACCCCATCCTGGATACCACGTGGAACTTAGTCCTCACATAACCTTAGTCTCATCTGGTCAGTGACAGTTTGAAATTGCCTGATTTTTTAATTTTTTCCTTCACGACAAGACCAAGAATACCACAGAGCAAGTGCCCTTCTTAACATCATATCGGGGGTACATTCTACTGTCATGAATTCTCACTGGGGATGTTAACACTAGTTACAGTTAAATTAGTCTTTGTTGCCAGGTTTCTGGACTGTAAAGTTACTATTTTTCATTTTTCATACTATATCCTTTGAAGCAAGTCACTAAGTCCAGCCCACACTCAAGAAAACAGAAGGTTGGCACCTGGGTGGCTCAGTCATTTAAGCGTCTGCCTTTGGCTGAGGTCATGATCTCAGGGTCATGGGATCAAGCCCCATGTAAGGCTTCCTGCTCAGTAGGGAGTCTGTTTCTCCCTCTCACTCTGCACACCCCCCGTCCCTCAGCTTGTATGCTCGCTCACACTCTCTCTCTCTCAAATAAATAAATAAAATCTGAAAAAAGAAAGAAGAAAGAAAGAAAGAAAGAAAGAAAGAAAGAAAGAAAGAAAGAAAGAAAGAAAAGAAAGAAAGAAAGAAAGAAAGAAAGAAAGAAAGAAAGAAAGAAAGAAAGAAAGAAAGAAAGAAAGAAAATAGAAGGTTATGGTTCACATCCTGGGGAAGGAGTATCTGCTTAAATTGCTTGCAATTCTTCACTAAGGAAGATTTGTTTATTCTCCCCAACTTAAAAATTTATGCATTGTTTATTCATATCAGTGTGTAGACTGAAAGCATCTCCCAAAGATGTCCACATCCTAATCCCTAAAGCCTGTAACTATGTTACCTTATATGGCAGAAGTGATTTTGCAGATGTGACTTGGGGACCTTGAAATGAAAGATTATCCTGGATTATCTGGGTGGGCCCAATGTCATCATAAGTGTCCCTTTAAGAGAGGCAGAAAGGTTAGAGTCAGAGAAAGAGATGACAGAAGCTGAGACTGGAGTGGTACAGACAGCTTCTAGAAGCTGACAAAGGCAAGGATTTTCCCCTATTTTCCAGAGGGGGCACAGCCGTACCCACACCTTGATTTAAGCCCAGTGAGACCGGTTTTAAAGACTACCAACATCCAGAACTATAAGATAATGAATTTCTGTCATTTTAACTGCTAAATGTATGGTAATTGTTAAAACACAAATGGGAAACAGACACAATTAGTATGGACTTGTGTATACTTATTTTATACTTTGGGTCACTATTTTTGAAAAATATTTTTGTTGTTTAGTACAGAATTATAGAGGGGCTCCTGGGTGGCTCAGTTGGTTGAGCCTCTGACTCTTGATTTTGGCTCAGGTCATGATCTCAGGGTCGTGAGATCGAGTACCGAGTTGGGCTCTGTACTGGGCAGGGAGGCTACTTGGGATTCTCTCTCTCCCTCTGCCCCTCCCCCTTGCTTGTGTGCGCTTTCTCTCTCTCTGTAAAAAAAAAAAGAAAAAATTATAGATTGATAGCAATTTTTTCTTTCAGCAGCTTAAAGGTATCATTTCACTGTCTTCTAGCTTACATTGTTTCTGGAGAGAAATCTGCCAACATTCCCCTCTTTGTTCTTCTATATACCGTGTGTCTTTTCCTCTCCAGCTGCTTTTAACATATTGACCTTATCCCTGGTAATTAGGCAATCTGACTATGATGTACTGTGGTATAATTTTCTTTATGTTTCTTATGCTCAAGTTTATTGAGCTTCTTGGATATATGGATTTATAGTTTTCAATGTATTTTTTTTTAAACCTTCAAGTATTTCTTTGAATTTTTTTTCCTGTCGCCCTCTCTTTTCTCCTTTGGAGACCACAATTTCGTATACATTAATCTCTTGAAATTGTACCACAGCCTACTGGTACTCTGTACATTTTCTTCAGGCTCTTTCCTCTCTATGTGTTTTATTTTTGGTAGTTTATATTATTTTTTTCCTTCAATTTCACTTATCTTTTCTTCTATAGTGTCTAAATTGCTGTTAGTCCCATCTGGTGAATCTTTCGTCTCAGACATGTATTGCTATCTGTAGAAGTTTGATTTGGGTCTTACCATATTCAGTCTTTTCTCTAGTCCCATGAACATATGGAATACAGTAATAACTACTGTTTTAGTATCTTTGTCTACTAAGTTCATTGTATGTGTCTTTTCTGGGTCACTTTGTATGGGTTGCTTTTTTCTTCATAATGAGTTACGTTTTTTTGCTTCTTTGCATGCCTGGTAATTATTAATTGGATGCTAGACCTTGTGAATTTTATCTTGATAGGTGCTAAATATTTTTATATTCCATAAATATTCTTGAGCTTTGTTCTGGAATATGGTTAAATTATCAAAGAAACAGTTTGCTTCTTTTGGGTGTTGTTTCCAGACTTTGTTGGGGATGATCAGAACAGGGTTTAGTCTAGCATTGATTTTCCCCACTGTTAAGGCAAAACCCTTCTGAGCATACCCATTTTCTGTGAATTATAATGTTCTCCACTCTGACTAGTGGGAGCACACACTGTTCCTGACCCAGTATATCACTGGTGATTGTTTCTTCTCATTCTTTTGGATAGTTTTCTCCTTGCCCTTGGGTAATTTTCTCATGATCATGTACCTGGGGAGGACCATCTGCATGTCTCTGGAATTGTCTCATTGGTCAGCTCTCTCTTTTGATACTCAGCCCTGTGCACTTTAGCTGTCTTGACCAACCTGGATTCCCCTGTCTGTCTCTTCAACTCAGAGATATCAATGGGGTCTGACCCAGGTCCTCCTTTCTGTGCCATGGTCTGGAATATTTCTCCAGGCAGTAAGTTGGAGGACTGTAGGCATCACTTTATTTGCTTCTCTTCTCTCTGGGATGACTAGCTCGTGCTGTCAAAAACCATTGTCTGAAAACCATTGTTGCATGTATTTCATTCATTTTTTCCAGTCATTTCAGATGAGACAGTAAATCTGGTCTCCTTTACTTCATCTTGCCTGAAAGTAGGAGACTTCTTACTCTTCCCACAAATCATTTTTTAATTGGATGGCTGAACTGTAATTTACTTAAGGAACCGTTGTTGTTTATTTGTAATTACTAAATAATATTTTATAGTATTGATGTGCTATCACCAGTCATTTAATAAGGAAACTATTATTTGACATTTGGGCTGAGATTTAGTTTTCCTTTTTATAAACAACCACATATTTGTGACTTGCATAGTTTACTTCCCTACAATATATTTCTGGGTATGGATGACAGACTGTATGATAAGGGCCAGAAGGCTGGTTTGCCCCAAATGCCCCTCTTAATTATTATCTTGAGAGTGTATAGATCCTGTTCTCCACCTGTCATTTCCTACAAGCAAGATATGCCGAAATGTTCAGCTTTCCAGGTCAGAGGTTCCAGAGGTGGCCAACCTGGGCCATCTCCTTAGTAAAGCAGGATATCAAGACTTTGATCTCTTTGGAATGTTGGCCACCCAAGGAAGGGTGAAGCTACAGATAGCTGCTGGGCTAGTTGCTACACTATACAAGCTTACTGCATGTAGATTCCAGCAGCAGGTGCTTTGTCCAGTCTGCTGCTCCTGGACTCCCTGTACATAAGTTCCCCCAATAAGCCCATGTCTTGATTGCTGGCTTCGGGTCGCTTCTTGGGTCTTACTGGGTCATCACCCTCCCTTGGCTTAGAGTCAGCTTAGGTGTGGCTATGCACTGGCTCGCTGGCTCATATCTTGGTCGGTCATTATGTGTTGCCAAGTGGGCTCCAGAGAGAGGGAGCCAACTTATGTGTTGCCCACATGTAACTTTTTGGATGTCAAATCTTCTTCAAAATCACCTGTTGTCTTGATTCTTGTATGTCATCTTTGGTACATATTTCCTCATTTTGATGGGACCCTCTGTTATTCCAAGTTCCAGAACTGTCAGCACATCTGAAAAGATTAATATTTAGGCCATTCTGTGGGGCAGACTAGTTTTAATTAATATGGTCTTAGCGTTCCTCATACTATACTATTCCCCATCATATGCCTTAGCATTCCCCATACTGTGTTACTCAATGATATTCTTCCTCCTCAATTAATTTGGTTTATATGTACTCATATTTTCACTTACACCAAAAAATATTTATTTTTCTACTGTAAAACAAAAAGTTTTGCATTAGTCTTGCCTATAGTAATCATAGCACTCAGAAATCACCTTTAGCTCAGTTCTGCCCTGAGTAGACCTGGAGAAAGATGTAGCAACAGACATGCTAAGATTTTAGAATTTTCTTCTTGCTTTAGGATAAATTCTTTCTCTCCACCTTCCTCAGTCTGGATGGACCTGTTCCATCAGTACTTTTCAGTAGAACTAAACCAAGCTGGGACTCATGGCAACACATACAACATAATCATTCATAAGAAGAAACTCCTGCACTCAATGGTATTTACACATAAATCTAGCATGATGGGCCACAATTAATGAGGCAGAAGGAATTGTCTTCACATGTTTTTAACTATGGAGACTCCAGATTTCAGATAAGATTTGCAGTTAGAACAGTGGAAATTGTTTTAGGATGTTTTGTTTTTTATTTTTCACTCATAAGATTATTTCTAGAGATAGACACACAGTATAAAGAATCAGGTAGGAAAGTCCAAAAGCATCAGGGCTTAGATGTGGTAGAGTCAGAGCCCTATCACAGGCCTTTTGACTCTTGATATTATATTTCCACCGTGAACTGGTTGGCCTATTTAGAAGAATTAATGATAGCTCAAATGCCCAATGTTGCTCTAAGTCACTCTTTCTAAAATGCTTATTTACTTTGCCTTGAGTAAGTTCTTTGTCATTGTATGTACATGTACATGTAAGAACATTAAGTCATCACGATGATAGAAGCAATCGAACTGAGCACTTAGTCCTTTTCAGATGAGAAATTTAGAGCCCGAAGAGGAGGAAGAGCCTTGCCCAGAGACACAGCCACGACTGAAGCAGGATCTCATCAGGTAGATTGACCACTCAGCCAATGACTTACTTATTTCCTTAATTAAATTAAAAAAAACAAACAAACCAGGAACAGCTGACCAAAGTGAGCATCTATGTGTGTATGTGATAAGCAGGATGGGGCCTCCCAGGTAGAGAAGAGGAGAGAGGTAAAAATTAGTAAAATAATCTTTAAAATATGAACTAACAAATCTGAAATGACATAACCACAATAGGTTTGGGTACATGTGCTAGACAACTTATTTTCGAAATAAAACACACACACTATATACATTTTTATTTCAAGCCCCTTAACATTGAGGCCTAACCCTGTAATCATTACACTTCATATTTGTGTGAAAATATGTGATCTGGGTTCTGAAGGGAAAACAATGTGTCTAGCTCTCAACGTCTCAGTAGGTGCTATAGACTGACTGATGGTGTTCTCACCAAACTCATATTTTCACATAATTTCACAAAGTAATTCACATAATCCCTAATGTGATGGTATTTGGAGGTGGGGCCTTTAGGAGGTGATTAGGTCATGAGAGTAGAATCTTCATGAATGGGATTAGTGTCCTTATGAAAGATATTCCAGAGAGCTCCCTCACTCCTTTCTGCCATGTGAGGACGCAGGGAGAAGATGGCTATCTATGAATCAGCAAGAGGGTTCTCACTGGACACTGAATCTGCCAGCACCTTGATCTTAGACGTCCCAGCCTACAGGGCTGTGAGAAATAAATGTTTAAGTCTCCCACTCAGGTAGTTTTGTTACAGCAGACGGTGTGGATTAAGGCAGTAGGCCTTCAAATTAGAAACATATACAAAGATAGGCAAATTAAACAACAGAGAAAGGAAGATTCATTTCCTATCTCTCTGATCGCTGCCAGTACATGAATGCACCAGAGCATGAAATCCCAGAAAGAACATCTGACCTCAGAGTGACTACAGGTAAATTAAGTTCCGTAACACCACAAAGGAGCCCATCACTCCTTCCTGCTCTTGAGGCAGAGATCAAGGGTTATGGGGCAAACAGAAGCTCTCTGCAGTCTTCCTACCAGAGCAGTGATTCCTTGGAATGCCAAAAAACGCTTGGCTCTGGCTTGGAGTTACTATTTTTCTTTAAAAAAAAATTCAACAACTTATTCCTAAGAGTAGACCTGCAAATTCCATGGTCAGTAAGGTAGACATAATGACATAATGAGACATAATCACCCTAATGAGTTTATGATCTACAGGGGTAGGCCAGGTATTAGTTTAATATAATAATGGAACACTCAAAAAAAAAAAAAATAATGGAACACTCACTGCTCTTTGACTTTTCTTTTCCTTCATCACCCAATTGGTTATATGTATAGATATATGTATCTATAATATGTGTTTATACATGTGTGTATCCATGTTTGTGTGTATGTGTGTGTGTATGTATTCCTTGAACTGAAGATTTATGATTATTACTTTTTGCTCTTGGAAATAGAGGAATAGTGTCTATTAGATACCAAATATCTTCCTTTCCTTTTTTCCTTCTTATCCTCCTCCTCTCCTTCTTTTTTCCTTTCTTGTGTTTCCTTTTTATCTCCTCCTCCTGCCCTGGGGAATTGGTGGATGTGAAGAGGAACAAGATGGCGCCCACTGATGACTAGAACAGCGTTCCCTTCCTCAGCACTGACATCAAGGGGATTTTGGTTATATAGAGGCATCAGTTGTCTCCCCACAGGGCTCAGTTCAATGTTAAGTGTTACCCTTTTCTCTTCCTTGGTCTGGCCCCCAAGGGCCATGATAGTGGGGTCCCACTCTGCTTCTCCAGCATTACTTCTTCCATGTCTGACCAGTACCAATATGAATGTTAGAAAGCTCTTTTAGACTTTTTTTTTAAAAAAGCAACCATTTATTAGAACCAATACAAGAGTATGAAAAGAGAGAAAAATGAAAGTGGGGAGAGAAAAATGAAAGTGGGGAGAGAACGAGACCCGAATTAGATGTTCATTGTGGAAACACATCAATGCCTACATTGAAAATTTACATGTAAAGGGTAAAAAAAATAATACACACACACACATATATAATTTGTCCTTTAAAAAAAAATAGGCATATTTGGCAGAAATAAAACTAAGAAACACAACTAAAACTCCCCCACAAACTAAAAATCTCGTTTTTCAAAACCTGTAGATAGCTGAGGCTCTGGCGTTGGCTTTGGGAGAATGGAGAAAGGGTGTTACTGACCTTGTTTTTGGGTTTAGGTGGCAGTACTATGCACTATAACAAAGATGTCGTGTGTAAACTTTACAGTGAACTGGTGACAAAAACAGCAGATTGCCTTTCTAGGCTGTACTAAGTGCTACTGCTCATCACCAGCCCTGGGACTCTCATCTAGTAAAGATTGTAGAGAATTCAATTTTCCATACAGAAATCTTCCAGACTCAAAATCTACCTCCTTATCAATTCCAGTCATTGTTTCGATTTTGACCCATATGGCAGGTGGTCCTCCCAGTATTTGATGATGGCTTCATTTGTCTAAAACTTTCTTTTCCAGCCATTTCCTCAATTGGCAGTTTTTGAGTATCTCAGAATTTTGGCTGCTCTCAAGTTTTGGCTCTGTGGTCAGACAGAAGGCTTAAGCCCTTAGCTCTGTCACTTACCATATTGGTTAAATGGGTTTCTAAATTTGTAAGATGGCATTAAGGATAATGTAACGTAAGGTAAGGCAATGGAAGATAATGGCATAAGTGCTTAAGAGAGTGCCTAGCACATGGCAAATAATAATCATTACAAGGGTTATTTTTAGCTATCTTTGTCAATGTCCCCAGCCGCAACACTCCCAGATGTGGTCCTACAGCTCAAAATGAAGATGAACTATTAGCTCTACTACCTTGTTCTCTGTAGGGTGCTTCTATTAATGTAGTTTACATGAGCGTGCTCTAAGAAGACTCGCGTTTCTTAATCTTTAAATATTAACTTAAATTCAACCTTCCATTCAAAGCTCCCATCCTGTCTAATGCAAAATTTCAACACTACTTCCATCTCCGGGCTCACAAGCTTATGTGATAGTGAGAAGATGAGGGTGAATCCTTTGATCCACAGGGTAACATGATTTCTGATGGCAGCTGCATTGATCAAGCCTACATGATGTTCAAGGTCCTTGGTAGTTATTGCAGAGGTGGGACTACCTTTTAGTGCCTTGGAGGTCTGCCATCTTCCCACAGGGGCCACCAGGGAATATGGTCTGACTGTCCCCTTGGATCCCAAATCCCTTGTTTCCACTTAGCCTAGGGGAAAATATCTATTGCATGCTTCCAGCCACCCTCAAACTTTCTCTTCAATACTTTCTCTTCCCTATCAACCCATGAAATGACCATTGCAAAGTCCTTGGACTTTTACAGAGAACTTTGACTTTAAGCCATAAACTTAAATCTGATGTAAGAGAGACAAAGCCAGTCTCTCTGCTTGATATGGGGGAATGGGAACAGGTTCATGTGGAGAAAACCAAGAGCCCAGGACCGTAGTGCAATGTTGGCAATAAAATCATACAATAAAATCATGTAAGCTCATTCTCACTCTTATTTAGGACTTTTATATATATATATATATATATATATATATATATATACTTTTTAAAAATTTTTAAATCTTTTTTTTTATTTTGTTTATTTATTTGACACAGAGAGAGAGATCACAAGTAGGCAGAGA
>CM052886.1:110043715-110085951 GCA_028534135.1 Potos flavus
CTGCCCTGCCTCTCAAATTCTTCATATCAATGAAGTGATATGAAGACAATATGATAATTGTCTTTCTCTGATTGATTTATTTCATTTAGCATAATACCCTCTAGTTCCATCCACGTCATTGCAAATGGCAAGATTTCATTTTTCTGACGGCTGCATAGTATTCCATTGTATAAATATACCATATCTTCTTTATCCATTCATCTATTGATGGACACCTAGGCTCTTTCCATAGTTTGGCTAGTGTAGACGTTGCTGCTATAAACATTCGGGTGCACGTGCCCCTTCGGATCACTACATTTGTATCTTTAGGGTGAATACCCAGTAGTGCGATTGCTGGGTCGTAAGGTAGCTCTGTTTTCAACTTTTTGAGGAACCTCCATACTGTTTCCAGAGTGGCTGCACCAGCTTGCATTCCCACCAACAGTATAGGAGGGTTCCCCTTTCTCTGCATCCTCCCCAACATCTGTCGTTTCCTGACTTGTTAATTTTAGCCATTCTGACTGGTGTGAGGTGATATCTCACTGTGGTTTTGATTTGTATTTCCCTGATGCCGAATGATGTTGAGCACTTTTTCATGTGTCTGTTGGCCATTTGGATGTCCTCTTTGCAGAAATATCTGTTCATGTCTTCTGTTGGGCATCATGGTTTTTAACTGGTTCCATTGAATTCTTATTGTGGAGTTGTAAGGGTTCTTTGTGTAACCTAGATACAAGTCTTTGGTTGCCTGTAAGTTTTGTACGTTTTCTCGCAATTTGTGTCTTACCTTTAATTTTCATATTCCTGTCCTTTGGAAAGGCAAAGTGAACATTTTGAGAATGTAGATTTTATTTGTTTTTTCTTTTTAAACTTTGTGCTTTTTGTATTGTATTTAAGAAATCTTTCCAAAATGGAAGTCGGTAAGAGTTTCTTTTCTGCTTTTCCTAGAAAAGTTATAGTTTCAACTCCTACATTTAGGTCTCTGTTCATTTCAGTTAACTTTTATATATGATGTTGAGTAAGGGTTCAGGCTGATTCTCTTTCATATGGATACCTAATCATTCTAGGACCCTTTGCTGAAAAGGTTATGCTTTCCCCATTGAGTCGCCTTGGTACCATTGTCAAAAATCAACTGACCATACACATGTGGGTCTATTTCTGAGCTCTTCTGTTCCAAGTCATCACTTTGTCTAACCTTCCCACTAAAGCTGCGGGGTCTTGTTCATCCCAGATTTGTAATAAGTCTTGAAATCAGGTAGAGTTAGCCCTTTAATTTGGTTTTTCCTTTTTGGGGTTGTTGTTGTGGTCATTCTGTATCATATCCCTTTGGCCTGTGCCCCACCTCCATCTTCCGGCGCACAGATTGCCTCTATTCTCCTGCCCCCTCAGACGTCCTTAGGGGAGCTCTCCTTGGTGTAGAGTAGAGCCTGTGGTAGAGAGGAGGATGAATGCAGCATGCCCTTTGCTCATGGGGAGATTTTGACCAAAGTTTGGCTGCTGTGGGGAAGGAGCCAACTTCCAAATGGACAGAGGGAGTCAGATTCTGCCCAGTGTTCTCAAGGTCTGAATAGTTCAGACAATGGAGACACATTTATTTGGAGGCTGATGGTGAATCACAGGGGGAAAGGATGGGATAAGTTCCCATGGCTTTTCTTCTAAATTCTTTCAATCAGCACGCCAGGATTTGCATAAAGAGAGAATTTGGGGCGCCTGGGTGGCTCAGTGGGTTAAAGCCTCTGCCTTTGGCTCAGGTCATGATCTCAGGGTCCTGGGATCGAGCCCTGCATCGGGCTTTCTGCTCAGCAGGGAGCCTGCTTCCCCCTCTCTCTCTGCCTGCCTCTCTGCCTACTTGTGATTTCTCTCTCTCTCTGTGTTAAATAAATAAATAAAATCTTAAAAAAAAAAAAGAGAGAGAGTTAATTGGCAGGTTGTGAAGGAGAGAGAGGGATGAGGTTATTTTCTCAGGCTGGCAAAGACCTTACCTGTATATGGTGCTTTTGCTTCAAGGATTACAAAATGCCTTACAAATGTCAAAGTACCAGACAGTCATTAATCCTTCCAGCACCCCCGAGAAACGAAGAATGCAGTTTAATAGTTGAGATGAATGCAAATGACCTCCCGCCTATGGTTACCTGTCCCCAAACTGAACAATGAATGATGGAGGAACTCCTTCCTGTGTGCCAGTGGGATATTGATGGGTTATTGAGAGCTCCTACCCAAGGAACACCCACGAGTCACATTATTCTGAATGCTAGTTATCCAAGAGGCTCTTGCTAACAACTGGACAGCTATTTCTCTGACAAACTTCCTCCTCTTTTAGATAAGAAATCCTGTAATCTTGCTGGGTAATTCAACTCAGATAGAAATATGTGCTCTTTTTCCTATGAAAGCTTTATATTTTATGTACAAATAGGCACATATATATAAATTTACACATTTGGGCACCTGGGCGGCTCAGTGGGTTAAAGCCTCTGCCTTCGGCTCAGGTCATGATCTCAGGGTCGTGGGATCGAGCCCTGCATCGGGCTCTCTGCTCAGCGGGGAGCCTGCTTCCCCCTCTCTCTCTGCCTGCCTCTCTGCCTGCTTGTGATCTCTCTCTCTCTGTCAAATAAATAAATAAAATCTTTAAAAAAAATAAATTTACACATTTACAAACTGTTCTTCAGGAAACAGGAAGAGGAAATGAATTATTTTCTTTATAGAAACCATAGAATTTTAGGACACGGAGGAGAGTTTGAAATCATCTCATTGTTTTTGTTTTATGGGTGAATCCATTGATACACAGAAAGCTGAGTGACCCCTGCAGCCCATAGAAGGACCGGAGCCACGCCTAGAACCCAGCTTGCTGGACTCCCAGTTCAGTGCTCTTTCATTGGGGGTAGAATGGACACAGCACAAACACAGAACATGTGTCCTAACTCCCCACTCCCAAGTCCATGGCAGACATGGACAGTCAATGCCAGTATGATTTCCACACTGAACTCACCATCTTCTTCCACCAGAGACCCAGGCCATGAGAGTCGACACAAGCAAAATGATTAAGATAAGCACAGACTTTAGAGTCGGGCAGACTGAGAATGAATCCTGGGCCATTTCACACATTGCTGGGAACTTAGACAAAACTAGTTAATCCTTCTGAGCCTCAGTTTCCTCATTTATAAAATGGGGAGAGGAGCACCTGGGTGGCTCAGTCATTTAAGCGTCTGTCTTCAGCTCAGGTCATGATCTCAGGGTCCTGAGATCAAGCCCCGCATTGTGCTCCCTGCTCAGTGTGGAGTCTGCTTCTCCCTCTGATGAAGCCTCCCTACCCCCCTGCCCCCTCCCCCGCTCATGTTTGCTCTCTCCCTGTCTCTGAAATAAATAAATAAAATTAAAAAAATAAAATGGTGAGAAGAGTCACACCTATCCCATTGGTCTGGGTTGAGGATTGACTGTGTTAAGTCACCTAGAACAGCATACTTCTGTAAGTGCTCGGCATGGGCAGTGGGGGGCTGTGAGTTTTCACGAGAGGACTCCAGTAGTGGTGGTAATGATGAGTCCTCTGTACCATCCTGCTGTCCCATACTCCTGTCACATCCGTAGTCAGATGGGTAAGGCCATTCCCTCATCCAGCCTCATATATGCATCCAAGAGTGGTGTGGCTTTGCTCTTCTACCCTGCTTCTGCTTTCCTCAACTCCCTCACATTGAATCCACTGGTATGTCCCACTGCTGGTTGAGGCTGAATCCAGAACCTACCATCCATGTCCGTCTGGGGGCTGTGGTGTGGGTCGCATTATGTCCTCCCCCTAATTCATATGTTGGAATCCTAACTTCCGTGACCTCAGAATGTGGCCTTATTTGGAAATCGGGTCCTTGAGAATGTAATTAGTTAAGATGAGGTTCTCCTGGAGTAGGGTATGTCCTAAAACCAATAGGACTGTTGTCTGTATAAAAAGGCCAGACGCCATGGGAAGACTGGAATCATGCTGCCCACACCAAGGAGGACCAGAGTTATGAGAGAGGCCTGGAACAGATCCTTCTCTAGCACTTTCAGTGGGAACCTGACCCCCCCACCACCTTGGTGATTGCTGCTTGCCTAATTCTCTAGTTTCCTCTTTTAAGATCGAGGCCTCGCCTGTTCCTCGCTTCAAGGACTCTCTGTAAAACCAGATTCTGCTTGGGCAGTAAAGCCCAGAAGATAGGGCCTCTTGAATGATGGATGGTCTGAAATAATGGCAGCCTGCTACGGGACCCCTGAGTGTTCAGCCTCTGCCCAGCTCCCATGCCTCACCATCCCCTCTCCTGGCCCCTGCCCGGCCTTCAGACTTGCGCACTGACAGGTTCAGGAATTAGAACTGTGCCTGGTGCCCCGTGGGCCCTTGGTCGCTCTCTCCTGGCCAGTGGTATCAACTCTACCGGGCCTCAACGGACCTCCTGAGCTCTGATTCTATTTCCAAACAACCTGTATGGATTCCCTTGGGAGTTTCTGGAGGTAGGACAATTAGGACCTCAGATAAATCAAATATTCTGCCTGAGGATTCAGCGTATCTTTTTATTGTTAAAAATGTCCATTGCAGAAAAATGAAAGGAGCAAAAATGAAAAAAATAACCTCTAAGCACATGACTTAGAGACACACCCTATTAATATTTTGGTTTATGTTCTTTTAGGCTTCCCCCCATTTCATTCTGTCTTTGTTTAACTACTTAATTTCTATTTTATCAAAGTAATATGAACACAGAGGATCCAACAGTTCTAAAAGGTTTATGAAAATGTAGTGCATTCCTGTCTCCCTCTGGATTCTTGGTTCAGAGACGATCTGTGTCTTCTGGTCTTGCACATCTTCATGGTTTCCAAAATTTAGACCTTAGCTATTCACTACCTATTTTGGCGAATCAGGGTTTATCTTTCTTAAAAGTCTTTCTCTCTGAATGCCCCTTTCTCAAGCCCGGATAGTGACTCCAATTTGTGAAAACAGTATTCAGAATATTAACACACGTGGACACATAATGTTCACAGCTGAACATTATCATGTACTATGATCATTGCCTTTTCTTCCCCCTGAAAGTTGAACAGTTACCGGTGTCTTATTTGCTCAGTTTTCTTTGCATTCATTGCCAATTCTTCACACACATCACATCTCATGGCCTCCCTGGGCAATTTTCCTCAAGGCAATTCATATCAAATAATCACTGGTTCCATTTTTCTTTCCCAAGAGCCCCCTCTGGAGACCTCCCTTAACCTTCTCCCTTTGCTGGTGGCCTTCTGGACCCACTGTAGGACTTTGTCCTGGGGTTTTTCTCTGCTCTCACTCTTAGAATCTGCCTTGTCTTTTTCCTGGTCCCTATTCCTGCTTTCCTGCATGTCATGCCTTTCTTGTTGTACAAAGAATGTCATTTTAAACACTAATGTTCATGTGTTTAGCAAACATTTTTGTCCATTTCCATTAGGCAGATATGCAAGAATGGGATTTGTGGTCTTAAGGAATGGGTTTTTTCAGCTTTCCTTGATACTGCTGATTTTCCACAATAAATGCACCAACTTAGTATACCCTCACTAGCAATTCCAGTTGTTTCACATTCTTACCAGTACTGGATGTTGTCAGTTTTAAAATTTGAGCCATTTTGGTATATCATTGATTTTAATTTGCATATGTTTAATGACTAACTTAATGATGTTAAGTATCTTTAGGTCATTTACATATGTTCTTTCACTGTGTGCCTATTTGAGTTTTTGCCCGTTTTTGTATTGGGTTATCTGCATTTTTCTTACTGATTTGTAATAGTTCATTTTATTCCAGATGTGAATTTTTTTTTTTAAGATTTTATTTATTTGACAGAGAGAGAGAATAGGCAGGGGGAATGGCAGGCAGAGGGAGAGGGAGAAGCAGACTCCCTGCCAAGCAGGGAGACTGATGCAAGGGCTCAAAGTGGGGGCTCGATCCCAGGACCCTGAAATCATGACCTGAGTCAAAGGCAGACGCTTAACTGAGTAACCCAGGCACCCCCAGATGTGAATCTTGTATCAGATATATGGTTGCAAATATTTTCTGTCTTTTGATGATTTGCTTTCATGAAGTACAGAAATTCTTCACTTTTCTAGTTCATCGATTTTCTCTTTTAGGGTTGATATTTAAAAATGTACTAGTTGAGAAATCTTTGCCTACTCAAGGGTCATGAAGAGTATTCACTTGAAGTCATCCTATTTTATTTTTAAGAAGTTTTATTATGTTACCTCTCATATTTTCATATTTATTGAGATTTTAAAAAATCTTCCTGGACCAGGTTTTTGTGTATGGTTTGAAGTGGAGGCCAGGTTTTTTTTTTTCCCCATAAAAGAGAGTCAACTCTCCCAGAACCATTTATTGACAAGACCATTCTTCCTGTGTTGCAATATATGTGGGGTCCATTCCCGAACTCTCTATAGTATCCCATTAGCCTATCCTTCCCTCAATAGCATGTAATTTTAATTATTGTAATAGGCCTTGATATATACTGGTATATGTCTTCTGTTTTTAAGATTGTTTTGGCAGTTATAGGCGCTGACATTTCCATATATATTTAGAATCAGCGTGAATCTTTCCATACTAAACCAAACCAATCAAAACCAAAAGAAAACCACAAAACTCTGCTAGGATTTTGATTTGGATCTTATTGAATCTATAGTTCAATTTGGTAAGAATGACCTTTTTACAATATTCTTTCAATCTGTGAACACGGAAATTCTCTTCATTTCTTTAGGCTTTTACAATTTTTTTCTCTGAAATATGTTATAGTTTTCTGCACAGTTATTACAAATCTGTTAGATTTATTCAATGTACTTATTCTAATGCTATTTTACAGTATTTCTAAAATGTCATTTTTTATTGAGGTATAATTGACGTATAACATTATATTAGTTTCAGGTGTACAATATAACGATTCAATATTTGTATATATTATGAAATGATCACCACAATAAGTATCGTTAACATTAGTCATCTTGTATAGTTACAAAAATTCTTTTTCTTATTTTTTAAGTTGTATTTATTTATATATCAGAGAGAGAGAGAGAAAAAAAGAGAGCAAGCACAATCGGAGAGGGGTAGGCAGAGGGAGAAACAGGCTCCCCACTGAGCAAGGAGCCCGATGTGGGACTTGATCCAAGGATCCTGGAGTCATGACCTGAGCTGAAGGCAGATGCTTAACTGACTGAGCCACCCAAGCACCCCCCAAATTTTTTTCTTATGATAAGAATTTTTAAGATCTATTTTCTTAGAAAATTCCAAATATACAATACAGAATTATTAACTATAGTCACTATGCTGTACATTACATCCCCATGACTTAATTATTTTATAACTGGAAGTTTGTACCTTTCGACTCTTCACCTATTTCTCCCACCTCCACCCCCTGCCTCTGGCAACCACCAGTCTGTTCTCTGTATCTATGAGCTCATCGTTTTTATTTTATTTTCATTTTTATATTACAATATAAGTGAGATAATATGGTATGTCTTTCTCTCTCTGACTTATTTCACTTAACGTAATACCCTCAAGGTTTATCTATGTTGTCCCGAATGGCAAGATTTGTTTCTTTTTGTATGGCTGAATAATAATTCCATTATCTATCGCTTTATTGCTAGAACAACAGATAGATGTGATTGTCTTTATCTATTCATCTGTCTATGGACACGTGGGTTGTTGCCATATCTGGCTACTGTAAATATGGCTGTGATGAACACAGGGGTGCAGATAGCTTTTCTAGTTAGTATTTTTGTTTTCTTCAGATAAATATCCAGAAGCGGAATTACTGGATCATATGGTATCTCTATTTTTACTTTTTGAGGAACCTCCATACTGTTTTCCAGAGAGGCTGCTCCAGTTTTCATTCCCACCAACGGTGCAAGAGGGTTTCTTTCTCTACAAATCCTCACCAGCACTTGTTTCTTGTCTTTCTGATAGTGGCCATTCCAACAGGTGGGAGGTGATATCTCTTTGTGTTTTGATTTGCATTTCCCTGATGATGAGTGAGGTTGAGCATCTTTTCATGCATCTGTTGGCCATCTGGATGCCTTCTTTGGAAAAATGTCTATTCAGATTAAAATGTCATTTTCTAATATTTGTCTGGTAGTGATAGAAACTAAGTTAATTTTTGTATATTGTCTTTAGAGTCTACAGCATTACTACATTTACTTCTTTTTAATAACAAATTTTAAGAGGCGCCTGGGTGGCTCAGATGGTGAAGCGTCTGCCTTCAGCTCCGGTCATGATCTCAGGGTCCTGGGATCAGGCCCCACCTCAGGCTTTCTGCTCAGCAAGGAGTCTGCTTCTCCCCCTTCCTCTGCCCCTCCCCCTCTTGTGCTCGCTCACTCTCTCTCTCAAATAAATAAAATCTTTATAATAACAATAAATTTTAAAATAGTGATATAAATAGTAAATAAAAGCAGTAATTTTTTCCTTTTGGGTTTTATATATACCCAAATTTGTCTGCAAATAATCATAATTTTATTTCTTCTTTTTCAAACCTTACACCCTCTACCCCCATCTTCTTGCCCCATTGCAAGACCTTCTTGCAAGCGAAGACCCCCAGTGCAATGCTGAACAAAAGGGATAAGAGCAGACCAAATGTCGATAGCATCAAAGTTGAGAAACCCTGATCCCTTCCCAGCCTTTGCAGATACAGGACCAGGTTCATGACGTGTCTAAAACCTGCGGGCTCAGATTTGGCTGCATCTTCTTATCTCACTAACTTTGCCATCCCCGAGGCCAACGTTATTTACAGAACACCTACAGCCTGCTGTCGTTTCCATCATATGTTGAAGCAAGGTCCCGCTTGGATGTCTGTCTAACTGCAGGGGCACAGTGAGCGGGAGAGCCTAGAATCCAGGATTGGGTCCTGTCTTTGCCCTCCGGCTGTCTTGAGAGGGCAGAAGTGGTCAGGCTCTGGAAGAGAACCCAACTGTAGAAACAAGACAGAATTCAAGGGTGTGGAGACAGAGAAGTATCCCGAAGGCCTCCCAGGGGGTAGAGGGACCCTCCAGGTGGACAGGACAGGGCAGGGGGCAGTTCGGGAGTGCTCTGCACAAGTCTGAGGACCACACTGAGGGCAAGCTGACACTCTGGATTGCTCCTGGCTAGCCACGGTTACGCCGAGTGCGCCCCTTAGCGGCAGGCAGCGCACTAACATGCACCTTTCATCTCTCCTCGGTTTGCTCCTCAGGATAAATCTATAAAATAGCTATTGTCATTATCTCTATTCCTGACGAGTAAACTGAGGCCCACAAAAGCAGAGTAACACGCTGAAAGCCACAGAGCGCGTCTGTAGGAAGAGGAGCTGAGATAAAATAAAACCTGGAGGTTTTCTCTACCAAGCTTGGGTTTGGGAACTGCATCCCGCGGGACCTCTGAACAGATGGGGACCCCAGGCTTGCAGGAGGTCGGCCCCGGGCGCCGGGCAGGTCTCCCAGCAGACACCAGACAGCTTCCGGGCTTGGGGTATGAAGGTAGAACCGTGGCAGCCGCAACATGGGCTTGACGTTGATACTGTGCTCTTGGACCACTTGGGGTGAGGATTGTCTCAGAGCGTGAAGGGGCCTTGCTACTGATAGGGGAAAAAAATGGGGGTAGCATAGAGAAAGGAGGGAAGATTAGAGCAGGAAGTGACAGTTTACACATCCCTTGTAGGGAGGTCCTGTGTTCCAAATGTGACTTCCCTCATACTGAGAGTTGGGGCAGCTCCAGGTCCAGGCAGGTGCAGGACCGTTTGACCCCCACCTGCTTTATAGAAGATGCCGCCCCTGATAATGACACTGATTATCGGTGATGCTTCCAACTGAAACTGACGCACACCTCTGTGATCTCTTCCTTTTTCTTTCAAGAGTTCTTTTATTTCTCCTTCAATACACACCACCCAAGTAAAACACATAAAATGATAAAAACTTAAGATCTCAGGTTGGAACTTTGAGCTACTCTGCAAATGCTCTTTCCTACAGAAAAGAGGGAACTCTGGCTTCAGAGAAAGACGGACTTCAGTCTAAACCCCAGCTCTGCTCCTCAGTACTGGTGAGAAGCTGACCAGGCTCTCTAACCCCCCGCATCAGTTTACTTACCTGTAGCAGAGGGATAAGAATAATAATGATAATTATATACAAGTGTATAGTTATAGACATGAAATTATAAAGTACACAATATAACTTACAAAATTAGAAATACGATTACATTATAAATAAAACTTACAAGTACAAGTATAAAACAAAATGTTATATAATATACATATCAATATAAATAAAATAATTACTGAGGGGAGTTTTTTCATTTTTTTTGTTTGTCTTTTAACATCTTTTTAATTTTATTTTTTTCAGTGTTCCAGGATTCATTGTTTATGCACCACACCCAATGCTCCATGCAATACATGCCCTCCTCAATACCCACCATCAGGCTCACCCATCCCCCACCCATCCCCCTCCCAAACCCTGTTTGTTTCTCAGAGTCCACAGTCTCTCATGCTTCATCTCCCCCTCAGATTTACCCCAACCCACTTTTTCTTTCCTTCTCCTAACATGATGAGGGGAGTTCTATTAGCTTTTTGTTTGGTTATTTATTAATGAAATAATATTGTAAGCCACAAGATTGGCTTGTCCTGAGTTTAGCAAACCAATCTGATTCATACTGATGACTTTGGGGGAAAAAGAACTCTCTGTAGCGGAGATGTGGGAGATGAAGTTCAGGGACCATCATGGGCGATAGTGAGTTTCTAGAGCATAAAGACTATCCAAGTGTGGAAAGATCCCCAGGGTGGGACTTCTAGGGCGACTGCTATTCTTCTGACTTAGTAATACTTTAACATCTTAAATTAGGAAATACTCCGAACATTCCCAAAATTATAAAAATAATATAACGAGAATTTAACCCTCCACTGATGTTAAATGTAAGCTAAGATTTTGCCATATTTGCTTAGATCTTTTTAAGAAGCATTAAAACATGCCTGAGCAGCTGTGTCCCGCCTTGGGATCTCCCGTGCCACCTGTTTCCGGAGGTCGCCAGCATTCCATCATGTGGTTTGGCTCTTTGGTATCTGTAAACAATTACACTGTTCTTTGTTTGTTTAAAAACTTTACATAGATAGTATCATGATATGATGTTAGTATTCTTTGCAAATTCCCTTCCCATCCCACCGAATAGTATGCTTTTCGAGATTCAACCATGTTCATATGCATATACTTAACGCAGCCATTTTAACTGCTGAACAGTATTTCATATATAATGTAACATAGTTTATTTATATATTCTTCCTACTCAGAAACATTTAGATCCTTCTTCCCTCCCACCCTCTCTTTCTTTCTTCTTTCCTCTTTCTGGTTGCTATTACACACAGCAGCAGACATCCTTTTGGATGTGTCCTGGGTTATGTGTGGGAGATTTTTTCTAGGATGCATCCTTAGAAATGGAATTGCTCAATTGTAGAGTATACATATCCTTCCCTCACTATTGCAAAATTGCTTTCTCCCTCCCAACAGCAACGTATGGAAGTTCCTGCTTCTCCACATCCTTGCTAATACTTGGGGTTACCAAATAGAAATTTGCACCCATCTGATGTGTATGACACATTATCTTACTGCTTTCATTTTCATTTCCCTGAATTTTATTGAGATCGAACACTTTTTTATGTGATTATTGGACAGTGGTTTCCCTCTCTGCGAATTCTGTTTATAACTTTTGTTCATTTATCAACTGGACTGTCTTTCCCTTGTCAGTTGAAAGGACAACTTTCTATATTGTAGATATTAATCTTTTATCACATTTGTTTGCTGTGAATAATTTCTTTAAATCTTTAGATTGGTTTTTCTTGTTGTTTGTGGTTCTTTTGTGATACAGATGTTTTAATTTTTAAGAAAGTCAAATACACATATATTCTTAATTTGTGATTTTCACATCTTAACAAATCTTTCCATATCTGGGTGTCATAAAGACATTTGCCCATGATTTTTTTACATATTTTTTTCTTTTTTTAACATCTAGGTCTTTAATCCATCTGGACTTTATTTTTGTGTAGAGTGTGAGATAGGGAACTAACTTTATCTGTGCCATATGGATAGTCATTAGTCCCAACATCATTTATTGAAAAGTCCATTTTTCCTTCACTCACGTGTGTGGTTACCTCTTTCATCCACCAAATGTAACACATCTGTTTGGACTTTTACAGAACCATAGAAGCCTGAAAGTGCTGGGGAATTGACATCCTGTGGAAGCAGTTCACAACCAAAGTCTAAAAGGATTTGGCTTATCCCAGTTCCCTCCCTCACTCTTCAGGTGAGATAATCCTGAGGCAGGGTTCAGACCTTTTCTTGGAGTTTCCCCAAGGAAATAGTTTCACAGTCCACTGTTGTGGCTGACTTAGCTCCCTTAGCTCCCCCCTCCACCCCGTAGGGACTGCCTCTCTCCTTATCTCACTGCCCCTTGTCTCCCAAATAAAGATCGTGCACTCAAATTCTTGTCTCGGAGTTTGCTTCTAGAGGAACTAACCTGACATGTGTGGACATAACTCCAGCCTCTCTTGTTTTTTCCCATTTATCTGTCTATTTATCTGTCATCGTCCCACTCCACTTCTTAAGGCTATTAAACTCACCCCCATGTCATACAGCAGGTGGGCATCCTGTAATCCTCTGCTGTGCACATTTAGCTGTTGGCCTCGGCATTCTGCATTGATTGGTTCTCCTGACTCTTCTGTGATTTACCTCACCTGGTTCCTTACTCTCTTAACTCAGCACAGTGCCATTTCTCTGCCGTGACTTCAGGCTTGCTTCACTTAAAATAATTTGGACTTTCCTTCAGGCAATGGCCTTTGATTTATGTGGCTATCCCACAGTCTTTCATGAAAAAATAAACCAGAACTAGAGAAGGAGAAGGGTGCAGATAATCAGTAGTAATCAACATGGTGTCCCTTGGGGTTCTTCTTGGGTCTTCTATTGTATCTGGAGGAAAAAGTTACAGTTTCACTGTGCAAGAACGAGTGGAATCATGCACTGATTTAACGTTTTGGTTTGTTAATCTTAGCATTTTTTATCCTTCTATTAGGCTTTGAAAGGTTATTTGTACCTTTCACCTTCCATTCCTGTACTTCACTGAACCAATGTGGCCTACAACTTCCTCATCTGTCTCAACATTCTCCAAATCAGAGCACTTAGGAACAATGTGGGGTGCCCGGGGGAGGGCTCTGTCTAATCATCTGTAGTTTCCTTGGAGGAACTAGGAAATCGATTTCAGAATGCAGTGTATCTCCTTTATAACCATATGTTGTGGTTTGAACATAATTCTTGTTATGCAGTGAGTGTAGTCATTTTCAACTAATACTTTCGTTGTCTGCTTAAAAAGTCTTGAGTTGTTTTTTTTTAAAGATTTTATTTATTTATTTGACAGAGAGAGATCACAAGTAGGCAGAGAGGCAGGCAGAAGCAGGCTCCCGGCTGAGCAGAGAGCCCAATGTGGGGCTTGATCCCAGGACTCTGAGATCATGACCTGAGCCAAAGGCAGAGGCTTAACCCACTGAGCCACCCAGGTGCCCTGAGGTTTGTTTGTTTTTTTTAAAGTAAACTGCTATAATTATTATATGTAAATATCTGGATCCTGCAGACCCTACCTCAACAATCATATTTTAAAAATCTAAAGCCCAAGGTGAGCAAGACCAGGAAAAGAGCCCTCACATAGACTTCTTAGTGCTTTTTATTTCTGCCATGGGACATCACTACAAAAAGGTGGGAAAATCTAAAAAAAAGGAAATGGCCATACAATGATAGGAAGCATTACTAATATCAGGGACGGGGCTTAGTACAGTGAAGGTGAGAAAAATTAAAGGTCAAGAAGAATCACCTAATATATTCCTTAGTCAAGTTTTGAGAGGACCGGAAACTGCTAATCCCTTAAGAACATCGACTCTGCCCAATTTCCGTTTTCAGTTTTGTTTTGTTTTGTCTTGTTTTTATCCTTTCTAGGCACTAATATATAATCCTTCTCAGCCCTGAATAGAGCTTAGTTAAGTCACAGAAAGTACCAGAAGTATAAGCTATGAATCCACATTGTGTGGTAAATCTGAGAGAATTTGTCTTAGGCTTTTCTGTTAACTGTGGCCATGTTGTGGATTTATAATAAAGATTATTCTTATGACACAGTCATGGGAGTTTTACTAATTTTACGTATATGTTTCCAAAGTTAGCTTCAGACAGTTTCTTCTTTTCTTTTTTGTAAGTTTTGCTGGAGTTACCGTTCCATTTAGTCTGTCTCCCCAGAGTTGTTTCCAGATTTTCAGATAAATGACTTTCATTTACTTCTGCTTTGAGGCTCTTTGTACAGTGGTTGAAGTGTTATTTACAGTGAAACGGCAAACTGGCCAGCATCCTCTTTTGTTGATTCACCCCTAGTTTCCTCTACGGGGAGCTGGTGGCATCCGGACTAGACTTCTGTGCCCATGGGCACAGTGGCCAGTGCCAGAGGGACACAGCCATCGCCCAGATGGGATGTGAGGGGGCTGTCTGTCCTAGCGCCCTTTCCTTAGTCCCCCTGCTTTGTTACACTTTTATCAGGAAGGACCCTGCTTCCAACCACGAGATATGCTTATTTCCGAAAGCCCTATGGACTCCAGAAAACTGTAATTAAGGAGCAAGAGATTCCTTTGCAGATAATTGAAAGAAGGGGCAGAGACCTGTGAGCTAAGTACTTGTTAGACCTCATTTATCTGTACATTTTCCTCTTTAAATTTATGTTCCTTGCCTGTGAGGACTTCTTTTCCGGATGACCAAGGGCCATTTCACTAAGTGTTTGAAGCAGGTGGTTTGGATCCACCTAAAGATCTCTGCCTGTCTTTGATCAGTCCCATGGTGTCCTCCTGCCCTGGGCACCTGCCCCACCTGATTCAATCAGGCCTCCCTGCCCCCGGGGGCTCCACAAGGCCACCAGGAGCCGTCACTATCAAATGCAAAGTTCATTCCCTTCTTGCTATCTTTTCCCTGAGGACAAGAAACTTCTCTGTGCTCCCACATGACCTTGTTCCTGCTTCTATTAATAGCACTCACCACACTGTGTTGTAATCACTTAGGTGTCTCCAATTTCCCTCAGCCCCATGGGCACACTCAAGAATAACTACAGCACCAAGCTCTGTGGAGCTGCCCCTTCTCGAAACCCTTTCTTATCCTTTCTTTGACTCTGGGTTCTGATTGTTTCCACCTCTGCAGGCTTCAAAATGTTCTTGCTGTACCATGGTTGGCTTTCTGCTTCCCTCTGTCCTCACCAGCCCCAAGTGACAGTTCTCCCACCCTCAGTGCCTATCCAGTGTCGGGGCATATGAGAGACCTCAACAAATATAACAGATGAAGTAAAAGAGCTCTGATATTACCTTTGCTATCCCCCCTCCTTCTTTTTTTGTTACAGTTTATGACCACTGTGATAGTTGAGTGCAGGGCCGAATTTCACTCCAAATTAATCAGTGCAACTCTTCCAGGAAAATCTCAGGTAGACACAACTTTCGTCAAGAACAGTTCCTCCAAAGTAGTCTATTCTTTCATTGATGTAGCCTGTAGTGAATTCCTACAGGACGAATTTGGGGGGGACATTTCAGTAACATCACCCAAGGTCACTCCCCAGACTGTCCCTTCATGCCAATCTCAAGGCTGTGGACTTGAAGATCCTCATGAATATGTTATACAGACAGGTTCATGACCATGAAACAAATATCTTCGAGGAGGGCTTCCCCTAATCCACGTCGGTAAGTGCCCATCTCTAGAAGACTGAACTTTCTTCATCCATAAAACACACAGCTGCAGGAGATAGAAGAGGGATACTCAACCGCTCTTTGGACTTATTGAATCGCAGCGATGAGTGAACTAGCCTCCGATGGGCAAGCTAAGAGCCCAAGAGCTTACTGCATCCAAATCTCTATGCAGGTACACTTTAACATCACCATGGAAACATCTCGACAGTCAACTAACAAGATGGTAATAAAGAGACGGGATAGAATAAACTAAAATAGACTTTCTGCCAGAATCGAAGGACAGAAGAGGCAGTGGACGGAGGCAGCAAGAGGAGGGGGTCAAAGAGAAGCAGAGTCAAATATATTAAAATCTAGTATAAGGACCTAGCGTTTGAATGTTACACATTTTGAACCTACCCGTGATGCCCCGTAAACTGAATTGATTTCTAAACTTTAGCCTCTTGACTTGCTCCAGTACTCAGGTCTCAACTAGTACATGGGGCTCAAACAGAGAGGTGTAACTGATTGGGTTCCTGTTGCCCCTAAGTCTCGGCTTGCTGGGAAGACCACCGGGATACTGCAGGAAAAGGAACAACTATCGAGGAGGGCTTTCCTCGTGTAAGAGTGGAGCCTACGAATCCCCACTTCACTTAAAGGCCAGTGTGTTTTCTTCCTAGGACTACTTATCCCAAACAAGAGCATCTCATTTTGCCCCTTGTTTGAGAGTGAATCCTAACTAGTGCTCAAAATCTCCAACGTTGGCTCCCTCCAGGAAGTAGAGATGAGGCCCCAATAGCTGAGTGGTCTCACAACCACCACCATCTTTGGTTATAAAACTATCTCCATGCCTAGATCTTGAGTTCCTGGAAAGGAGGTCCCCAATATTATTTATCTTCGATTCTTCAGCAATTCCACATTGCATGTGTATAGTTAGGTGGAAGCTTATAAGTATTTATTAAATGATTAAGCAGAGGAGATAGGGAAAAATATCTCTGTGTAGTTGGAGTGTTTATTGTAAAGTTTGCTATTGTGGCCAACGCAACACGGAGGGCTCAGGGATGGACATCTCTAACCTGGGTCTGGGGTGATTTCTGAGAATTCTGAAATATAGCTGGGCAAGTACTTTTACCCCCACCTCCTCTGACAGTTTATTTCCAAATGTTCCTGACTGCCTGGTTGAAAAAAAAAATTAGTTACTAGGTTCAAGGGTAGTTTTAAGTGTATGTATATTTAAAAATCTAAATGAAAGCATTTAAAAATTAAGACAGCTGTGGGGCCCCTGGGTGGCTCAGTTAGTTGGGCGTCTTCCTTCGGTTCGGGTCGTGGTTTTGGGGGTCTTAGGATGGAGCCCCGTGTCGGGCTCCTGGCTCAGAGAGGAGTCTGCTTTTTCCTCTCCCTCAGCCCCTCCCCCAGCTCATTCTCCCTCTCTTCTCTCAGATAAATAGTATTAATAAAAAAATGAAGACAGCTATTACAATATCTCTACCAGTCACTGTTCCTATTAATAATGAATTTGAAACCCGTCTTTGGTGTTGTATCTTAAACCGTGGGTCCTACGGAATGGTAAGTACGTTCTAGGTGGACTGGGGGGCTCTGTTTGCATGGTCTCTGTCCCTGCTGTCATAGCCTCCTTTTCAATTCAATGTACCTACGTTCCTGGATTTTCTGAGATTCTCCTTGCATCTTTGAAGACTACTAGCTGGCTATTAGGCAGCTATTTTTTTTTTTTTTTTTTCATCAAGATGAAGAATAACCTTCTATAGAATCACTGTGACACCTTGTGGGCATGGCTAGGGATTGCATCCCAGCCTTCAGTTCTAAATCCTAGCCCTGACTCTTCCTGCCTGAGGCGGGCCATTGCTCACCCTTCTCCACCAAAAGTCTCACTGTGTCTCCTTTCACTTCTCTCCACATCATTCTCCGAAGAGCAAGCATTCTAGAATAGGAGTATGGGAAATTGATATTGTTAAAAACAAGGCAACAGGCCCCAAATGAAGTCACTTATGCCAAGCTTCATGTCACCAAACCGAGACCTAATACTTAATGACAGTTTTGTTCTCTCCCTGGAATGGAATCTTGAGTCAGTCAATCAGGAATTATCTAGTGAAGTAATCTGTCTGACAGAACTGCTTTTGTTAGAATAATCTTCTCCTTTATGCCTGCAAAAGTCTTTCATTTTGTACAGTTCCCCAGAGCTCCTTTCTATCTGCCCAATAGGGGATATTTCAGTTGGGGAATCATCGAATAAAGTCAGTAAGATCTTTAAAGTTTATTCAGTTGAATTTTGTTTTTTAAGAGTATTCTTGATTCTGTGTGACAAGGCGACTGTTAATTTGCTTCTGTCTTGAGTTGAGATTTCAGAAAACTCTCTGCCCTGTAGACTTGCCCCGAATGGAACCAGCATGAAGAGCACTGTCTTCCCACTGGAGTTGGTGCCCACTCTTTGCCACCTCTCTCTCTACTCCCGTGGTGACTTCATTACACCAGGAGACAACGGGCTTTTATGGTTCTCCTTCAGCAGATGCACTTTTCTCCCCCAGAGATAGATTTCCATGGAAACCAAATCCAGAAGGAACATTCTGGAGAGGCAGGGTGTGGCAAAAACCACAAGAGAGGTGAGGGGAGAAGGCATTTATCTCAGAATTACATTAGAAACGTGCACAAAAATATAGTCAGAGGCAACAGAAAAAGCTTGTTGCATTTTAAAATGTTTTTCACTGTTTCTATATAATGGGAGTGGAAGACCCTAGAAAAATCAGAAGGCCGGACACAGAGCACCTATTTTGTGCAAGGCATGATGCCAAGTGCTGGGAAGGGGCAGGTGTCAAATGTGATCCTGCCCTTTGGGAGTTTGTGGCTACTATGCACACAGACAATCACAGCAGACAATAGCACATTAGAGTGCCAAAAAAAAGGGAGAAAGATATGACTCTCACTTTCAACCAAGGTCAATCTCTCAAAATAAGCAGTGAGAAGACCAAAGCCATGCCAGGGTGAATCTAAGGGATCTGCAGCCCTGTTTCTCAACCCCGATCAAAGGAGGCGTTTTAAAATATAGGGGAGAGTTAAGGCATGATTTTCCAGTACTGGTGATGGTCCAAGAGAAAGGCAGAGTTCGGTGACTTATGGGAGAGGACAGTGATTCACAATGTTGGCTACACATGTGAATCTCCTGGGGAGTTTTAAAAAATACTGACGCCGGGAGATTCTGAGGAACTTAGTTTGGGGAGGAGGCGAGAGCCAGTGCATTGGGATTTAAAAATTTTCCCCAAATGATTCTACCGTACAGCCAAGCTTTAGACCCACTGGAAGATCCTATTCCTAACACTGTCTCGTCTAGGTACTGCTACACACACACACACACACACACACACACACACACACACACACACTTGCTCTTGAGTAGGTCCTCTAACATGTGCCTCTGACACTTGACATACTTTCCTTCGGCCAGCTGGGATCCTGACTCTGTGCCAGTGTTAGTGAAGTGATTGATGTGTCTGTGCCAAGGGTTGGGATGATGTACCATGGTCTTCAGGGTCAGTTATGATACAGCACATGTCCCCGATGTACCCTGTCCCTGTGGCTGTCTTCTCTGGACGTGCTGTTTATACCTATGCTTTTCCTTCCAAATCTCTTAAAAAAATCAAGAGTGTGACGACAAGGAGAAGTAGTTTTATTTTCTGATAACAGTCAACTATTGCCCAGACAGGAGTATTGTATTTATTTCACATTTGCCACGATACATAACACACTACTGGTTTTCCTTTATTTGAACGATAGTTTGTTATAATTGGCGAGGAATTACTTATTTGGTGTGATTTTTAGGAATGTTAAGAAAATCCTGCTTTCCCCTTAAAATCAAAAGAATTGTTCTGGAAGAGCAGCCTGGTGGGAGGCAGAATGGAATGGACCAGAAAGTTGTTGCAATGAGACAGTAGCGGGCTGGGGGGTGAAGTGGGGTGGGATGGCGTTAATTAGGAGATCCTACACCGGGGAAGTAGCAGGAGAAAAAGACAGAAGTTCATTGTTGGTTCACGAGACATTCTGAAGGCAGACTTGATAGGTTAGGGCACTTTTTAGAAAGAAAGGAGAAGGAAAAGCCTGGATGATCATGAGAGCTCAAACTCAAACATACTTCCCCGATCAGTCCCAAACCTCTCACTATAAGTAACCACTACCTTATCTTTACCACTTACTTACTTTTCTTTATAATTTTATCACCCACATACTATCACTTTATACTGTAGTTTAGTTCCGCCTGTTTGCTTTATTTCAAAATGGGGCTCCTAAGTCTGTTTTAATTTCTAGGTATCCTCTTAGGTGGACTTTTATTCTTCACTGAGAGGCATATAATGTCTAATGTCTGTGCTGTTAGCAGCCACCAGTAATCCATGCCTAGATCCTTTGCTTCTTCAGATATTGCAAAATGATGATTGTCCTACTCATCTTTCTTTATCAGCTGGAATACTTTTCAAAAGAGGAACTTTCCCTTATTTACAATTTGATTACCCAATGGAAGAGTTTTCAAAGGAAAGGCAAAATGATATATATATATATATTTTTTAAAGATTTTATTTATTTATTTGACAGAGAGGAGAGAGATCACAAGTAGGCAGAGAGGCAGGCAGAGAGAAGGGGAAGCAGGCTCCCTGCTGAGCAGAGAGCCCGATGCGGGGCTTGATCCCAGGATACCTGAGATCATGACCTGAGCCGAAGGCAGAGGCTTTAACCCACTGAGCCACCCAGGCGCCCCCAAAATGATATTTTTATTTACTGGCTTTCAAAATAGTCAATTCTGTAGCATCCTCCAAAGGCAACTGATTAGGGTTAGGGTATTTTTGTAGGAGGTTGATGGTTACAGTTTATAAACCCAGGGAACAAATAATATTTGGTGTGTTTTAACTGATGACAGTGATTATCTTTATTGATGGTCACATTGTTCTACCTTTGGTCAGTAGGAGTCTTTTCAAGTTGGTTCCTGCATTCTTTGACTACCCCTAATAGTCTCTGGTAACTTTGTTGCTGTTAGACATGATTTTCCAGGCTCATCTTGTACATTCGTTGCATCATGCCTGAAATCAGCCATTTCTCTAAGACCACGAGCTGGAAACTGAGTGACACTCATTGCTACTGGTTAGGTTAACATTTCAGGACTTTTCAATGGACAGAACTAGGGTATTTAAAGATTTAAAAAAAAAACACCTTATGAGTTTAGGATGTTACTTCCTTTTCAAATTCAGGAGTCTAGGATGATTAACCTTTTCTATTTTACATTTATATCCATTTGTTCCCAAACTAAGTATCCTGGTTCTCAAGGACACACTGATGATAGAATTAGATAGCACAAAGTCGTTAACTAGCTTTTCCCAAACATTTTCAGAATAGCAATCCCAACACTTGACCAGTACAATTATGAAAGGTAATCAAAATTAAATATTTTTTGACATATGCTTTTCTCATTTTCCACAGTTGTACTATAATCTATACTGTCAGAGCACAAAGCTCTTTTATACTTTTGCTCTTATACCTTTCATTTAAATATATTGCACATTTAAACTGTACATTTAAGGGTGCCTGGCTGGCTCAATTGATAGAGCATGCAACTCTTGATCTTGGAGTTGTGAGTTTGAGCCCCATGTTGGGTATTATGATTACTTAAAAATAAAATCTTTTTTAAATAAATAAACAAACTGTACATTTAAATATATGTTTATTGTACATTTAAACATATATCCGGTACTCACTGTACATTTAAATATATATTTAATGCTCACTGTCAGCATTTAAGCCGATGTCTCTCGAAGACATTTTGGTTGATTAAAGCTCTTTCTCTAGTAAGTTCTAAAGAAGGACTCCTGAGAACAATATTCTCTTAGTTCTTGCATGCTAATGACAATTTGGCTGCTGCCTTTATACTTGAAAATAAGTTTTGCCTGGGGCGCCTGGGTGGCTCAGTGGGTTGAAGCCTCTGCCTTCGACTTAGGTCATGATCTCAGGGTCCTGGGATCAAGCCCCGCATCAGGCTCTCTGCTCGGCGGGGAGTCGGCTTCCTCTTCTCTCTGCCTACTTGTGATCTCTCTGTGTCAAAATAAATAAAATCTTAAAAAAAAAAAAGAAAATAAGTTTTTCCTGGATGATGTAAAGTCCTTGGCTCACATATCCTTCCTTTGGGTACCTTAAATATGTTATTCCATTTTCTTCCTGGAAAAAAAGTATTGCCATCAAAAAGTCTGGTAGTAAACACATTTTCTTTCCCTTTTATGTAACTTATTTTTATCTGGATAACTTACATTTTTCCCCTTTTTCTTTAATGTCTAATAATTTTTCTAGAATATATCTTGACATTGATGAATCTGAGTCAATTTTCCCAGGCATGTGAAGTACCCTATCAATATGTAGGTAGATTAAAAGCTCTTTTTATTTCAGAAAAGTTTCCTGAATTATAGGTTTTGGTATTCTGTTTTCTCGCTTTAATTTTCTTTTGCAGAGACTCCTATTATTCATTTATTGCATTTTCTTTGCCTGTTTTCTATATTAGTCATTTTCTACCTAATCCAATTTATCTTTCTCTTGATTTTTTATTTTAATTTTTAATGTTCTATTTCTCTATCTGTTGTGTTTCTGTGTTCTTGTGTTCCCTTCTAATTTAGTTTTCATGTCTGAAATGATTTTTCTATATTTCTAATTCTTTGAAAGTTTTATCCCTTTCTGAGATTGTTAATTCAGATATATATTTTCCTTTCACATATTTTACCATTTTTGATGTCTTTTTGCTCATTTTGAAATGTTCTGTTATACTGTTCTTCTGCCTTTGTGGGATTCTTTCTGAGGGATGTTATTCTGCTTCTTTATCTCTTTCACCTCAATCATTTCTATTGATCATATTAATGTGAAAGTAGTTTAACGGAACTTTTAGAGCAAGCTGGGTTCCAGAGAGCTCTCCTGACTTCAGAGACCTCTCTCTTCTATTGATTTACATTGTATTAAGAACTATGGCAATTTGCTTCCTTATATTTCCTGATTCCATTCCCCTCCTCCACACTTACCTGCACTTTCTTCTTTCTTTGTGCCAATTGTCCTTGCCTGCTCCATTTGGATTCTGTTTTCAGCAGTTTCTCCTCAGTGTGGGACACTTGGAGGGGAGTTTGGGCTATTTTGTTTTGAGGAGAGTTCATAGACCATTTCAGCCCCTGCACACCTTCCTCAAGACCCCTCCAACTCATATGATATTGGGAAGTGCAAACCCTTTTCCAGTTTCATCTGCTGTTCTCTACATTGGCCTGCTGAGCTTTTCTAAGTGGCCACTGATAGTAATTTTGGAGTTCCTGGGTCCATCAGATGCCCTGTTGCTTCGCTCAACTTCCTTTGGTACAGATGCTAATGCCATGTAGACTTTGTAGGTGCCAATGTTTGTCTGTACCTGCTTGGATTTTGAAATCTGTGGAACATCTTGTCAACCTAGTTATATTGTAGATATTGTCAATGGGCCTTTGTTTTTGCCATCCTCACTTTCTTTTGTTACTTTTATGGAGGAGTTTGTTACTTTTGTGGAGGAAAGTAAAAAGTTTGTTACTTTTATGGAGGAAATTAAAAGTCTGCTACCATCATTGCTATCTTTCCCATCCCCATTTCTTAAATGATAATTTCCCCCAGACTTTAGTCTTGGACCATCTAGTCCTTTTACATACATATTTTAAAGTAAACTCATCACATCCTTTGCTTTCATCTTATGTCCTCAACTTCTAGAGCCATGTCTCTGGTCTCAACCTCTCCCTTGTGTGTAAGTCCTTTATTTTTTGCTGCCACTGGGCAACTTCACTTGGATGTCCCCTGCACACCTTAAACATTCATCTTTGTTATTGTGTTTTCTCCATATTCTGACACCTGTTTCTCTTTTCTTGGGAAAAGTATTTTTGTGGAAATAATTTATTTTCTAACCAGTTCTGTGTTGCTAGCAGGAGATCCTCTCATTGTCCCTAAATCTCTGGGACAGAAATTACTTGTGATATTGGTCTAAAGAACACTTTCAAGGAAGTTGCTTACTTTGCTTTTCTTTCTTTTGTCAATATAATATTTAAAAATCTTAGGGATGCCTGGGTGGCTCAGTTGGTTAAGTGGCTGCCTTCAGCTCAGGTCATGATCCCAGAGTCCTGGAATCAAGTTCTGTATCAGGCTACTCGCTCAACAGGGAGCCTGCTTCTTCCTCGGTCTGCCACTTACCCTGCTTGTGCTCTCTCTCACAAATAAAATAATAAAATCTATAAAAAAATAAAAGTTTATAACATGTATCTTTTATTATAAAAATAATACAGGTTTGTTATAGAAAATTTGGAAAAATATAGAAGTCTCACAATCCTACCACCCAAAGATAATCACTACTAACATTTTGGATTTTTCCCTTAAATTTTTTTCTGTTTGGATATATATTTGTTACTTATAGTTTTTGGTGAGTGTTTTTCTATGTCATTAGCAGTCTTTGAAAACATGAATTTTTTTTTTTAATGATAGTGTGGTATTCCATATACGGATGCACCACAATTTATTTATATTGTAGTTGGCATTTAAGTTGTTTTTCAGCCATTTTGTTATTATAAATAGCATTGTGATAATGATGATTGTATATAAAGCACTATTTTCCTTTAGAATTAATTTCTAGAAGTGATATTGTTGAACCAAGTGATACTTATATTTTTAGCTCTTTTGATATATATCACTACATTTTTCTCTAAGAATTGCACACCAATTTACTATCCTATCAGTGCATAAAATTCAAAATTTCTTCATGCTGCTGTTAAAAAAAGGCTTTGACAATCTGATAGACCACAAAGGCATTTCACTATTGTTTTAATTAGAATTTGTTAGATTGCTAGGATGACTCAATATGTTATCATATACATAATAGTCATATGTATTTCTTTTTTTATTACCTACCTGTACATGATTATAATGGGTGGGAAGAGCCTGTTCTGCCTAGGTGTCCACATGTTAAAATGTTTGAAGGACTTTTTCAGCTGCAATCTCTATGTCATCATCAAAATATTTTGTTGAAACAATATGAATGAGTATATATATATATATATACACACATATATGTATGTGTATGTAAGAGTACATATATACACGTCTACATAGATGAGTATATGTATGTGTGTGATATATATATATACACGTACATATACATATACATATGTGTGTATATATATATACACACACACACACACACACACACACACATATCTCCGGTAGGATTTTAATATGAGTTCTTTTTTAAGTTCTTTTTATATAACAAGATTATTTAAAATATTGTTAAATAATCAATGGTCATCAATGGAGAACAGCAGGTCTCCCTCACACCTGCCGATAATAATAATAGCCAACATTTATCCTACACTTGCTAAGCACTTTACAAACAGTGTCTTATTTAACCAGCTTCATGAAGTAGGCATTTGTTTCTGTGTTTTGCATGACTACATGAGTCTTAGACATCTTAGGCCCATTAACCCAGGTCACATAGCTGTTGGGTGAGAAAATTGGAACTGAAGATCACGTCAAAGCTGGTTTTAAAGTCCACCTTCTGAACATTATGCTCTGGGACTTTTCCTCACTCAGTGGTTTGTAACCCTGCTGCACATTAAGATCACTGGAGAACTTTTAAAAAGTACTGATGCCAAATCATATAATGCAGACAAATTGCTTCAGAATCTCTGGGGGTGGTGCCCAATCATTTGTATGTTATAAAGCCTTCCTAAGTAATTGTAATATGAAGCCAGGGTTGAGAGCCACTGCTAGTAATTATTAACCAGTGTGGCTAAGGGAATAGTCTTAATTTGTCAAGTTCTAATTCTCAGTGTTCCATGCTATTCATATCCCATCTGTGTGTTGGAACAAATCCCTTTCTTTCAACTCAATTCAGTGTTCTTATTACTTCTCTCTCTCTCTCTCTTCCCCCCCTCGCTATCCCCCCATCTCTCTCTCTCTCTCTCCCACACACACACACACACTCACAGAGGCACAGACATGCTCTAGCTCAGAATCTCTGTTCATACAAGTGGTAGTAGGGATGTTGGACCCAAACTGGGGTGTATTCTCTGGATACCAAGGTCAAACAGAGGTAGACCATTGCTTGTTAAAAGACTGCAATGGGTTAAGCCAAGAAAAATGAATTGAAAGGCAAATCTTAGGAGAGGCTAAATCAAAAGTTTGGCAGGGAGTTTTCCATCCAAAGAAGTAAGTCAGAAAGAGAGAATCTGGGGATGAGGCATCTGGGAAAGGAGATCAGATGGTCTGAAAGAGGGATTTTTATAGAGCATCAGTGATATTGGATATGAGAAGGGAAGCTATCAATGCAGAGGTCACACAATGTTGGCTCATAGATATGCTTTGTTAGCCTTTCACTGACATTTCAAAAAAACTGAGTCAAAGTTAAAACTAGGAGATTGCCCATACAAACTGAGATTCCAGCTTAAAAACACACTGAAGACTTGGCAACGCAAGGCCATTGTTCTCACAGGGCAGCAATCCGCAGCTCTGGGAAGTGGCTGCCTACCTTCAGTGGAATAGGGAGTGTACCCCCACAGGGCTCATGACACCTATGCAGGAGATGTGACTGCCAATACTGATGTGTTGGCATTTGTGACTTCAGATTTAAAAATCCAAACCAGCGTGGACATGAAGTGGTCACTGAACATCAACTTTCATTTGTTGATTTTTATGGTAGCCTTCACTTCCTTCCAAATTTCTCTACAAGATGTAATGGCTGCTTATTTCAGGGGTTAATGGGACTGGCTGCAGAGCACTATGACTCCTTCCCTCTCTGATTCACTGAAGTGCTGCGTTCTGCCCTGGTGTGTTCTCTCCTGCTTGTGATCTCCCTGTGTAGTTGGCATTCAGTGCTCAGAGCCCCTTTCTGCCTGAGTCTGGGCAAGGGATGGATCCCCCATGTACTTCATTGTGGACCTTCCTGTGTAACTGTCCCCTCATTCCTGTAGCAACAGACAATGATTGAAGCATCCTCACATCCCCAGGGCTATCCCAGCATCTGAGTGCCTTTTCATAACTACTTTTCTTGTAAATTCTGATAGGTAAATTCCTGCAGAAAGTCAAATGAACTTCTAAATTTTCCTTTCAAGAATAAGCTTTTTCCCCCTTTCCTTTCCCTTCCCTCTCCTTCTCTCCCCTTTCCTCCCTTCCCTTTCCCTTCCCCTCCCTTCCCTTCCCTTTCCTTTTCTGAGTTGGCCTAACCTCTTTTCCTGAAGGTTTGTTCCTGTATTTTTTTTAAGGACATAATAATCAAGTTCTTTAAATCTGGTTGTCCAGTTTAGGGAAAGGTCTGAATGTTCTGAACTTTGTACTCTTTCTGGCAAGGTCTTTCCTCCCTAAAGACATCAGTAATAGCAAAGGAAAAAAGATCAGATATTTTCATAAAGAGTGTTTCCTCTGGGGAGAGCAAGAGCCTTGGAGTCTCTGTTTATTCCAAAAATAAATAAGCGATCAAACAAACACACCAATAAAAACATAAATCCCAGTGAAAATTGTTGCCATTTATAGGTTGAAAAGGCTAAATTCTTACAACCATGTACTTCCAGTTTGTTTTATTCATTCTATTATGAATTTTAAGTGTTGAGAAAAAATACCCCAACTTGGATATAAAGTAAAAGGATGACCACGTGTCTTTTGTTGTCATACTCAAGTATTGTCTAGGGGAGTTGTACCTTTGTTTCACTTACTATTTAGTATTCATTAGGGCTCAAATTCTGTGAAATCAGATGTTAACCTGTAGACTTATAAGGTGGAAGTGATTTTTGCCCAGTAGAGATGCACATGATTTTTCTCCTTTGGAAAAGGTAGTGACTAACGTTATGGTTTTATTGCCCTAGTAACCAGCTTTATATTAGCCAGAAATAATACAGCATTATTTCCTTTAATACCTGTATTTGCTCAGTATCTCCAATTCTCTTTGAACCAACTTTATTTACGATTCTGCTAGTTCCTTCATTAATGAGTAAATTTTTGAAGCATGTTCATTTGCTGCTTGTATGAGAGTCATGTTTCTTAACTTTTAAAAAAATGATACTTTGACACTAGCTTTATCCCAGAAAAAAATTTGAGGGTCCCAACCTCCTGTTCACATATGGAACTTCTTTTCTTCGTTGCTGTGGGCTCCATCAGGAAAAACTTTGAAAGTGCTTTTGTAGTTAATGTAGAAGATGAACACTTCATTGAGGGAAAGAGAACTGAGCAATTAGCTTCAGTTGAGGGGAAGAAAAACCGGATGAGCTTACTCACTGATAAAGCAAATGCCATTTAAAGATGCCTCCATTCATCACAAACACAACCTCCATTGCCGCCATGGAGAACGCAGGTTCACATCTGCTGGGGGATGTGGAATATTTGCTGCATTTCTCTTTTGGCACAGGAGTCTTTCTGAGCTTCTCTTTATTCACTCTATTCCACTTCCACACACCGTTGGATCTGAGAGGAAGAGGCTCAGAAGACCATCTGGCCTATGCCACTAGAGACTATCAGCAAGGCTCTCTAATAAATACATTCCTGAAAGACTGGGGATAAATTCAATTTAACTAAAAAACTTATTTCAAATGACCTGAGATGTTTGCTTTATTGCAGAGAGAATGAATCATTTAATATTTGTAAATAAATCACTGTATAGCTCTACTTTAAAATGGTGTTAGGTCCTCTTTAAATGTCATTAAATATATTACTTAAGAAAAAACACATTGTCTTTTCCAAATATGGGGGTAGGTTTGGAAAGTAAAACAGTAATGAATTACCTGTGACATAATATAATAAAAAAAGTGAAAATGTTTTGCAAACCAGGTCATGTTATATCTTTGCACAAATGTTAATTATTATCGATATAGTAATAAAGTATATAACCGGAATGTCCTCAATTCTACAAATAACTGAGGAAGCCACCATTTTTTGGATATCCAAATAAAATAACCTGAGTCCATATCCCATATCTGGTGCTAATAAACCCAGTCCCCACCTAAATATTTCTGAGAATTCCCGGAGAGTGTGTGTCAACTGCAAATCCCAGTTATTTGCTTCTTCTAGACCACTTCTGGCTCTTGAGTTGGTTTTCTCCCTGGTCTTCTGCCTATACCTCTTTATTGCCTTCTGTCTTTTCTGTGGTCCAACGGACTCACCAACATGATCACAGCCCCTCCTTTATTTCCCAAGAAAATACTAAAATAAGTCTGACTAATTTAGTAGTTACTAAAGGTTTGTTGAAGCCATTGGAGGAGAATGGATAGGAATTAAGATACAAAATTGGAAACAACTCGAAATACTTTCTCTTCAGGTGCTGCATCTCACCATATTTATGGAGTTTACTTTCCCTACCCAGGGTCATTTCTACTATCTTTTTTGGCCCCTTTTCCAGAGAGAACTGAAAATCATTTAAAATTAGATCATACTCCACCTCACAGAAATTAGCCTTTTATATTACTATAAAGAGAACTTTAATTCACTTTTACTGCATCTCCCCATTGTAGCCAATACCTTAGGTCTTACCTTTCCTAAGCAATAGTCCTCTAAAGATTTATTCCCCTAAACAAAAGACTGTGCCCCCTTTGGGAGCACTCTTCACTCTCCTCCAAGGACTGTGGAAGTTGCTCTAGCCATGTTTTTTTCTCCCATCTGTACTAGGAAGGTCACCTGAATGGAGAAAATACATTGCCAAGGGTATGAAGATGCCAAGACAAGTTTTAGAATATTGATGCCACTTCCTAGATAATTTGATTTTTCTATATTAATCATGTGTCTAATAACCTTGCTGAATTCAGCCATTATTCTAAGTTTGTAGATTGTTTTGAATATTTTGTCTATACAAACATTATTTTCAAATGGAAGTTTTGATTTTTTTTTTTTATGGAAACTTTATACCTTTATTTTTCTAGCCTCATTACAGAGACTAACCACTAACACAAAGTTGACAGCAGTGACAATTGTGGACATCTTTGTCTGGTTCAGTCTGGAAGTCAAGAGGAAGTGTTTGATATTCCGACTTTATATATATTGTTAGTGGGAGGTTTTTGGATTGTCCCTTTATCAAATTAAGGAAGTATCCTTCTAGTTCTAGTCCATTGAGGGTTTTTTTCTTTTTATTATGAATGATTGTGGAATTTTATCAAATACTTTTTCTGAACCTACACAGTCGATTATATATTTATCCTTTATTCTGTTAATGTGGTGAATGGCATAGGTTGGTTTTGAATGCATCAATCTTGCATTCCTGGGATAAACCACCCTTGCTGGATTTGATTTGTTTTTATTTTGTTTTGAATTTTTTTCTTAGTCTGACAGAAAAAATCAGCCTATAATTTTACTTTCTTGTAATATCTTTGACAGATTATGGTCATAGGGCCTCACAAAACAAGTCAGAAAGTGTTGCCTCACCCCTTGGTTCTCTATAGAGTTTGTCTAAGAGGGGTATGATTTCTTCCTTAAATGTGTGGAAGAATTTACCAGTGATGCCATCTGGGACTAGAGTTTCCTTTGTGGAAGGTTTTAAACTATGGATTCAATTACTTTAACAAATACAGGACTACTTCAATTTGCTGTTATGTATGTGTGTGTGTGACTATTTCAGTAAGTTGTGCTATTCAAGGAATCTGTCCATTTTATCTAAGTGGTCAAATGTTTTGGCATAAAATTGTTCATAATATCCTTTTATTACCTTTTTAGTATATACTGAATCTTGATATTCACAGTTTACCTTCTCTTTCTCTACCTTTTTCTCTCTTTTTTCTTGATACGTCTTCCTAGGGGCCATCGATTTTATTAAGTCTTTCCAAAGAACTTATTTTTGACTTTGTGGATTTTGTCTCTTGTTCATGTGCTTTCTATTTCATGGTGTCCTGCTCTTATCTTTATTCTTTCCTCCCTTTATTTTGTGCTTATTTTCCAGTGTTCTTCTAGCATTTTGTATGGATACTTGGATTATTGATTTTTCAACCTTTCTTCTTTTCTAGTATAAGCTGTGGCAGATATGGAGATTGCCAATTGGATAACCCTTCAAAAAGAATGTGCCCAATTGCTCTGAGTATGGTCATCTGCCAGCTGCCAGCTGTTATCTCCATCAGGGTCTACTCTGGTTTTTAAGCCAAGGTCATACCGTTCTTGGAGAAACTTCCTGACCAATGTCTGAGCAAATCAGTGGTAACTGATTGCATGCTTTTCTTAGAGTAGCTCCCAGACAGTGACTGAAATAGATAGTGGGGAAAGGGCTCTTCTAAAGAGCAGCCTTTGCTCTGATACTCTTTTTGGGGCACAGAGGCTTGGGGTCAAACGGCCATTGTGATGTGATTCAGGATAAATTCCTGAGGAAGTTATGGAGATGTTAATAAAACATGGCATTCTTCGGGACAAAATAGCTGGTACCCAACAAAGGTACATGTATTATGATCTCTTGTCATTTTTGGTTATTTTCTAATGACCTTAAAAATCCTTGATTTCTAATTTAACTCCATATTTTGCGTGATTTCAATTCTTTGAAATTTGTTGAGACTTGCTTTATGGCCTAAAATGCAGTCCATCCTGATTAGTGTTCTAGGTGCTTTTGAAAAGAATTCACAGTTTATAGTTTTTGGATTTTGTGTACTACACAAGTCAATTTGATCAACTTGGTTAATCATATTGTTTAAATTTACTATATTCTTACTGATATTTTTACCTGTTTGGTCTATCAGGCACTGAGAGAGAGTGTTAAAACCCCCAATCATTCTACCCAAACACTTGCACATTGATGTTTATAGCAGATTTATTAAAAATTTCCAAAACTTTGAAGCAATCAAGATGTCCTTCAGTAGGTGAATGAATAAATAAATTGTGGTACATCTAGACAATGGAATATAATTCAGTGCTAAAAAGAAATGAGCTATTGAGCTATAAAAAGACATGAAGGAAACTTAGACATGTATTATTAAGTGAAAGAAGCCAATCTGAAAGGGTATGTACTGTATAATTCCAACTACATGACATTCAGGGAAAGTCAAAATAATGAAGACAGTAAAAAACCATGGAGCAGTGGTTTCTAGGAGTTAGAGGGGAGGGAGGGACGAACGGGCAGAGCACAGAGGATTTTAGGGCCAGTGAAACTATCCTGTATGATACTATAATGGTGGATACATGCCATTATACATTTGTCCATACCTGCAGAACCAAGAGTGAACACTTGGTTAGGTTAATCATGGACTTTGAGTGATAATGATGCATTAATTAATTAACATTTATTGATTGTGACAAATGTATCACTCTCGGGGGAGGGGAATGCTAATAATGAATGTGTTATGAATATGTGGGGCAAGAGGGCATATTGGAAATCTCTGTATCTTTCCTTCAATTTTACTGTGAAAATAAAATTGCTCATAGGAATAATGTACATTTAAAAAAGCCAAGGCAGGGAGACTTGACTGGGAAGGGGTTTTAGAGGAGCTTCTGTGTTACAAATAATGTTCTTTTTTTGAACTGGGTGTGTTCACTCTGTGTAAATCCATTAAACTGTATACTCATGAAAGCGATTCCCAATTATGACTGGAAAAGAAAATCTATTTCTCTTTTTAGCTCTGTTATTTGCTTCTTATATTTTGAAGCTAACTGTTAGATGTATATCAATTTGTGATTTCTATGTCGTCTTATTGAATTTACCTTTTTATCATTATGAAATGTCCTTCTTTATCAGTAATACTTCTTGCCCTAAATACTACTTTTTCTAATATCAACATAACCTCTCCAGCTACCTTTGGTTAGTGTTTCCATGGTATATATTTTTTATCCTTTTATTTCCAACTTTGTAAATAGCATGTAATTGCGTCTTATTTGTATCATTCATTTTTAGTTTAAGTACCCTGTGGTCATTAAATTTGAGCTGTGTGATATACCAGTTCTTTAAAATGCATTGAAGTCCAACATGTGATAAATTTTTGTAAGTGTTTAATGTGTGTTTGAATGTTACATGCTATCCATTTAAAACAGTGGACATTAATTATTGTGCTGCTCTAATATTCTATATCTTTTTCTGATTTTATTGTTTGTCTCCTTAACTTACCAAGTACTGACAGAAAAGTAAAATTTCCTACTATAAATGTGGACTTGTCAGTTTCTCTTTGTAGATCTGTCAGTTTCTACTTCAGATACTTTGAGGCTGGCTGTGTTAGTAACTGCATACAAATTTAGAATTGTGGTTAATTGAGACTTTTTATCATTTTTTAAAATTTTTTAAAAAGATTTTTTATTTATTTATTTGGCAGAGAGAGAGAGCGAGAGAAGGAATACAAGCAGGGGGAGTGGGAGAGGGAGAAGCAGGCTTCCCACCGAGCAAGGAGCCTGATGTGGGGCTGGATGCCAGGAGCCTGGGATCATGACCTGAGCTGAAGGCAGATGCTTAATGACTGAGCCACCCAGGCCCCCACACTTTTTAAAAAAAATTTTTAAGGAGACTTTTTATCTTTTTTTTTTTTTTTTTACTTTTTATCATTTTTAAGTGACATTCTTTATTGCTACTAATGTCTTTTGCCTTAAAGTCTGTATTTTGTGATATTGATATTACTACTCAGATTTCTTGTTAGTGTTTATTTGATTTATTGGTTTTCATATTTAACTTTCAAGTATTTATATTTTTACATCATTTACTGTTCTTTTAATAACGTAGCAACCTTGAAATGCATTCACCCTAATCACCTCCATTCCACCTCCATTCCAAAACATACAGTTTTCCAGTATTTTACTTGTAGCTTATTTTCCAACTTTTTATAATTATTGCTTGATAAAGTCAATGTTTGAATTTACCTACATGCTCACCAGAATCTTTGCTCACCATTCCTTCTTGGATCTCATACCTTCTATCTGTGATCACTCTTATTCTACCTGAAAAGTACAACTTTTAGAATTTAATTTACTGAGAATGTTTTGGCAACAAACCTTTAATTTTTGTTTGTTACAATAGTTTGTTCTCCCTCTTTGAAAGTTAGTATTCTGGTTATAGAATTCTATATTGACAATTATTTTTCTTCTTATTTCCATTGTTGCTATGAGAGGTTAGCAGTCAGTCTAATTGTTACTTATTTGTTGACAATGTCCTTGGCTTCCTGGTAAGATCTCTTTCTATCATGTTCTGAAATTGCACTATAATAAGTCAGATATTGATTTGGGGTATATTTTTTGCGCTTCTACCTGTGCATTAGTATATTTCAACAATTCTGGAAAAATCTCAGCTTTTATCTGTAGAACATTTTCTATTCCCCTATTGTTTATTCTTAAACTCTGAATAGATAGGAGATAAGACTTTTAATTGTTTTTATGTTCATTAGCCTCTATCCCAAGATACAGATTTTAGATATCTTGATAACACCTTGTTTTCTTGTCAAATCTTTGATGCCTTTAAAAATATTTTTTAGAACCAAATCAGACAATGCTATAGTTTTTGCTCCAACCATCAGACATAATTTAGAAAATTCAAGAGGAAGAGAGCCTCTTGTATTTATCTATATTTTGGCTTATTTTGTTCTTTTTTGCATCCTACTATTCCAAGGTTCCTTCTTTTATAATTTCCTTTCTGTTTACAAAACATCTTTTAGCCATTCTTTAGGGTAGGTGTGCTGGTCACAAACTTGCTTTGTTTCCCTTTTGAGGATGTCTTGATTTTCCCTTTATTCGTAAAGGATATTTTCCCTAGGCATAGGATTCTGAGTTCACAGGTTTTTGCTTTTTCTTTCAGATCTTGAAAAATATTTTGCCAAATCCTTTTGGCTTCCATATTTTCTTTATGCCCTCAACTTCCACAGCCATGTTTCTAGTCCCAGCCTCTCCCCTGAGCTTCAGTCTCTTATTTCCTGCTGTCACTGGACATTCTTACTTGAATGCTCCACAAGCATCTTAAACATACATTCTTATTATCGCACCTCATCTATACCCTCAAAACTGTTTCTCTTTTCTTGGGAAAAATACTTTTGTGGGGAAGATTTATTTTTCTAACCAATTCTGTGTTGTTGGCAAGAGATTATCCCCGTGTTTTTTTGAGCCAGAATTTTTACTCTTTTTTCATTGGGAGGATTTGTCCATAAAACTAACTTATTCTTTAAGGGCATTAGAATGTGCCTTATTTTCTTGTGTTTTGTCATTTTTTACTGTGAACTGTTCATTTTTACTAGAAATTTATCTATGGATATTCTTTGAGGCCTGGGTTGAAGTTGAGGACTTGTATTTTTTTCCAGTCAGTCATCTTGGAGCAATACCAACCAATAACCACCCCAAGTTAACTTTTCCTCGTGAGGTTTTTCAGACTACATAGGTTAACAGGAACACAAATCCATGTGAAGTTCAATTTGTGGTTATGAATTCCCAAGGGATTACTTTTGTTCCTTCGAACTCTAGGACTGAGAGTCAGTTTCCCTGCTGTGCCCTCTGCACAGTGGGACTTCGTTGGGAGTCCAAGCTTTTTATGAGAATCTCAATTTCAGTCCCTGTCTGTGTGTGCTCCAGACTTTATCTTCTGTCCCCTGTACTGGTGCAAACATTAAACTTCAAGCTCAAGAATTTTAGGTTTTGCCAAAATTTCCAGGAAGGATGCTGGCTTTGGCACTTCAAGTTCCTGGTTTCACTTCACCTTGGAGATTGGCATGTACTTTACACAAGCTTAATTTCAAAAAAGACTTTAAAAGATTTCTTACCCAGTATATGAGTTATTTTATTTGGGTGAGTTATTCAGGGTATCCAATCTGCCATACTGCTGGAAAAAGAGATTTCTCACAATATATGATTTTCTGTTACAAACTCTTATCTTTTAAGCATATATCTCTTAGCCGAATATGTCGCAGCCACAAATATTTAATGATTAAACATTTTTTTGTCATTACTAGGGGACTTTTTTCTGAATAGTTTAAAATTCCTACTTTCAATTTACTGTCAGCTTTCTTTCTTCCTCTTAACCCTATAATATAAAACCCACAATTGAAAAATGACCCTCTAAAAAGCTATGCAGTCAGCCTGATATGATTAGATGTCATGACAGTGATGTAGCTTAATTTTTTTTTTTTTTTTGCTGCATAATCATCTTGAGTTCTTTGCCTCCGGGTTGAGAACTTGGAGGTCAGAGGTGATTTATTTTCTTATTTATGCATGAAGTGAAGGAGAAAATAATTCTACACTTAGCTGGAAATATCCATGAGAAATAGTCTCTCAAAAATCAAGTGGGGGTGTGGGGATTAGAAATGAGTCTGAAATGGCTTCAGAAAGGTTATTTTAGCCAATTTAACAGAATTCAAGGAAATATATTCAAGTGGAAGAAGGTTGCCTTTCTCTAGATCTACTGAATATTATCCTGGGATCAGGCTCAGGAGATGGTTCAGGAAGATATGCATATACTCAAGTACACACATGCACACACACACTTGCATACTTACACAGACATACACAGTACAAACATACACATGTACTTACATAGTTATATAAGTGGGGGAATTCTGACGAGTAAATCACTGGATTTTGTTTTTTATTTTATCATTTTGTCCTAATTCTCAAAGTAATATGTGCTTATTAGGAAAGCACTGGAAAGTCCAGAAAAATAACCCATAATGCTATTTCTTAGTAAAAACAATGGCAACAATTTGGTGCATTTTTTTCTGCATTTATTAGATATAGATCAGCTTGTATTTGCAATTACACTTGATTCTGCTTTTCTCTTCCACTGAGCAATTTTATATTAGGTACACCCCCATTTTTCTAAATAGTGTTTTCATCATAGTAAAATATACTTTCATGTGGGTTCACAATTTCCTCTCATTAGACATTGAAGTTGTTACAATTTCTTCAGTAATTATATGAGTCACTATTGTTACATCTCCCTGTGTCCTCTGTCTTGGTCCTAGAAAAATAATTAAGGGTTGCTCTCAGTTTCAAGTGTCAGTGAAATCCCTGAGAGGTTCAAGTTCAGCTGTCGATCTATTATTACCCCAACATTCTTCATGGGGTTTTCCCACTTTCATCCCTTACCCTCATCCTGGCCACAGTAAGCTTTTCAAAGTATTTCTCTCAACCACATGTGGTATGTGTTCCCTTGGGGGAGTTCTGTAAATTAAAAAAAATTCTCCATCTCATTATATTTCAAGTGCTATTTTAGCCCCCTGTTGTATAATGCAATACATTAGTGCCTGGGCACCATTTGATGACTTGTGAAAGTCCTGAATTTTTCTAGATCCACCCTGTAGATGAGCATTTGAAATATGGCTAATTAAAACTGAGATATTCTGTAAGTATAAAATACACAATGAATTTCAAAGGCACAGTATGATAAAAAGAACACAAATTATTTTATTGATAACACTATTAATGCTGATTGCATGTTAAAATGATAGTATTTCAGGTATGTTGAATTTAATGAAATATTTTATTAAAATTAATTTATTTTTATGCGTTTTTATTGTAGCTACTAGAAAATTTAAAATGACATATGTGGCTTGTGTTTGTGGCTGGTACTGTATTTCTGTTTGAAAGGCCAATTTAGAGCCAGGACTTGGAGCCTGGGGCACAATACTAACATTCCCTCTCTGGAAAGTACCTCATACCCCTGCTCTCTGCTCAAGCCTCCAGAATCCTGAGTAGGGGGAAAAAATGTCAGTGGAGCTCTTCCTGACTCTCTCACAACATCCAACCCCACCGCAAAGCATGTAGAAACAGGGGGTTAGATAGTGGATAAGAGAACTAACTTGGTTAGTTGGTTATGCTATTTTATTAATTGTAAGGCTCATTCTGCATTAAGTTGGTTGAATGACAGATACTCCCAGGTAGAATAAATGTAGCAGTAAAGTGCTCACCAAATGCTCTGTGTCTTTGGGCTTTGGCTGCAGCTTTGAGTCATTTTCTTCTTCACCATCTGACTTCAATCACTCCTTTTGCAAAAGCCACAACGCTCCCTTGTGCCTACTTTTAGGGATTCAGAGCTGGGACTCCACACACTTTTTTGCCATTTCAGCTGCCAGGCAGATAAAAAATGGTGCATAGCAGACAGAGCTCCCTGCTCTGAACAGCTTAAAGGAGGAGGCTGAAGCAGGCACATTTGGATTCAGGAGAAGCCTGAGATAACTGAGCCAGTTCCTTTAGATCCAGCAGTTTCCTAGACCTGCCAAGACACTTTAGACTCCCAGACAGCTCAAGGACTTAGACAAGAAGAGTTGAGTTAATGAGTGATAGTTGACACACAGTTCTGAACCCTGCAGCAGCAATGTGTCTGTGCTCAGGCCTTCATTGGGTGATGGCCCAGTGACAGCACAGAACTCTTTGGCTGGGAGCCATCCCTGGCTGTGGCTGCATGTGGCTCCTGGTTTCTGCACTGTTAGGGCTGTGACTTCAAGGGCAGCTGAGGTTACTAGTTATCCTAACCCATTTATAAAGCTGGTCAAGCTCCCATCCAACCAAATGTCCTTCCCACTTTCAATTATTTTTGTTGGGAATCTCTGTTTGCACACAGAGTCATATTTCTTGCCATGTTTGTTTAGTTTCTTTTTCCTCTGGTCTCTTTCCTTCAGACTGGTAGAAGCAGTCTTTCTCGTGGCTTGATGCCAGTTGGGTCTCTTCCAGGTATGGCTTCAAGGGGCCTGGCAGATTCCCCTCTGAAGTGGGAATTTTCAGGCTGCTTAATTCCTAGGAACTGAAGTCTGGGAGAAGAGACAGACATTGGGTATTCCCCACTTATGCAAATAACAAATATGTGGGTACCCTCTTCTGTGGGCTAAGCTCCAGGCTGGCCTCTGAGAACTCAGAAGAATCAGGTGTAAATCCACCCTTGTAGACTCTTACAGCCCATGAAAAGTGATGAGTGCCACTAATGAGCTACACATGGGGGAAATGGGAATTCAGCTGGGTCAGCAGATAGCTTTGAGAAAATAGGAATGGAAGAAGGAATTGTGGGTATTTTGTGAAGGAGAAATTTGAGCTGGCATTGAAGGATGGGTATAACTTGGCTCTATCTATAGCAGTATTTCTCAGCCTCAACACTATTGACATTTTGGACCAGGTAACACTCTATATTCCCTAGAATATTCTCTATTGTAATTCTCAGGGGACTGTCCTGTACGTTGTAAGATTTTTTTAGCAGCATTGCAGGCTTCTACTCATGAGGTGCTAGTAGGTCCCCATCCTGTTATGACAAACAAAAAATGTCTCCAGACTTTGCCAAATGTCCCCTACAGGAAAAAAAAGTCTCCTGGTTGAGAACCACAGCTATAAAAGAATAGGCAAAATAATATTTCAGAGACAGTAAAAAAAAAAAAAATGAGCAAAGGAGAAGCCTGGGACAGACAGCAGGTCAATCACTTTGCCTAGAATGAAGGGTATGTGAAGAGAACTCTCATATCAGGGGAAAAGTAGAATGTAAGCTCCACAGAGTGGGTGTTTGGGGTGTGTGTGTGTGTGTGTGTGTGTGTGTGTGTGTGTGAATCTGTTTTGTTCCATGGTGGACCCCAAACACCTAGAATAGAGTCTGGCACATACTTGAAACTCAACGGTGTTTATAGAATGGAAGAGTCTAGGATCACTTAATAGAAAGTTGAGCACTGGGCTGAGAAGTATTGGTTTCTTCTGTAAGTAACACGAAGACATTTGAATGTTTTGGAGTAAGAGAAAGAGATGACCTATTCTAGATATCAAGAATCAGACAGTCATATGTCAGGAAGACTGGAGAAGAATATGACCCCAAGAAATAGCCAAAAGGCTGTTTCAGGAGTCCAGACAAAATAGGGGTTTGGCTACAGACAATGTGTGGAAGGAGATGAGGAGAAGCCATCCATGACAGATTGGGAAATGGGAATGAGGCAGAGAAAGAATGGCAATGCATAAGAGTAGGAAACACAGAACAAAGAAAGAATGTGGGAAATAATTTAATTACTTGCTTTTAAAGAAGTATCAACACTAATCCTTCTCAAATTCTTCCTAAAATTTGAAGAGAAGGAAATACTTCTAAAATCATTTTATGAGGGCAGCATTATTAAATAGTGAAGTCAGGCAAAGCCACATGGGAAAAGAAAATTACAGGCCAATATTCTTGATGTGCATACATGAAAAATCTTGAAAAAATATCAGCAAAATTAAATGGCACATTAAAAGTATCACACACCATGATCAATTAGGATTTATCCAGGGATGCAAGGATGATTCAATATATAGAAATCAATAAATGTGATAGATAGATCACATAAACAGAATGAAGGATAAAAAATCATATCAACAGAGGCAAGAAAAAGCATTTGATAAAAATTCAACACCTTTTCATCATAAAAGTTCTCAACAATTTGGTATAGAAGGAATATAAACAATAAAGCCCATATATGACAAGCCCACAGCCAACATCCCATTCAATTGTGTAGAGCTAAAAGCTTTTCCTCTAAGATCAAGAACACAGCAAGAATGTCCAATTTTGTTAATTATATTCAGTACCATACAAGAAGTCCTAGTGAGAGCAACTAGGTATGAAAAAGAAATATAGGAATTCCTCAGAAATATCATGGATTTGGTTCCAGACCATCACAATAAAGTGAATATAGCAATAAGCAAGTCAAATGAACTTTTTGCTTTCCCAGTGCAAATAAAAGTTATATACTTTACTGTAGTCTATTTAGTGTATAATATCATTGTCTAAAAAACCCATGTATATTTCTTAATTAAAAATACTTTGTTGATAAAAAGTACTAACCTTCCTCAGTTATGGCTCACTCAGGGAGTCATAATCTTTTTGATGGTAGAGGGTCTTGCCTCCATGTTGATGGCTACTCACTGATCAGATTGGTGGTTGCTGGAGGTTGGGTAGCTATGGCAATTTCTTAAAATAAGACAACAATGAAGTTTGCTAAATCCAACTGATTCTTCCTTTCATGATTGATTTTATTATAGCATGCAATGCTGTTTGATAGCATTTTACCCACAGTACAACATCTTTCAGAATTGGAGTTAAGCCTCTCAAATCCTACCAGTGTTTAACAACTAAGTTTGTGCAATATGCTAAATCCTTTATTGTCATTTCAACAATCTTCATAGCATCTTCACCAGTAGTGGAGTCTATCTTTGCTCATCCATTAGAAGCAATTCCTCATACATCCAATTTTTCTCCTGAGATGGCAGCATTCAGCCACATCTTCAGGTTCCACTTCTGATTCTAGTTCTCTTGCCATTTCTACCACATCTGTAGTTCTTTCCTCCATGGAGATCTTGAGCTCCTCAAAGTCATCCATGAGGGTTAGAATCAACGTCTTCCATATTCCCATTAACATTGATATTTTGACCTCTTCCCCTGAATCACAAATGTTCTTAAAGTCATCAAGAATGGCAAATTCTTTCCAAGAGGTTTTCAATTTACTTTGCCCAGATCCATCAAAAGAATCACTATTTATGCCAGCTATAGCCTTATGAAATGTATTTCTTAAATAATAAGACTTGAAAGTCAAAACTATTCCTTGACCATGGGCTGCAGAATGGATATTATGTTAGAAGGCATTAAAAAAAATTAATCTCATTGTTCATTTCCATCAGAGTTCTTGCATAACCAGGTGCATTGTCAATGAATGGGAATAATTTGAAAGGAATTTTTTTTCCTGAGCAGTAGGTCTCAACAGTGGGCTTAAAATATTCAGTAAACCACGTTGTAAATAGATACTGTCATTCAGCCTTTGTTTTTCCATTTATAGAGCATATGCAGAGTAGACTTAGCATGATTTTTAAGAGCCCTAGAATTTTTGGAACAATAAGTGAGTACTGGCTTCAACTTCAAGCCACCAGCTGCATTAGCCCCTAATGAAAGAGTCAGCCTATTCTTTAAAGTTTTGAAGGCAGGCATTGACTTCTCTCTATCTATGAAAGTCCTAGAGGGCGTCTTCTTCCAATAGAAGGCTGTTTCATCTCCACTGAAAATTTATTGTTTGGTGTAACCACCTTTATTAATTATCTTAGCTAGATCTTCTGGATAATTTGCTACAATTTCTCCATCAGCACTTGCTGCTTCACCTTGCACTTCGATGTCACGGAGATGGCTTTTTGCCTTAAACCTCATGAACCAATCTCTACTAGCTTTACAGTTTCCTTCTGCAGCTTCTGCTCCTCTCTCAGCCTTCACATAATTGAAAACAGTTAGGGACTTGGTCAGGATTAGGCTTTGGCTTAAGGGAATGTTGTGGTTGGTTTGATCTTCTATCCAGACCACTAAAACTTTCCCCGTATCAGCAATAAAGCTGTTTCCTTTTCTTATCATTCATGTGTTCATTGGAGTAGCAATTTTAATTTCCTTCAAGAACTTTTCCTTTGCATTCACAACTTGGCTAACTCTTTAACACAAGAGGCCTAACTGTTGGCCTCCTTTGGCTTTCAACACACATTCCTCACTCAGCTTAATAATTTCTAGCTTTTGATTTATGGTGAGAGACATGTAACTCTTCCTTTCACTTAAACACTTAATGGCCATTGCAGGGTTACTAATTGGCCTAATTTCAATATTGTTGTGTTTCAAGGAATAGCAAGACCTGAGGAGGATGAGGTCTGATACTCCACAGCAGGTCAGTG
>CM052886.1:110086451-110120929 GCA_028534135.1 Potos flavus
GGGGGTGGGGGGATGGGCGAGCCTGGTGGTGGGTATTGAGGAGGGCACATATTGCATGGAGCACTGGGTGTGGTACATAAACAATGAATCTTGTAACACTGAAAAATAAAATAAAAGTATTTGGGGATAAAAAAAATATTTTCAAAAGATTTATTCATTTATTTTAGAGAGAGAGAAAGCATGAGCAGGAGGGGCAGAGGGAGAGAGAGAATCCCAAGCAGACTTCCTGCTGAGCGTGAAACCCGATGTGGGGTTGGATCTCACGACTTTAAGATCGTGACCTGAGCTGGAACCAAGAGTCAGACGCTTAACTGAGCATTGCCCAGGAGCCTTGAGACATTTTATATACTAAATGGAAAGGACACGTACCTGTGAACTACAGGCTGATCAGTGTAGACATCTTTGTGCTGAGTCTTCGTGTCTGCTAGAATGTTGAAGGCAACAAGAGCTAGGAGAAAGGGTTCAGGCATCAGACCTACAGAAGCCTGGGATCGAGCCCCAGCCTCGCTACTTCTGGCTGACTGGCTTTGAGAAAATGACTCTCTCAGCCTACCTGTCTTTATCTGTAAATGAAATAGTCATCATAATCACGTCTCAGTGCTATGAATCTAACATCCCATTCAGTTCTCCCTAGACTCTGAGAAGTTGCTATTTTATTTGTTTACTATTTTCCACTCCTTTCTCCTAGAGAAGGAAATAGGTCAGAGAGATTAAACGACAAAGCAAGAGATTGCCAAGAAGATGAACTGCAGCCCACTCACTCACGATCCCACGTGCCCGCTTCCATCTGCAGAACCTGGATGGGAAGACCCGTCCCAGAGGGGTTCATGTGAAGGTTAGATAAGAAAATGTGTTTCAAGTGTCAAGATGATGCTAATTAGATCCCTTCTCGTTTTTTAAAACAAATGTTTGTGAATAAATATCTGCAGGTATCTGTATTTCTTTAAATCATGTTTGAATTATAAGCCCTTTGTTTAATGATAACGATTAGTCAGTCAAGTTCATGTTTATACTCAGTTTTGTTTTGCTTTTTTTCCCTCCCCGGGGAAAGCTCACCATCACAACCTGAGGCAGAGTCAAGCACCGCCCTCCACCCCGCGGCAGCAGAGTGCACAGGCTGGCAAAGACGCAGGGAAGAAACAGGGAAGAGCCTTTGAAGTCCTGCTTTTGCAGAAACCTATAAATGATGGAGTATATCACAAGCACAGTAATGAATTGCCTTAAAACTGGTGTCTGCTTCCCTTTAGTGGGTTTTTTTTTTAATAGCAGTATTTTTCTTTTACTTTCTTCTTTTTTAAAAAGTTTTAATTTTAATTCCAGTTAGTTAACATATAAGGTTAAATGAGTTTCAAGTGTACAATAGAGTGATTCAACACTTCCACACATCAGCCTCATGTTAATGTTTAATGGGGAGTTACAGATGTTAATCAAGGAAAAAAAAAAAAAACCGGGAAGAATATATTGTACAAGAATTGTTAATGGGTCTAGAAAGGCTCCAACTCTATTTAGCATAAATGTTTTCATCAGAGTTTCTTATCCTTTCTACTGATGAGCCTAGCTAGCATCCATGGACTAGAGAACATTCCAGAGGGGAGAGGATGTCGGGACCTGGATGAGGGCAGAACCACAAGCTGGATAAGACTCAGCCCTGATTCTGAACCTTTGCTCCAACTTACCAGCTGTGTGATCTTCAGCCGATGCCCAAATACTATTGCAACCCTGTGGCAGAGGTTGCCTATGGTTCCTCAAATCATTTCCTTTTCTCTGGGCACACAGGGGAAACAAGCAGTGGCCTGGGATGGATTCTGGCCAATGAGATACATATGGTACATATACATATGTATGTACATATACATGTACATATGATACATACATATGTACATATGAGATACATATGTACATAGTACATCCAAGGCTGTTAAATTCTTCTGTTTTGTCACTGGGAATTTCTCCCCCAAATAATTATTTTTTTCCAGTAAGAAGAATATGACATACTTACTGTGGAAAATTTGAAAAGAAAATTTAGGGTGACAATATCTGCCCGCTAAAACGATCACTATTAATATCGTGGAATATTTCTTAAGTATATTTAAAAAAAATTTTTTTTTATTATTTTTTATTTTTTAAACTTTTTTTTTTAAGATTTTATTTATTTATTTGACACAGAGAGAGAGATCACAAGCAGGCAGAGGAGGCAGGAAGAGAGAGGGGGAAGCAGGCTCCCTGCTGAGCAGAGAGCCTGATGCGGGACTTGATCCCAGGACCCTGAGATCATGACCTGAGCCGAAGGCAGAGGCTTAACCCACTGAGCCACCCAGGTGCCCCTTTCTTAAGTATATTTTTACCAGAGTTGAGAACATAATGCCCATTCGATTCTATATCCGGTGTATTTTTTGCTTGCCATTATCATAAGCATTTCCCTATATCACTAAACATTAGTTATTAGACATTACTTTCTGGAGTTCCATAATATTCCATTGTAAGGACGTACCATAATTTTCCTAACCAATTCCTTATTGCTGGATAGTTAGATCGTTCCCAGGTTTTCAAGGTTATACAACATGCTGCAATGGCCATATCTGTGAATTTTGGACCACTTCCTTTGCAGTCGGAATTCTGTGAGGTGATTGAGGTTTTAGACTTGGGTAATACATGAGAAACCATTAAATGTGTTAGAAACAACCTGATTTCCAGAATGTAACAGTGTAGGGAGGTGAGTGTGGAAACTGGGCTGTAAGAGGCCCTGGGGAGGGTACTTGAGATTCTTGAAAGACATTGGAGGGAAACTCTTCTCTGCACCAACTCTAGGGGGCAGGCGCTTTGCTGTCTGAGCATGAGGGACAATGCAGGATCCTCCTTCCAGGTTTCTTTGAGGGTCAGGCAAGCCCTTTTTCTTGGGAGACTCCAGGCTCATATTTTATGAGCTTGTGGCTATGCTGCCACACCATACTTCATTGGTGTTATTCCTTTTTACTTATTTATTTTTTTGACCCACACCTGAGTTTTTTTTAAATTGAGCTGTAATTAACATGCCATAACATTCACTTTTTTAAAGTGCATAATTCAGTGGTTTTACTATAATCACAAGGTTGTGCAACCATCACCATTATCTCACTCCAGAACGTTTCATCACCCCAAAAAGAAATGCATATTCATCGACAGTCCTTCTCTCACTGTTCAAACCCTTAGCTCCTAAAAACACTAGTTTATTTTCCTGTCTCTATGGATTTGCCTATTCTAACTTTGCAGATGTGGAGGTCTGTAATATGCGGCCTTTATGTCTGGCTTTTTTCACTTAGCACAGTGCTGTCCAGGGTCATCCATGTCATAGCATGAATCAGTACTTCAATTTTTAAGGCTAAATAATATTCCATTGTGTGCTCATATCACCTTTGTTTATCCACTCAGCAGTTGATAGATATGTTGGTTGTTTCCATTTTCCTGCTATTATGAATAGTGCTGCTATGAACACTTCGTTCTTTTTTTTTTCTTTTTAGAGCGAGTGTGTGCATGTATGCGAGCCGGGGGGTGGGGGCAGCAGGGAGAGGGAGAGAGAATCTTAAGCAAGCTCCACGCCCAGCATGGAGCCCCACATGGGGCTCAGTCTCACCACCCTGAGACTATGACCTGAGCTGAAATCAAGAGTCAGATGCTTAACTGACCGAGCCACCCAGACGCCCCATGAACATTTAATTCTAACTTAACTTGTTACAAGTTATTGTGTAGATACTTAGTTCCAATTCTCTTGGGTGTATACCTGGTACTGGAACTCCTATTTAACTCCATGTTTAACTTATTAAAGAATTGCTGGGGCGCCTGGGTGGCTCAGTGGGTTAAAGCTTCTGCCTTCGGCTCAGGTCATGATCCCAGGGTCCTTGGGATTGAGCCCCGCATCGGGCTCTCTGCTCAGCGGGGAGCCTGCTTCCCCCTCTTTCTCTGCCTGCTGCTCTGCCTACTTGTGATCTCTCTCTCTCTCTCTCTCTCTCTGTCAAATAAATAAATAAAATGTTTAAAAAAAAAAAAAAAGAATTGCTAAATTGTTTTCCAGAAGGGAAACACATTTTTCATGTCCTCCAGAAATGTATAAGGGTTCCGATGTCTCCACATTTTCCCCTGACACTTGCTATTTGTCCATCTTTTTTTATTATAGGCCATGCTAGTAGGTGTGAAGGGAGATCTCGTTCAGGCTTGGTTTGCATTTTTTTAATGGTTAGTGATGATAAACATCTCTTCACATTCTTATTGGGTATTTGTACATCTTCTTTAAATAAATGTGTATGCAAATCCTTTGCCCCTTTGTAAATTTGGTTATCTTTTTGTTGTAGAGTTGTAAGAGGTTTTTTTTTAATATTCTGAATATAGATTCTTATCATATATAAGATTTGCAAGTTTTATTTTGTGGGTTGTCTTCACTTTCTTCATAGTGTCCTTTAAAACACAAATGTTTTTATTTTTGATGAAGTTCGATTTTTCTATTGTTTCTTCTCTTGTGCTTCCAGTTTCATATCTAACTCAAGGTAAAAGATTTACTCCTGTTTTCTTCTAAGAGTTTCATAGTTTTAGCACTTCATTTAAGTCTCTGATTCATATTGAGTTACTTTCATATATTATGCAAGGTACCAATCCAAATTTATTTCCTTCCTTTCTTCCTTTCTTTTTGCATGTGGATATGCAGTTATGCCAATACCATTTGTTGAAAAAAACTATTCTTTTCCCAGTGGATTGTCTTGGCACCCTTGTTGAAAATCAATTATCTATAAATATATGAATTTATTTTCAGATTCTCAATATATGTCTATCCTTATACCAGTACCGCACTGTCTTATGATTCGGATGAGTTTGTCATAGGTTTTGAAATTGGGAAGCCTGTGTCTTCCAACTTTGATTTTTTTCAAAATTGTTTTAGCTACTTTGGGTCCCTCGCATTTCTATAGGAATTAGGATCAATTTGTCAATTTATGTAAAAAAGGCAGCTGAGATTTTGGCAGGGATTGTGTTGACTTTGTAGGCCAATCTGGGGAGTATTGCCATCTTAACATTATTTAGTCTTCTCCAGTGTTATTCTTAAAAAACAAAACAAACCACAAGCCTCAATAGTTACTTAACTCACATAACCACAATTATTGTTTTTCTGCAGTGTGGATAGCTCCTATTTCCTCCAACTACCTTTTAAAATGGAATGCTTTGCCTTGTAAGTGAATTATTTTCCTTTACCAGACAAGCTCAACAATGCATATTTCTGTATTAGACCGTATGAGTCTTTTTAGTGAGTTATTGGGAGTAAGTACTGTATGAATTTCACTAAAAGGTAGAAATGTCAAGGCAAAAAACAGACATTCAAATGATTAACCAATTTGCCACAAAAGAATAGGCGGGTGGGTGATGAAAAGGAGAGATTGGGGGTTTGCATACTATGACGCTCTTCTAGAGTGTTAGCAAGAGCTGATTTTGAATCCCACCAGCTCTCCATTCCTCTCCTTTGCACACCATTCTTTGCTGTGCAGTTTTTGAAAAGTACTTAATTTCTCCTAAAGTGGTGTGATCCAGGTATTCAGGTGACTTCATGGGCTTGTGTCTATAAGGTAGGTCACATATACTTTTTAAAAAATATTTTATTTTTAAGTAATCTCTACAACCAACCTGGGGCTCGAACCCACAACCCCAAGACCAAGAATTGCACGCTCCACTGATGGAGACAGCCAGGCACCCCGAAGTCACGCTTACTTTTAATGACAAATTATAGTTAGTTGTCTGAGCACCCCCAGGTCTGGCTGCCGGAAACTAAGCCCTCCACAGTGTCTAGGACGTGTCGCTATGAGTCCCTAGAGGGTGCCTCACAAGCGCAGCTACCTGTCATATCTGCCCCCTGTTGCATCTCTGCACTTGGCCCCCACCCCCACCCTTCCTTTTGTCTCCAGGAGACACTCATGATTGCATTGCCAAAACCATGCAAGAGTGCTATTTGAAGATTCATTTAAATCTCCCCAGAGGGGCAGAGATTGGGCATCAGAGCAATGCCATTTCTGTATAGACAAAGCGAATGGTCTTCTCTACCCTAAAGGTAGCAAGCAACTCTGCCCAGTCCTGAGTCTCTCTGAGTCATTCTTGAAAAATCCAAAAAAACCTCATGCCCTTTTGTCCCTAACCGTACTACAACTGCATTGAGACACCTACAGGGGGAAAAGGCAGCATCTCATCTACATCGTTTTCTTTTTCTTGCTTCCATCTCACCTCAGCCTTCTCCTTCCTCCTGGTGGCCAAACAGAAGCTGAATGAGTGTAAGAAAAAGAGAGCTGGGGGCCACCTTACTAACTCAGTGAGATGTCTGCTCTGTGGGACAAACGTGACTTTCTGTTGGTTGAAAATGGTACGTACCCCCAAAAAGACTTATGAGGATTAACTGAAGTAATAATGTAAAGAAAAATACATGAAAATAATGCAAAATAAAATTATGCAAAAAAAAAAAAAAGTCCCTGGCACAAACAAGATATTTTCTCCTGGGTTTTAATTTTTTTTTAAATTTTTTTTAGAGAGGTGGGGATGGGGCTCAGGGAGAGGGAGAATCTCATGCAGATTCCCTCCTGAACACAGATCCTGACTCGGGGCTCAATCTCATGACCCTGAGATCATGACCTGAGCCGAAATCAAGTGTCGGATGCTTAACCAACTGAGCCACCCAGGCGCCCCTCTCCTGGGTTTTAAAATATCAAAAGTGAATCGTTGAACACTGCATCAAGGACTGATTATGTACTATACAGTGACTAACTGAACAGAATAAAAAAAATAAAAATAAAAAAGAATAAAAATAAAATATCAAAAATGACAAGATTTCTTTTCTGGTTAAAGGCACCTTTTCCCAATATTTCTCTCTGCCCCTAGGGAAATTTCCCCAGGGCCTGTGAGTCCAGAGAAGACTGCTGGGTTGGCCCCCCTCCTTCCTATGGACTTACATGGCTCCACCCAGTCCAGAGCACAGTTCGAACTTAACAGTTAGAATTTCTTCCTTCTCTGTTCACTTACCAGGCACTTGGGGATGATGGACTGCCTATCTGTGGGTTTGGCCTACTGGTGCCAGAACATGGGGGCATGGTACCTCTTCTGAGTTTTTCGCCCAGGGCAGGAAGGGACAGAGGGTGTCCCAGCCCATCCTCTTGCCCACAAGGCCAGGGCGTTTCAGTACGGTCACTGCCCTTGGCTTTGACAGAAATAGAAGCTTGTTTCATCCACCCTGTGCAAGGTCTTTTCCGTGACTCCTCCTCCCCAGAAATCCCCACTGGCTATTAGGAAGCTGGTCCTCCTCCTCTACCCCCTGGGCCCTGCCCCTGCCACTTTCCAGAACCGCTTCCGAGGCAAGCACTGGTCAGCCACTGCATTCCATTTCCTTTTGCCCTGATTTCAGCACAGGTGCTGCATCCAGGCACCCTGACAAAGCTGTCCCTTCTCCAATCTGGCCAGACTCGGCTCTGCGTAATTGGGCTCTGCCGTCCACCTGCTCCCCCGCGGCTGTCCCCGACCCCACAGCAGGTGTGGCCATTGCAAAACCTCCCAGGCCGAGTGAGGAATCAGAAATGCCAAACTGGGTTATATAAGTGGGTTAGGCAGGTGGCGGGCGAGGTACGTTCTATAAGGAAGTTGTGAGTCAGGAGCCTGGCAACGTGAATTCTCAGTTCTCAGTTTGGTTTCATTTCAGCAAGCGGTTACTGAATGTCTGGTGTGTTCGCAGAAGTGTGAGAGATGATTCTAGATGTTGGAATACAGAAGTAGAAGGAGGGCTCTGTGAACCAGGCCCTGAGGACACAAATACCACAAGAGACAGGCTCCAACTCAGATAGTCCCCCGTCGACGGGGGAGTCAGACACAGGAAGCAATATATACACTACATGGTGACTGGATAATGCATGCAAGATACAGAAGGAAAAGGGAGTGATTCTTTCTGGAGAGTCGTCGGGGAGTCAGAGGTGATATTTAAGCTGGGTTTTGAAAAATGAATACAAGTTGGCCAGGTGCGTAAGAGCATAGAAGAATATCTTGTTAGAGGAAACAGGGTCTTTGAACTCCCAGAGGGTAAACTAGAGGGGAATGTGCACCAGGAAGGAACCCAAGGGGGACTTGGTGCCCCCTTTTATCTCTCTCAGCCCCCTTCAAGGCCATCTGTAATAAGCAACCTGAGCAAAAATGGTGAGCTTGGTCTGTGGACTCCACTTCAAGACAAGTCTGTACCCTCCCCTTTCAAGTCTGTATATTAACTTGAGTTGCCCCTGGGAGATGTGGGGCCTTGGGGACAGAGAAAGTGAGAAGTAGTTCCAGATGACTGGGACAGGATCAAGAATAGATAAGACCATAGAAGGCATTGGATGCCATGTGAAAGGGCTTACATCTCATCCTGAGGGCTAGAGCTTGCAAACTAGTGGCCATGAGATGATTTTTTTTTTTTAATCCTAAGGACTTGTTTTGTTTCGCTCTTACAAAGTTTTACAAGTCAAAACCTTCCTGGCATCCCTTGGAAGAATCGGATCTGACATCCCTGAATTCATGGTCCTGTAATAAGCTGGCCCGTGTCATAGCTGCCTCCTCTAAACCAGGTGGGGATTCTCTGTTTGCCCCAGTCCCTTCCATTTCCTCAGGCTTCCAGGCAAACTTTGGGCTCTGTGGGCATTTCACTATCCACCTGGAGGCAAGTGGGAGCCACTAGTTTTAAGTAGGCGAATCTAATGGTAGGATTTGGATGGATAAGATTGGTGGGTGACTGGATTTGAGAGAAGGGCATTGGAAGCAGGGAGACCTGTCAGTCAGCATTAGGGAGGAGGGGACAGATTCAAGTAACATCGGAAACACGCCCTTCATGGGCCCTGGTGCAGGTGTGTACATGCACTCTCTAAATATGGCAAAATAGCTCCTGCTTCTTCAATACTTTTGAGTTCTTGGATTTCTTACGATTTCTTTACCCTCTATAGATTTATGTTCAATTTAAAGATGATTTCTTTTGACAGAGGAGGGAAGTACAAATATTGTTTTTTTCTGGGGCTCACAGCTCCTCTCTGTCCCCTCCTCTCCCCTAAGATATGGAGCTGGATTGTGGTCGAAAGAGAACATCAAATCCTGGATCATTGATTTTCTGATCTCAGAGGGCCCTTTGCAGGATGAAGCCTCATACTTTTCAAGCTTCTCCAGTGTTTATCCCCCAGGGAAATGTGCCCTATTTTTCTCATATCCGGCAAACACCTATTAATTAACTGGAAGGGGGAAAAAAGAGAATTGTAGGGGAAGTATGGTGGGGTAGTAAAAGAGTAGGTACTCTCACTGACCCCAGGGCAGTATGTAATCCACTTCAAATCTCTTTCCAAATTACAACAATGGCTTGTTGAAGAGGAGGCGAAGAAGAGAAACCATAAATTCCATTCTTACCTCCAACATCTGCTCCCTCTCCATTGTTGTGTGACCCTCCTAGAGTGGCTCTTGGTCTCCATTTCTATAGCAGGATGGAAGAAAGATTGTGCAAAGCCAGTCAAGTGCCAAGCAATTGAAAAGCAAATGGCATTATTCATCTGGAAATTGATCTAGCCAGCCTTTGTCTCGGCTCCTTGAGCTAATTTCATTCACAGGTGCCATGTTATTTACTGATTTAACCACGTCTTTCAGCGCCACTTCTCAGCATTGTACTTTTAAGAAAAATAGCATTCCTGTGTGTGTGTGTGTGTGTGTGTGTGTGTCTTGATTACACATGTCACTGGAGACAGAAATGAAGGTTTAAAATTTCCTGCTAGGTGTTTGCCCTTCCTGGCTCAGATCAGGCATGGCTGCTGGCTGTTGGTTTGCATGCACCAGCTGTGGTGTGGTGAGTGGGGGGCAGGGACTAGAACAGAGGCTCCCTTGTTCATTCAACAAACATTCTGTCCTGGGGGTGGGGGGTTCTCAAGGAAGCAGAGCCCAAGTCAAGGACTTGAGAGCAAGTCCTTTACTGGAAAACCAAAGAAAATGGCAGCTGTGAGGTGAGGAAGTAAGACAGAGAAAGAAGACAGCCAATTAAGGGTGCAGTTGGGTCAGCTGGGAAACTTTGGGATCCAGTGTAGAACACATGCCTCGGAGTTATCCCACCCAAGGGTTGAGGGAACTAGGATATTTGTACACCAGCCCCCATTAATCATTGATTGAGGACTGCTTCCAGGAAGCATTAATTCCCTAGAACTTCGGCCCTGCTACTAGAGTCGCCAAAGCAGGCTTTGGTGGCCAGAGAAAGTGCTCAGCCAAAGGAGTGCAAATACCGGCAGCTGGAATTGGGACCATCCTGGGCTAAAATGATAAGGACAAGAGGCTGTGGGTGGGGCAATGACAGTATCTGCTCCACACACTTCCTGTGTGTCAGGCACAATCATATAATGACCACAGAGATGGATTTTGTTTCTGTCTTTGCAGAGTGTACAGGTTAGTGGAGGAGACAAACAAGTAACCAGGCAGTACCCGAAAGATGGAACATTTTGTGATGGTAGAAAAGAGAAGTGTGTCAGGGAAGGCCTCCTGGAGAAGGTGTCATCTAAGCTAGATCACCTTAGGACTAGAAATAGTCTCATTTGGAAGGATTAGCATGTGCAAAGTTCCTAAGGAGAGTGAGTTTGTGGCAAGCTTTGAGAAACCACAGAAATTTGGTGTGGACTGAGGTCAAGGTGAAGATTCTGGAGGAGGAGCACATGATGGAAAACTTGGAAAACTGTTCTGACAGTTCCAAGAGCCGGTTTCTTCCTAAGACCAAATCTACTTCCAATGACTATTTCAAGTCCTCAAGTGATTGTCCCTAGAATCTTCTTCTCTATTTTAATCTTGCATGCAACCATTTATTTTATGCATATTCTAACAGAACAGAATCTTTTAGACACTTTAAATAGAAAACCTAACAAAGGTTTGTTTGATCTTGTTACAGATTAAATTAACATGTAATTGGCAAATTATTCCTATTCTTAGATTCAATGGCTGGTTCAAGTAGTATTTCTAAAGAGCTCCGACCCTTAAGAGACTTAAAATATGTAATGGAGTGTGCCATATTATATTTCTGAAAGATGGTCAAAATGATACCTCCTAACCCACACTCTATAATATGATTTGAAACTCCTCCCAATGAGTGGTCAGCCCTCTGTTTCTTCCTCTTGAATTTGGATGGGCTTGTGACTACTCTGGCAGTGATACTATGTGACTTTTGAGGCTAGCTCATAAAAGGTAAGCCTCAGCTTGGTTTTCTAGGGATACTTGTCTTTGGAGCCCAGAGCCCCCATGTAAGAGGTCAGAGGCCGCCATGCTGTGAGGTCACAGGTAGAGGTCATGGTTGGTAGTTCTGGCCCATAGTCTCAGTTGTGGTTCCAGTTGAGGTTTAACTGCCAGATATATGAGTGAAGACACCTCCAGATGACTCCTGACCCCAGGCGTGAGTCACTCCCAGGCTTTGAACTCTCCTAGAAAGAAAAGCTTCATGTCTTTTTGCTTAGAGCACATCAGAATACACTCAGTATGATATGAGGCAGTGGGACAACCTTTCCTCTATTTCAAAGGGGGAACTCAGGGCAGGATGTGGGCACAGGGAGGAAGCCTCACCATGGAATGCAAATAGAAGACAAAGGGGAGCCAGGGAGAAATCAGGCCACTGGTGACATCATTTGATTTGCTACATAAACCCTTGCTGGAAACTAGTTCTAGTTCTAGACTTCTCAGAGTCCTTGATTATGCCAACTAGTTTTAATTGGATTTTCTGCAGCTTGCAACAAAAGAGTCCTAACTGATAGCCAGGGATAGGATTTGTTATCTGTCAAGGAGATAAAGCATTTCAGGCAAAGGGAAAGGGAAACATCTTCCAAGTGTGTATCATGGTGGGGCAGTATGTGTTGTATAAGAAGGGAGAAAAGTTCTCAAGCCAAAATCATGCTTTTGCTGTAATGTTTCCCAAAGTTATGTTTTTTCCCCCCTTTACTTGGTGGATAATGTGTATAAGCCCCCAGCATGATAGGCACTGTGTTGTGTATTGGGGATAAGACATCAAATAAGAGAGTGGTGGTCCCTGCCTTTGTGGAAGTTGCATTCCAGTTGCATTGCATACAGACATTATGATGGTTACAAATAGGATGGTCAGGTTGCAGGAGGAATGGAACATGCTCTAGAAGGTATAATGGAACCTAGCCTAGGTTGAGAGGAGGGGTAAATACAGGCTTCCCTGAGAAAGTGACATTCAAGCAGGGCCTAAAAGATGAGCAAAGATTTAGTTAGTCGGGGGTTGGGGGAATATTTGAGGTAGAAAGAATAGCACATATTTGGCTATAGGACTTCTAAGGCTTTGAAAGTATAAATGTACATTATGAACCACAAGAGGGGCTGAGGTATGCAACATCCCCCAGGCTTGTTGACATGGGGCTATGATTTATTTGAAGAGCATGTTGTAGGGCTTAGAAACAGGTATGGCTTCAGGAATGAACGGAAGTGTTCTGGGGTCAGAGGGAACATGGTCCTGATTCAGGTAAAGACCTATGTATGAGAATAAAGGGTGATGGTAGATGGACAGATAGGAAGTTAGATAGATGATAGATAGATAGATAGATAGATAGATAGATAGATAGATAGATAGACAAATGAGATAGATGGGTGGATGGGTGGATGGATGGGTGGATGGGTGGGTGGGTGGGTGGATGGGTGGAAGGATGAGTGGATGGATGGATGGTTGGATGGGTGGTTGAATGGATGGGTGGATGAGTGGATGGATGGGTGGATAGTTGGATGGATGGATGAATAGATGGGCGGGTGGGTGAATGGGTGGATAGGTGGTTGGATGGATGAATGGATGGGTAGTCGGATGGATGAATGCATGGGTGGATAGATGGGTGGATGGAAGGATGGGTGGATGGATGGGTGGTTGGATAGATGAATGGATGGGTGGGTGGATGGATGGATGGATGGATGGATAGATGGGTAGACGGATGGGTGGATAGATGGATGGTGGATGGATGGATGGATGGATGGTTGGTTGGATGGTAGACAGGTGGAGAGAGAAATATTAGATAGGGCCCAGAGGGGTCAGCATAGACAAGACTTTGAATGTCAGGGTACATAATGTGTTGGTGTCTGAGTGTTGAGTCATGGTTGAAGTTGTATGTGAGAAGTCTGGGAGCAGGAAGGAGGGTTGCAGTGATCCAGGCATGAAGCAATGAAATTCTAATGAGACAGTTGGAGTGAGGGAGTGGAGAGAAAGGGATACATTTAAGAGACACTGCAGCAGAGGAACAGGCAATTAACAATAGATATAATGTGAAAGAAGGGCAAGAGGAAGCAAAGTTTAGAGACTGGCTTTGGGAGGAAGAAGATCTCTAGAAAGAAATGAAAAACTTCTTTCTCTCTAGCAATTAATAGTTCACTGTGCAATGGCAGAAAACATCTCAAGTCACCAGGTTCCTAAGCATTTGCCAGATCACTGGCAGTGTGGGTAAACCCAGGAAAGCAGGGAGAGAAGACAGGAGTTATGGTAAATAGAAGCTTGGAGATTTCCAGTGGGTTTTAATCATCTGTGTCATCTATTACCTTGGCCCCCGAGAGCTGCCTCTATTTTTGTTCACAATGGTCTGCCTGAGTGACATCCGCTACCTCAAACCTGTGCAGCCCCATTTCAGTAAGAGGAGAGAGTGATAGAAATTTCCTTTCAGGTCAGGATGTTATAACAGATAAAAAAGAGAAGATATTTAAGAGAAAAATAACCCAGCAGTATACCATTCATCAATTTCTCCCTCTCTCTTCCTCTTTCATCTTGCCTGACCTAATACCCTGAAACATCCATGATAAGAAATGTAGGCACAGATAGCTTTCTATGGAACAGGATCCTTGCAGAGCACAACCGTGATTAATATAGCCCGCACACAGGTGATGTTTTTATTCCTTAACTGCCACTCCTTTCTCTGGGGAATTTGCACGCTTCTCTCGGTCGGAGTCAGGATTGACCGTGTGGGCTCCCTGGAGAGCATAGCCAGATGCACAGAGCTGCCTGTTGAGGACTCTGAAAGAGTCTTCCAGAAACCCATGACCCCGAATCCTTCTGCCGTTCCCTAATAATTACATCTGAGGTTGAATGCCACCCTTGACACAAACATTTCTTTTGGTCGCCCATTGACCTCCTCTATAAGGAGCTGTCGACGAATCACTATCACCTGGAATCCTGACTCACGGCTCAGAAACGTCTGATAGGGCTTTGCTGGGGTTGGAATGAGCATTCACATTCCATCTGATTCAGGGAAGGTCTCCCGAGCGACTCTTCTGCACCAGACCCAGTGCTTGATGCTGGGCTAGACTGGTGACAGGGACAGACATGGGACAATTAACACAGAAATGAAACAGCCTGTGACCAGGCCGGCAGAGGCTGAGACTGGGGGCTGGAAACACAGGAAGGGGATTAAGGCAGGTGTTACGAGGAAGTGACACTTGACCTTGCACAGTGAGTAGGATTTTGGTGGGTGCAGAAAGATGTCTAAGCAGAGAGACAAGCATGAATCTCTGACCTTAGTGGAGGGAAGAATAACAGGAGTAAGCCCAGTCTCTGACATCAGGGAGCAGAGGGAGCAGTGTGGCCTAAAGAGCAGGCTTTGTGTCGTGCTCACGCCTTTATGAATAACAATACAATAACAGCAGAATTCTAAGGAGTGTTTACTATGTGCCAAGCACACTGCTCTGTGCTGTACCTGCATTTTCTTTCAATTCTGTATGGCCTGCAGAGGCAGTGAATGGTATTACTTTCCTTTTACGGGCAAGGAAGCTGAGACTTGGAGAATTTCTGTAAGGTATCAGGTCGCATAGCCTGCAGCCCTCACCTGCTTTGCCTGCCCCGAAGCCCAGGCCCCACCCCCTCTGGCTTGCAGGCTGGGAGGAGGGGTGTGTGCTAGAGTCTCCAAGCCTGGGGGCACCTGGGCGGCTTAGTTGGTTAAGTGTCTGACTCCTGATTTCGGCTTAGGTCATGATCTCAGGGTTGGGAAATCCAGCCCCGTGTGGGGCTCCACACTCAGCAGGGAGTCTGCTTGAGATTCTCCCTCTTCCTCTCCCTGCACACCCCTCCCCTCACCTCTCTCTCTAAAACAAAAAAATAAATAAATCTAAAAAAAAAAAAAAAAAAAAAAAGAAAGAGTCTCCAAACCTGGCTGAGCTCTTGAAATACACAGATTCTCTGACTTTGTTCCCAGAAATGTGATTCAGCGGGTCTCAGGGAGAGGCCAATACCCTGTATTTATGGAGACTTCCCGGGTGATTCTGATGGGGAAAAACACAGTACCTGTGAACCTTGTAGGGCAGCTTCTGTCCAAATCTACCTCCTGAGCTTTGCTGCCTTTTTAGTTCCCATCTCAGTGGGAAGGGTGTTTGACACAACTTCTATACCTTGCCCTGCCGCCACCAGCTGTCTGATTTTGGACGAATCACGTGGCCTTTGGGGTTTTCATTCTTTGTATGTCAGAGTCGGGGGTGGACCAGATGACTCCTGATATTATGTCTGGCTTCATCATTCAACAAATCTGCTGAGCAATGATGGAGCCCCTGCTAGTAGGATATGACAAATTCAGTAACCGGAGCTCAGAAATCTGTGTTCGTTTTCTAGGGTTCCTATAATAAAATATCATAGACCAAGTGGCTTGAACAACAGAAATTTATTGTCACACAGTTCCAGAGGATGGAAGGACGAAAATCCAGGCATCAGCAGGCTGGTTCCTTCTGAGGCTGTGAGGGAGAATCTGTTCTAGATGTCTCCGCTGGCTTCTGGTTCTTTGCTGGCCATCTTTGGGGTTCCTTGGTTTGTAGAAGCATCACCCCGTCTCTGCATCAATCTTTATACGATGTTCTTCTTCGCGTGTGTATATGTGCATGTGTGTATGTGTGTGTGTGTCCAATTTTGCCCCTTTCATCAGGGTACCCGTCACATTGGAGTAGGACCCACCTGAGTCTAGTATGACCTCATCCTAACTAATTATATTGGCAATGACCTATTTCCAAATAAAGTCCTATTCTGGGGTGCTGGGAGTTAGGAATGCAACATATGACACACGTGTGTCTTATACTCTCTTAGTGGGATACTTTGGCAAAACTATACTGAAATGGAAAATGTATGTACCCTTTGACTCTGCAATTCTTCTCCTATGAATTTTGTCAGCGCCTGGAGATGTATTTATGAATATGCTTAGAGTGTTGCTTATGTAAACCAAAGCATCTCAATATCAGCGGTAGATGGCTAAATAAACCATGATAAAAGTATGCCCAGGAGTGAGGCTATATTAATGTAATGATATAAATCAGTGGTTCTGAGCTCGGTCAGACCCCTTAACCCCTTTTTATAATAAATGTTTATAATGCTCCCTTTACTCTCCTGAAATAAAATTCATAGATAATATAACCTACACACATGCTTCTTTAAAAATCAATATAATGACACAATGAATCACACACATAAGTTTTTAAAAGATCAATATATTGCCTTCACTGTAACAGAAGAGAAATGGAAGGAGGGGAACTGACAATGAAATGTTTCAATCTATAAAGCACACTCGGAGACATACGGAAGTCAAGGTTGGCCCCTGTGTGTGTGGAATCACTATGAACCTCCCACGCACAAATATAGACCCTTCAGCTGTGTGCACTGGGAGTTCAGGTTTCATTAGCTGCTTTGCTATTGATGACGGGATCATCGGGATCATCCAAAACAGACAAAACAAGGTACAACCCTCCCTAGATATCCCTCTATTTTTCCAGAATATGTAATGTATGTTAAAATTCTGCAAAAATTATTTGTGTCAAAATTAAAATGAACTTTGGATCTTAGCTCAAATCATTCTAAACAGGCTTTTCAACTTCGCAAATGTCTTGGGTGATATTTCAACATTAGGAGGGTTACTTCTTCATGTGAAGGACTGACTTACATGGTATAGAATGCTGAACATCACTGGGCCCCCACCCACTAAATTCCAAGAACCCCCCCACCCAAATAAACAACTCTCACAAATTTCCAGCACACTTCTGCTATGGGGGAGAACGCCTGCTTGGAAAACCAGTTACCACCGATCTGTGTTTATTGACTAAGGAAAAAAGTCTACGATATGTATTTTTATTACAAAGTATGGTTAAGTAAAAATGTTGGTGTAAGGATCGGTGTCTACAACATGATTCTATTTTGGAAGAAGGAAAACCATAAAGAAAGAAAGCTGATGAAAGAAAAATGTGTGTGTGCCCATGTACACCCACGGAGGAATAAATCGGAATGTATATAAACAAACCTTAACCGTAGTTATCTCTGGTGATGAGATTACAGGTAATTTTCATGTTCTAATGTCTTTTTCTGAAATGACTGATTTTTTTAATAATGATATGTTACCTTTATAGTCAGAAAAATAAAACTATTTCCTTTTGGCAAACAAATCAAAGAAGAAGCCTGGTCTCTCACTTCAACGCTATTGATATTTGGAGCTGGATAATTGTTTGCTGTCCTGTGTGCCATGGGATGTTCAGAACATTCCTGTCCTTGACCTACTAGCCGTTAATAGCACACCCACCCCCACCCCCAGACGCGAACACGAACATTTCCATACATGCCAACCGTCAGCCTGTGTTGAGAATCACCACTGAGGAGGAATCTGAACTCAGACTCTGGAACCCCACTGCCTTGGTTCTAACCTGCCACACCATTCGTAATCCGGGCAAGTTACGGGATAAGTCTGCCTCAGTTTCTTCATTTGTGAAATAGAGGATGGTCCATTGTAGGGTCTCTTGAGAATTAAATTATATTTGAATGACTAGCCCAGTTCCTGGAATATAGTAAAATGCACAAAAATGTGGGCTTTGATTATGAAAAGAAAAGGTCTTCTTCTAGTTATGGGGGGACATTATAAATAGATAAACGCACCGGGTATTAGGAAGGAGCTGAACCCCACACACAGCTGTCCTCAAGAAACTGGACCCTTCCCACTGGGTCCTGAAAGTCCCTCTCTGGGCTGCTTCTGTCCTGGGACCTGAAAAAAGTCTGAGCAATGTCCCAAGCCTTTTCTGATGCCCCAGCTACCAAAACAGTCTCATTTCTGTAATTAAAATGTTTGGGTCTTAGGGCACCTGGGTGGCTCAGTCACTTAGTGTCTACCTTCAGTTCAGGTCATGATCCCAGGGTCCTAGGATTGAGCCCCATGTTGTGCTCCCTGCTCAGTGGGGAATCTGCTTCTCCCTCTGTCCCTCCATAGCCCTTGTGCTCCCCCTCTCTCTCTCCCCCCTCATGTGTGCGCCAGCGCGTGCACTCAAATAAATAAAGAAAATCTTTTTTTTTAAGTGTTTAGTCTTATGTGTAAAACTCCAAACTTAATTCAAAGGTGCTGTTCCCCCTCCTGAGCTGCACGGGGGAGGGAAACAGGGGGCTTCTCTCTTATTCACCTGTCCCCCCCAAGGCTGCACCTGGGACCCCTCCCGATTCTGCTTATGTGAAGAGGGACAAAGCCTTCTGTGACTGGGCCCGCATGATCGGCTGTGAAGTCCTCTGGGCTTGGCCGATGCTCAAAGCCATGCTTTTCGGAGGGGGGCTGCTTTGTTTCTCAGGGACTCCCCCTAGCCAACCCTGCCACAGATTCCAGGACGCGAGTGACACCCCTTCCTCTTGCTGGCTGCTGCGGACTCTCCTTCAGCGCCAGGGTGTCCCCCCTCTGGGTGCTGCTCCACTACAGTAGGCCATGTCCAGTCGGTTCAAACCTAATCCCCAAGAAGGAGGACCAGAGGCCCCGCTTTCTGTGGTGGGTGAATTGCATCCTTCGCTCCGTGCCTCAGGGCAGTGTGGGGACTAGGGCATAGCTGTCCCTCTGCAGCCTAACCTTAGGGGAGCCCCCGAAGCTCGGCCACTTGGCTCCATGTGACAAGGAGCAGCCTCCCGTTGGCCGTGGAGCAAGTGTAGAGGGATGAGGGGTGAGGGGATCTGCAAGACTCCATCACTTCCTCCCAGAGGATTGGCTGACTCTTGGCTGCCCTCACCTTGTAGGGGACTGCTAATGCTGGTGGAACCCCCGTGGGTGCCCATCATTCAGGGCGTGGGGGATGTGCTCTTGAAGGCCTCAGCCGAAGCGCAGAGAGAAAGGGTTCCCCTGAGCATCCTGATGGCCTCACGTCCTGGTTCACCTAGATCCCGGATGGCTTCTCTGTGTCCTGAGGGGTCCCCACCACGTTCTCTGAGTCTTCTTAACAAGGCAGCAGCATTTACGGGAGGCAGGCCCCAGCCAACATCTAGGCTCGTCTGGAAGTCTGCGTTTCACGGGTGACAGGCTCCTTAACCGAGCAGGAGGGATTTCTCTAGAAACTAGGCTGCCCGGGCACCACGCCGAATGCCGCCAGTAATGACTCCCTGGCTACGAGGCTCCTTGGGAAGTCACGTTCAATCCCCAAGTCCACACGTTTAATGTGAGCTGGGGCCAGCGTCCGACTCTGAAATGTACAAAATAACCAGCACAGTCAGGTGATGAATCAGATCCTGCCGGGCCTGGAAGAGCCACCTCAGCTCCCAGAACTGCTTAGCTGATGGCCAAGAGACACTCCCAGAGCAGAGCGGTCTGCTTTGCTGTCAGCCAAAGCATTTAAACGTTCTCAAGTACAAAAGTGATTTATAAATGTGGTGGAGGGAACTTGCGGACAACTGGGGCTTCTAACGGGCCCCTGGGGTCAGGTTAGGGCAGACATTCTCCAGTGGCCTCCAGTGGGGTCTCAGACCGGCAGCGTCAGCATGGCATCGTCTGGGAACTTGTTAGAGATGCAAATTTGTGGGCCTCACCCCAGATCTACCCTGGACACCCTGGGGATGGGACCGAGCAACCCCTGTTTTAATAAGCCCTCTAAGTGAGTGTGAGGCCACTAGAGTCTAAGAAGGATGCATCCGAGATACTTGGGAGGATGCTCTAAGCACACGCTGGGCTTTGCCTGGGATCAGGAATCCCCAAGATGGAAACCTGAGCTTGGTCCTCAAGTGGGGTTTAGCAAGGGGTGTGAGTAGTGGGAAAGTGAGAAGCTGTGTTTAATTCACCATGACCAACTTCCCCTGGAGTGCTCATGAGCTCAGAGAAGGAAAGGAGTATGTAATAAAAACAACAACAACAACCAGAAAAAGTCTATCTTTCTGGAGCCCAAACAATCCAACAAGGGTAGCTTCTGGAATCACCGGGAAGCAGAAGTTGACTGGTGAGAGCAGTAGCAGAGTGGCGAGCCAGATCTGAGCCTGGGTGGTACAGCCCCACTCTGGGGACTCCTGTCATTCATCAACTATTAATCAGACACTGCTTATGGGTCACTTCTTGTGTGCTCAGCCTGATAAATTAGGCTATAGAATCAGCATTTGCATTTGGAAGCGAATGCAGCACATGAGGTGAAAGGAGAGGCGGTTTGTAGACAGAGCACTAGCTTAGACCTAGAAAATATCTGTGGGGCACAGGGAGTTCTCAGAGCACACCCCTCTGCTAGCATTTGGGGCAGAAACCTGACTTTCCATCACCATTGTGTGCCTTCTAATCTCCTCTCAGGGAAGACATTTTTTAAACTTGACCGTGAGATGCTAAAATTAAACAAAAGATTGAATGTCTTGATTCAGACGTCACTATTTGGATTATAGCTGTCACTTCTTTCTCCACGGGGGAAAAATAATTAGTCTCCTCGTAACATTCTTATTTGTGCTGAGATTATGACAGCTCTAGAAACAAGAGGACATCTCAATGTGTTCCCTCCTATTTCCTCTGCATCGTAATTTCCAGATCACTTCAAATCTCCGTTTAACCATCACCACCCTCAATTAAAAAAAAAACTGTCGGGAGTTTAATAGGGCCTTCAAAATCCATTTAGCTTAAATAATGCATTACTGGAGGACTAACCTTCAACCACTGATGCTGGCTTCGTAAGACGATTTCGCTGACTGGCCCCAGGGTAAATGCATTTCATTTAAGCAGCGTTTTATTTGTGATAGGATTCTCATAAGTAGATGGGGAATTCCCTGAAATAAGGCTTATTTCAAATACAGTCAATCCATTTTCAATTTGTGTGCAAAAATAAAGGTGCTTGTCAGATAAACTAAGTCCTCTTTGAGGGTTAGTCTCCCCCACTTTTGTTCGACAATTATTTCTGAAGTCTTGGATGTATTCCAGACTTGAGCCCTTGACAAATGAGGTAATCTCTCCCAACACTCACAACTGCATTGTAGGAGAAATCCCGAGATCCTTGGGCCTACAAGACAAAGAAATTCACAAAGATAACTTCTTTCTTGGTCACATTGTACCCTCCCAGGACAGGCACCTATGCTGTTTCTCATCATGGGTACTTGTCCTTTTTTTCAGGGTGTGAGGTTTGGCCATGACATTCAGCAAGGGTCTTGAGATAAGATCCAGGTTTGAGTGCTGTTTCTGCCACTTACTCTGTAACTGTTGGCCATGTCACAGTATCTAAATGATGCTACACTTGAAAATACAAAGTCCCTTTTAAGTGTATACTATTATATCATGTAATAGAATAAGAAAATCCTTTCTCATTATAGTTGAGGTTTGCATTCAAGGCCATTCAAGTACCAATTAAAGATGACAGAAGCAACGATTTTCTATTCTTCCTAAACTCTAGATGTCTACCTTAAGCTGACTTCACAAAGATGAAATGTGGGAGAGGACAGGGAGATTGGGCCCTGGGGGTGATTGGTACAGAACCTCACATGTCAGGAAGGACAACATTCACCCTCTCAGTGAGATCTAGCTTAATCCCCTTTGGAAGAGTATGGACAGGGTTCTGGGGTAAGGATAGGCTCTGAAGTGACTCGTGGTTGAGAAGGAATTGCAAAAATAGTGACTCTAAGCTCCTCTGGGGCAATTGCAACATCCTGCCAGAGTATATCCTCATCTAGTTGGATTCCTCACGGGAGTGATGAACTCTTGCACTCTCACGTCCTGGGATTTTGGCAGAATAGAGCAGACCACCCAAGTTTGTACGGATATCGGAACCAGGTTATGTAGGATACTATGCAGAAAACAGCCTGGGGAAGAGAAGACATTCCTGACATATCACAAAGGAACCCACTAAACAGGACTCAATAAATACTTGTTGAAATGGTGAAAGACATAGGGAGAGAAGTCACATCTGACTCCAGCTGGGCACTGTATTCCCACCCCCCGCCAGGAGCACAGGCCAAGCCTGGCCCAGCGGGTCATCATATTTACAACTCCAAGGGGCACACCCACCACTGCCGGTCAGCCCACCACAGCATTTTTGAAGCTTTAGGGCATCCAAAGCCCCCTTGGGAGTTATAACTATTATGAGCAAGCTGCCAGGAAGAATAGTTGTTAACCATCGCTCAACGGAAGAGGGGGGATTTTCTCAGTTCTACGCCTCAGTGGCGGGGAAACTCCTTTGCATTGGTTTTCTTGACTCCTGCATTTCCTTACACAGAGCTCCATGCTGATTCATTGCATTCCCCTCTGTCTTAGAATATTTTGCCTTAATTGCATTAGTCATCTGATCTGTTCATTTTTAACGTCAATTTTAAGGCTCATATGATATCGCTGGTACCGAGTGTCTGAGGAGATTCAGATTCCGTCAGAGCTTGTGGCTGGAGGGCCTCACAAAGGCAACCACCCATAAGGAGAAGGTATGAAAGGAGATCCAAGAATAAACCGCCGAGGAAGTTTACCATGACTGAATGGCTTCTCTCACGTCTCCTCAGAAAAATGTGCCCCAGTCCATGTACCGTGCGGGTCATTATGGTCTTGGGAGGGGTTGAAACTGGAAGACAATGTGAAGTGGGAGAGTTTGTTTTTTTTCTTGTTAAAGTCTTGTTCAGAACTTTGCTTTGGAACAAGGTGGCAGACAAGCTTGTCCAAATGGGTGTCACGGTACCAGTGAAGGTCATCAGCATGTCATCAACTTTTGTTGTTTGCTTTTAAGTCACCCCAGGGTCTTCATAGGTGCTTTTTAACACTAAAAAATAAAATCTTAGAAACTTGAGGTCCCATAACTGGAAACATGGGGCACAGGGATGCAATGTGGGTACCTGGGGTATTTTGTTTGAGTGGGACTGGAGAGAAAAATGGGGTGCCAGGGAAAGGAAGGCATTGACTGATGTGAGAATAACCATGATGGTATCAACTCCACTGCCTTGGCTCAAGTGCCCTCCCTCCCACCCCCAATAGCATCGGCTTCCGATGGCTTAGCTGGGAGGGGCGAGGGCAGGCTCTCGCTATCTTGATCCAGCCTGGGGATCACCCATTCACAGAAAGAATGGTGAGAAATTCTTGGTTTGGAAATCGCACTGAGCTGTTCAGACTTTGTCCTTACAGAGTAGCCCCTGCTCACATTTCCACAAATGGGCTGTCTGGTTTCCAGGAGGACTTTCAACCACCTGTAATCTCATCTCAACTAAAATAAATCAGCCTGCCTTGCTGCGTTCCTCCACGCCCATACAGGCACTGGTTTGTACCAACTGCACTGGTGATGAAGAGTGGGAAGGAGAATAGCAGTGGCCTTTACAGGGTGCCTGTTGTCCTTTCTAGAGTTATGAATAGCTCGGTTCCCAGAGGGCAGACTTCTCAAGTTCATCCTTTACAGTTAAACCTTGGTTAAGATGGGAAAGTTACTCTGAGTAATAACGATTTCCTTCCCTTTAAGCCCCCACAATGAAAAAGTGATACTTCCTACTTGGGACTTCATGTTCAGTAAACATAACTCTCAGTTCCAGGAAAAAAATATAAATTGCTTTCTAAAGGGCAATGGGATTTTTGCTACCTGCATTGATCGTACAGTCTTTCGGTCCTGGGTGGTTTTCGTTGACCTCTTTGAGGGTTGCACACCCCCAAAGACATGACAGGACCCGAACTTTTAAAACATTAGTGACGTTTCCAGACAGGCTGTAAAATTTTGCAGTAAATCTGAAACAACATTTTTCAACTAAATGACAAAGTAGGTGCTATTTTGAACACAGAGGAAAATTGTTACCTAAAGGCTATTTTGTCCACGGCTAGACTGCACTCCTTAGAGTTTCAAGTTCCTTCTAAATGAGTTGCCATCTGCCACTGTGTGTCCCTCACCCCACCTAGAGTGTCCTGGGCTTACAAAGGGCTGGGCAGGAACATTTGGGGAGCATATTTTCAATTTCCTTGATCACCTCTAGCTGGAGACCTACCGCAATCCCAGCTTTTGGTATTGTAGTGAGTTCCAATGATCAAGACCTTAATAATCCCAGGATTTAAGAATGGTGTGAACAAGAGGCAGCAATATTGCAGTTCTGTAGGAAATATTCTTTTACTATTATCACTAGCAGGCCTCACTGAAAGCTCTGGGTCTGAAGGTGATCACGAGGAAGGCCCTTCTCAGAGAGTCCAGTCTCCTTCTCACTGTTCACTGGCTGGACAATTCCAGGAACATGCTTAATCTTCCCTATTTATGACACAAGAGGGCCAACCTAGATCAGTGGTTCTCAAAGCAGAGAGTTTCTAAGAATCATCTGGGCAACATGTTAAAAACAAGGACCTCTAAGGCAACTCCCAGAAATTCTGATTTTAAAAACTGTCCATGGATGTTGATGCCGATGGTCTATGGACCACAACTGGGAAAATGCTGGACCAGAGAGAAACCTTCTGACCCCCAGAGTCTCTGAGGTACCCTAGCTGTGATACTAAGTTTGGTTTTCTCTGGTTGGCTTTGGTGTTCCATTTATTTTCATCTACACAAACTATTTTTTTAATTATTGGGGAATTTACAGTCTATCACAATTATATTTGGAAACATTCAAGGGAGTAATAGTTCCAGGACAAGTTTCTTTGGGCAAAGAGCTAAGGATGCTAAGGAGACAGACGCGGAGTTGGCTATATAGCAGTTATTCTACAGAAAATGTTCTAGCAAAGAATTACATATAGTTATAATTCTTCTTTGTGTATATATTTTTTCTTCCTCATTTTCCTTCTCTCCTGCCTCCCACAGTAGACCCTAGGCTCCTTTGATTACATATGGTGAAGGGGATAAGGAAAATTCTGCTGCTAAATGTAAAAGCAAGACTTGATCTCAAACTTGATCTGGTTGATGTACAGATCCAACATCATTACAAAATCCCCTTTCTTTGGCTTTTGGGGATTTTTATTAGAACAGGAGGAGCCATCAGCAGTTTTCACCTTGTCCTGACAACATCAAATCTTGGATCAAAAAACTTGAGAAAAACAAAATCATCTCCTCATTAGGAAAAAAATTAAGGATCCAGCTTAATCACAATAAAGCCAGAATTCCCAGCTAAGACATTTTTAGATCTTTGCATCTGCTGGTTCAAGTACTTCAACAGCAATTGCCCTCCTACCGATTGTATGTATCCTCCTATCTGTCATTCATTCAAAAAATGTTCATCGAGGTGCCCTAAAAACATGGTTGTGGACTAAAAACGTGGACCCTGCCCCACGAATGCCACTTTGACAAGTGCTACAAATGGAGGAATGATGGATTCTGTTCTGGGAGGTCAGGGGAAGCCTTCCTGAGGAAGTGACAATGAGCTGAGATTTGAAGACCAGTAGGAGAGAACTAAATGAAGAAAGGATGGAAGGGTATCCTTGGTGGAGGGAACAGCATGCACAAAGCCATGTGGCAGGGAAGACTCCGTGGGTACAAGCTACTGAAAAATAGCTTTCATGGGGAAATAGCAAATCATATCTACCTTGGACAAAGGAAGAGGCAAAATCATGAACTGTCTGCCTCACATAGGGATCTCAGAGATGTCTTCTAATCATGCTGCCTGATACATGGTCTAACATGATACTTGTTATTGAATTTTGCAATAGGAAATTTAAAGTATATGTTGTTTTATTTAGAAATTCTATTAAATTTTATCAAATTTTTCTTTGACTTGCACTTCCAAATAATAAACCAAATGCTGCTTAGTTTAATTTTTAAGTTGATGAAGCTTCCTTTCCTGTTGCTAATTTAAGTCACTTAAAGTGAATTTTGATTAATCTGGGATAGGAAGTTTCATCTTTCTTAATTGAAAACATTTTGAACCAATAGAATACTGCAGTAAATTATGCAGGAAATAGCAAGGCTAGCACTAAGGAAATCTTTTTTTCTTTTCCTTTTTTTTAAATCCCAGTTTTCAAAGGATTAATTTCTTCAAGCTCTTACAACAATCTTACTGAAAAGAGTTATTAAACTAAAAAAAAGGGTTATTAAACTCTCAGTTGGCTACAAATGACTTATTTCTGCTAATTAAAACAAAAATCTTTGTGTTGATGTGCCTAATTCCAATAATGATTATATTCTTTCTATACACAGGGCCTCATTTACCACTTCCATGGATTTCCATCTTCCTTAAACTGCTCAACATCCTATAACTGGTGGATGGTGGCAGAGATGATCTCTAAGAATGTTAAAAGAATTTTATTTTTAATTCATTTTAAACCATAAAATTGTACACAGTGAATCAGAGCTGACCTGCCAGTCATCTTGAAAGGAGAGATAGAGCTTAAGGTGTTAGTTCAAGAAAAAATGTCTTATGACAATCAGGAGAATTAAGTGGTTCTTGCTATGGTCGACAGGCTGGCTCTGGAATGCTCTAGCTCCTGCCCAATCCTCCAGACTGACTTTCTGCATCTCTCTCACACACACGTCACAGTGTCCTGCTGGCTGTCCCCAGAACACATACAAAGCGGATTCTTGCCTCGGGATCTTTGCACTTGCTGTTCTCTCTGCCTGGGATTCTCTTCCTCCTGATATTCTCGTGGCTCGCTCCCTCACAATCCCTTCAGGTCTCTGCTCAAATGCACTTCCTCAAAGAGGCCCTCTCGGACCAAACTCTCAAAAAAAGCATTTATCACTTTTCATCTTCTTTTCTGCTTATTTTTTTCTATAACACATACCACCAGCTGACACATTTTGCATACATACATATATATACACATATATATGTGTTTGTGTATGTATGTATGTGTATATATATATATATATATATATACACACATATATACACACAGCAAAATTGTGTAAAGTGCAGAGATTTCCTCTATCTCCCTTGCCCCCACACATGCACAACCTCCCCCATTATCAACATCCCCCACCAGAGTGCTACATTTGTTAGAATCAATGAGCCAACACTGACACATCATCACCCAAAGCCCATACTCTACATTAGGGTTGTCCCTTGGTGGTGTACATTCTGCGGGTTTGGATAAATGCATAATGATGCATATCTATGATTATGGTACCAACCACACAGTGTACTTTCGCTGCCCCAAGACTCCTCCACCTACTCATCCCTCCCTCCTCCACCCCCTGCCAACCACTGATCTTTTCACTGCCGCCATAGTTTTGTCTTTTTCAGGATGTCATGGAATTGAAATCACACAGTATATTTTCAGACTGGCCTCTTTCACTTAGTAATGTGCATTTCAGTTCCTTTCACCTGTTTTCATAGCTTGATAGCTTACTTCTTTTTAGCATTAGATAGTCTATTTGGATGGACCACCTTTATTTATCCATTCACCTACTGAAGGACATCTGAGTTGTCTCCAAGTTTGGGGACATATATCTTGCTATTTTTTTGTCTGTCTTTCCCCACCTCTGCCCCAGCATTCTAAGGGCAGAGACTGGGCCTACTTGCTCACTCTTATATCCCAATGCCTAGAGCTCAGACTGCATGTGATGGGTGCTCAATAAATATTTTGTCAAATAAAAAATTGACAAATGAGAGTCGGAACATAGGAAAAAGGTCAAATGAATGTGCATTAGAAGTAACTGTGAAGTGCTGTCCAGAAGGAGGTCTTCCCTGTTCAAAGGACCCAAATGGTCCAGTATCTGACAGGGACAGGGCCCAAAGAGGCCACTTCATTTAATGACTGGGTGTACAAACTGTGGCCAAAGACAGAGACTGCAGGAGAGAAGATACACACACACACACACACACACACACACACACACATACACACACAGAGGAATATTACTCTGCCATCAAAAAGAATGAAATCTTTCCATTTACAATGACATAGATGGAACTAGAGGGTATTATATTAGCAAAATAAATCAGTCAGAGAAAAACAAATATAGTATGATTTCACTCATATGTGGGAATTTAAGAAAGAAAACAGATGAACATGGGGGAAGCAGAAAAAAAAGAGAGGAATGCAAACCATAAGAGACTTTTAACTATAGGGACACCCAGGTGGCTCAGTAGGTTAAGTGTCCAACTCTGATTTCGGCTCAGGTCATGACCTCAGGGCCTCAGACTTTGCCCTGAGCTTAAGCCTGCTTAAGATTCTATCTCTCCCTCTCTCCCTCTGCTTCTTCCCCCCTCTCTCTTTCTCTAAAAAAAAAAAAAAAGAGAGAGAGAGAAAGAGAGAGACTACACTAGAGAACAAACTAAGAGTTGATGGAAGGACATGGGTGGGGGACGGGCTAGGTGGGAGATGAGTATTAAGGAAGTCGCTTGTTGTGATGAGCACTGGGTGCTTTATGTTAAGTGATGAATCACTGGATTCTACTCCTGAAACCAATTTTACCATATATGTTAACTAACTAGATTTTAAATAAAAACTTGAAATTTAAAAAAAAATGAAGAATCTATGTCTAAAATAGCTAGAACCTTGAGTCAACAAGTAAAGGACAGCAATCACGATGGGAAAAAATGGGCAAAAGACATGAACAGCAATTTACATGAGAGGAATCCCACAAGGCTAGCAAGTGTATAACTTGTTTAAAACCTTTACTAATCAGGAAAAGGCAAGTAAATCTATAATGAGGGGTAAATTTACAAGACTAGACTTGACAACATTCCATGTGGGATGATGGAGCCTTGAGGTTAATGAACCCTCATCCAATGCTGTGGCATCACCGATGTATTTATAGCACAGGCAATCAATTCTTCCTCCAAACACACCCACAGAGTGGGTACTATTATTACTCTATCTTACAGGCAGGCAAGATGGGGTTCATATACATTCTGCAAGAACATTTTGTTATGTTTATTTAAGCAATCTCTACACCCAACGTTGGGCTCGAAATCACGATCCCAAAGTCATGATTCCGTCATTTTGCTCTACCAACTGAGCCAGGTAGGCCCCCCACATCCTGCAAGAACATAACCAAATAAAAAGAAACACATTAAGAACATAATGATGGTTGCTACTGGGATAAGAAAGGAATGGGATGGAGATGACAAGGACAGAGAATAAGGGAAATGGGGCCCTGGTGTGACCCACAGACGGCACTTGGCCCCCAACTAGGGTGTGCTAAGCTCAGCTCGAAGGTTCAAAAAAGAGAAAGGGAGGGAAAAGAAGGCAGGGAGGGAGGTGACAGGGGAAAGGAAGAAAAAGTCTGTAGACTCTAGAACCTGGTTGCCTCGTTTGAATCCAGGCTCTGCTACTTATGAACTGGATTACCTAGAATAAGTTAATTAACTTCTCTGTGCCTCAATACGCCTGTCCTTAAAGATATAAAATAATAGGGTCTATTTGTGGGCTACACAAAGCTCACAGAACAGTGTCTTGGCCTAAGTTGGTGCTCCATAATGGTTGACTGTTCATCCTATAGGAGTGGAATAAGGACACTCATCTGGCTGGTAGGAGAATGGGCAAGACACCGCCAAGTGCAGGTGCCAAGTCCCAGAGGCAAGGGAGCAGCAGAGCTCCCAGGAACCATAAAAAAGTTCAGGGGGAGAAATGGTGCCCTGTATTATTTTTTAACAATATTCATTACACTATGTGGTGGTTTTATCATCCCATCACATTAGGAAGTTCAGCATGAGAGTTGAGGCAGAAACTGAATGTTGTACTCCAAAGCTGGTCTCATTGACAGTAATCTTTAGGATTTTGGAATTCCAGAAATCATGGTATGCTCAAAATAATTCTAACATTCTTCGTACTATTTATCATTATGAATATCTAAAAAATTTTGTAAATTTTGTAACTTACAAAATTTTGTAAATTTTAAAAGTTTTGCAATTTTTAAAAGTTAGGTTTTGTTGTATCTACAAGGAGCTGGAACCTATAGATCAGCACCGTTCAATATGTGAAACACACATGTATTCTAAATATTCTCGTAGCCATGTTAAAAAAGTAAAGAAGAAAGAAGTGAGATTAATTTTAGTGATATATTTTATTACACCAATATATCCAAAGTCATCATATCAATACATAATCAATATAAAAACTATTAATGAGATATTTTGCTTCTTTTTGTTCATATTTATTCTATGGAGTCCAGCTCCTCTCAATTTGTACGAGCCACATTTCATGGGTTTAATGGACATGAATGGCCAGTAGCTACTATATTAGCACAGCTACAGAGAATATTCAAACATTGGAAAATGCCAGCAAATATTGGGAATAGTACTTGAATCATGTAACACTTGGGTCTCCTAGCATGGTTAGTATCATTACACAGAATCATTTTTGAAATTGCCAGTTGAACTAATCTTGCTTTTAAAACTTGTTGTTCTTTAGGATACCACTTAGAGATTTGTGAAGTATACAATGCACACAAACTCATCAACATTTATTTTATTTACAAGAGTTACTCATCTCTAGCAGCAGACAAGTCATGAACACACCCACAAGGCAGCAGCTACAGCAACTCTGACTGATGAGATCATGACCAGTCTGCATTCCTGTCCCAGTTCCTGGAAATGTCAACCTTAACCTTTGCCTCTCGACGTCAGCTTTTGCTTGATGTCATTGAATCACTTAGAACAAGCAACATCTCTAAGTAGATTGTTAAGCTTTAATTATTGCAGGAGAACTATACTTTTCCATTTCACCAATTTCTTGATTGATTTTTCTTGAGATTCATTAAAGCATTTACATTTCCTTGAGGTGCCTGGGTGGCTCAGTCGGTTAAGTATCTGCCTTCGGCTCAGATCATGATCCCAGGGTCATGGGATCGAGCCCCACATCGGGCTCCCTGTTCCGTGGGGAGCCTGCTTCTCCCTCTCCCTCTGCCTGCTGCTCTGCCTGCTTGTATCCTTTCTCTGTCAAATAAATAATAAAATCTTTTAAAAAAAAATTAAATTTCCTAAGAAATGACTGGAAGAAATTTCTGCATGAAATCACCATCCCTAACCTGGAAGCTTTGCTATTATAATGTCTATGACAAAGATGATCCAGTACCTTTGGATGGCGGTGTGGTGTGGACAAGAATTTGAAGAAGACTACAAGTGACTTCATCTTCTCTCTTTGACGTGATTAAAGATTTTCCTTTCTTTCAATTCAGCCTAGTGCTTCTATCAAAAGTATACTACTTTTGTGCTAACAATTTAAATGCTTGAACACTCAGTGATAATTTAATTGGAAGAGAGTGGAAAGAACTGTTCTATGAACAAAGGTTGACTACTGGGAGCTTAAATCAATAAGTAATCTTAATGTCATTATTGTGACCTTGTTGCATAGCAACAAAGGCGCTAAGCTGGGAACAATCATTGTGTGGTTTTTCACCCATACTTCTCTCCCAGGACCATATATTCTTGAACAATATTATGCCTTAACCGCGGAATCCATTTGCATCAAGGGCATATGGTGTACACCTAAAACGCAAATTTATTTGTCTTAAGATGAAGAGTAAGAAGTAACAAAATACCATTAAGAAAATTTGTTTCAAAATAAAATATTTCACATGAATAGACTATGAGATACTTTAAAAAAAGTAAATGACTGCAATAAAAGATCCCTAATAAAATTTTTATCCAATGAGATCATGAACTATGGTTCATGGTGGTTATAGAAATTCATAGGGAAACATAAAAAATTATAATTTCAATTCAAAATCTATAAACTCAGTAATCTTTTGATATAAGGCCAAAATCTTTTCTTTCTATACGGTCTCTTGACTGGAGTTCTTCATTATCTTTCTTGAATAAATCCTGCCCGTAATGTGTCTTTCACGATTATTTCAGCATATTTAAGTGCAGCCAGAATTTAAAACACTTTCAAAACAACCTGAGTGCAGAAATCTTCTAGATACAGAAGATTAGATTTCCTTTACTTTTCTATGATTGTCCTGGACCACACCTAATTTTTAACATTTATTTTTTTAATTATCGCGCACTAAAGTTGACCTCTTGTTTTTGGTGTACAGTTCTACAAGTTTTAAAACATGTATAGAATCATGGAACCACGACTATAATCAGGATACAGAATAGTTCCAACATCCAAGAAAATTCCTGCATGAGATTCCTTTTTAGCAACTCCTTCCCCTAACCTATAACCCCTGGCAACCATAAATCTGATCTCTATCACTATAGTTTTATCTTTTCAAGAATGTTATATATTGTAGAATATATCAACTTTTGAGCCTGGCTGCTTTCACTCAGCATAATGCTTTTGAGATTCACCTAAGCTGTTGCTTATATTAGCAGTTCATTCATTTTTATTGCCAGGTAATATTCCATTGTACAGATGTACCACAGTCTGTTCATTCACTTGTTGAAGGGCATGTGGCTTGTTTTCAGTTTTAGCTATTGTGATTAGAGCTGCTACAAACACTTGTGTTTAGGTTTTTGTATGAACATAAGTTTTCATGTCTCGGGGGTAGATACCTAGGAGTGGGGTTGCTGGGCCAGAGAATAAGTATATATCCAACTTTATCAGAAACTGCCAAAGCAATTTCGTGAGTGCATTCCCTCCAGTAATATGTTAGAATTGCTCTGATTTAAACCAGCACTTGATATTTTCAGTATTTTTAACTTTAGCTATTCTTGGAGGGGCATACTTGTATCTTGTCATGGTTTAAATTTAATGGCATTGCACATGTTTTCATGTGTTCATTTATTACCTTATAGGATCTATGATGAAATGTCTGTTCATGTCTTTTACCTATTTTTAAATTGCATTGTTACTTTCTAATTGTTGAATTTTAAGAGTTCTTTATATATTCTGAATAAAGCCTTGTCGATGTGTGATTTGCAAGAATTTTCTCCCTGTTTGTTACTTATGTTTTCAATCTTTTAACAATGTTTTGTGCAAAATGAATGTTTTTAATTTTGCAACAGTCCAATTTATCAGTGTTTTCTTGTATGGATCATACTTTTGGTGTCATGTTCCTTTGCCTAAACTCAGGTCACGAAGATTTTCTCCTGTATTTCCTTCTAGAAGTTTTATAGTTTTACATTGTACACTTAGATCTCTGATCCATTTGAGTTACCATTTTTATGAGATGTGTACTGGTCAAAATTAATATTTTTGTATATGGATGTCCAATTGTTCCAACACATTTGTTAAAAAGCTATCCTTCCTCCATTGAACTACGTTTGTACCTTTGTCAGAAATCAGTTGGCCATGCTTATGTGGGTCTATTCCTACACTCTTATGTTCCATTGATCTATCCCTTCACCAAATTACACTGTCTTGATTACTGTAGTAATGTGATTCATCCAACTTTATTCTTTTTCAAAATAGTTTCAGCTATCTTAATTTCTTTGTCTTCCCATATCAGGTTTAGAATAAGCTTGTCTATGTTTGATACAACTGGAATTTTTATTGGAATTGCACTAACTCTATAGATCTATTTGGGGAAAATTGGCATTTTTACTATGTTGAGTCCTCCAATCAAGGGATATGATATATCTCTCTTTTTATTTACATTTTCTTTTATTTCTTTCCTTAGTGTTTTGTAGTTTTCAACTTACAGATCTTATACATGTTTTGTTGGATTTATACTTAAACGAACCATTTTCTGTGAGCTATTATAAATGCTATTAAAAACACATTTCAGTTTGGAATTACAGATTAATGATGTATTGAAAGGATTGATTTTTGTCCACACCTATTTCTAAACAAAAATATTCTAAGAAACTTGCCTTTATAGAGTATTTCCAAAGCATTCTCCTTTATAATCATGGAAATGACCACTCTTTTCACACTAAGGTTTCCTTGGTTTGTATAGTATATAAGTAAGTTGTGTAATTATAATATGTCTAAGCAGCATAAACAGGCTTGGGAACAAACTAAGCCAACTCTTGGTGAGCATACACATGGACTGGTAAGCACAGAAACATGTCCATGTATTCAGCAGTCACTAGCAGCAAGAATTCAGCCTGTCCATGGAAGAACAGAGTAAATGGAGACTCCATTAATCATAGTGTTAGTTAACCAAAGGTCATCAAAGAGAGCTTCTACTGAAGGACCTCCATAAAAGAGACTAGAAGGAGAAAAGAAGGTCAAGTTTCTGGAATTGCATTTAAATATACAACTGATCATACATCTTGAGAACATAAACAATATATTTTATACTCACCACAATATTTCCACTGAAGGAACATGAGAGAGGAAAAGAGCTATACCATTATGTATTGGAAGAATATTTAATAATAGTTGAAGAAACCTTAATTATAATAGTATGTAAAAAAAGATAGAAAACATTATACGCAATATGATTCCAAATGTGTTAAAAATACATTTATTTATAGGAAAAGAGGAAAAATACCTCAAAACTTTAGTAATAATTATCTACGGCTGTTGGGATTATGGTTGGCTTTTATTTTATTT